>VDFB02056234.1:0-77744 GCA_007258455.2 Sequoia sempervirens | reverse complement strand
ATACTCCACTTCAGCTTTATGTAGCTTTGAAAAAGAAACAAAAAAAAGTGATTGTAATCATATCATGACAACCATATTTTTGATAATATGTAAAAACTGAAAGAATGATTATTATATGTTAATGAACGAATGTGAATATGTTAATTAATGAATGTTATATGTTAATGAATGAATGTTATATGTTATTAATGGATGAATGAATGAATGTTATATGTTATTAATGGATGAATCAATGATTAATGTTATATGATTGGGTATGCGGAATTGAGAGTGATGTGAGGGGGGGGGGGCGGGGGAGCGCCAAATGAGCTTCCACCGTCACGTGGTTGGCCTTGTTAAGTAGAGAATATTAAACTATACTCAAAAAAAAGAGAAGCTCAATAAGGTAATGCACTTTTCAATATAAGAAATGCATCGCCAGCCATCAAACCAGTACCAGATGTATGATCACCGTCACCGCGAATGGTACACATTTCCACTTAATATATAATATTTTTTAAATTTTGTTTCTTCGGCCGAAATTCTACCGATAACAACCAATCTTAATCAATGTAAAAGCCTCGACGGTTTCTATAGCTGCGACTTAATATTTCATCTAAAAATTCAATTTTAACTTCCGGTTCTTCCGATCATTACCATTTGCCTATTTCACGTGATATTCACTTAAATTTTGGTGTTCTTTCGACACATTAATTTTGTATTTCGGCTTTATTTCATTTAAATTTGCATGTTTCTATCGCTTAAATATTTGCCCGCTTCGTTTGTTTAATTACTTAACTTCCGTGCAGTCATTTGCGGATAAACAAAGTTTTCGTCGATATTCCGACAAAATCCTGACGTATGTCGCGATCCTGCCGACCGACGATTCTTCGCCGTTATTTCGACGTTTACTTTTTCGTCGTCCTTGCGACGAAAAAACAGCGACGGAAAATTTTTGGCCATTGCGTCGCTCTTCCGACAGATATTTGTCGAACGACCGACGAACGACCGTCAGAAAATGGTGTCAAATCCTGTAGTGTTTGTTTTGATAATTTGAAACTTTGTATTTTGCAAGTTCTGGGTTTATGTTTGAAAACAATTTGACTTGTAAAAACCTACCTTGTTTTAGGTTTTTAGGACACTGTTTGAACTGTGAAATGTTTCTGACTGGTAAAAACCTAAGTTTTTGATGGTAACTGATCTGTCAGATGTTTTTGAAAGGTCTCTATTTTTTAATTCTATGGAAGTGCTAAAACAAAAGGTAGAAGTGCTGAAACAAAACACATAAGTGTTAAAAGGTCTGGTAAAAGCGCTGTCCAACAGAGCAAAAGCACTAAAAGAAACCACAGATGCGCTGTAAGACTAGTTGACATTGGTAATGTTTGATACTGATAGAAGCACTATCAAATTGATCAGAAGCGCTGAAACAGATGGCAGAAGCATTGTTTTTGACTGTGAACGCACTAAAAGATAGTGCAGAAGCGCTAGAACAGAGTGTAGAAGACTATGACATTGTTTTCCTATAGTTTGTTTTGCTATTGACAAAAGCACTAAAACATAGGGCAGAAGTGCTATTTTTGATTGTGGAAGTGCTAAAATAATGCACAGAATTGCTATAGCAGATGGTAGAAGCACTATTTTTGGGACCACAGTGTTGTTTAATTTTTCCTCTCCGTGAAGAGACTAACTTTTTCTGGTGCAATTTTATGGATTTTTCAATATTTTGGTAGAATATTTTTGCTGGTTACTCCTTGATTTTGGATGACAAACCTAAAGTAAGTTTTGTTTACTATAAGAACTGATCTGGTCTGTTGGAGTATTCTATGGCGGGTTGTGGGATGGAAGATTGACGAATAGGTTGACTACGGTTAAGTTCCTATGAAAGAGATCTTCTTTGATAATAGGCTTGTGAATACAAGGGTTCTAAAGCATAATCATCTGTGTAACCTCTATCGAAGTAATGAAATCTATGAATGAAGGTCCTATGATGAAGTAAAATATTCCTACTTTGATACAAGAAACGTCTTCTTTTCAAAGGGTTTCTGTAACTAAGTGGTTTCTTGGGTTTTCTACTTCTCTTGGCAAGAGATTTCTTGACAAACTTTGTATTTTTCCAATCCCTAATCATGTATTTACTAGTTTTATTTTTTCCAAGTTCTATTTTTCAAGATGATCTTTTATTTGGATTTTAATGATTTTGAAATACATAACAATCAAATGTAGACAGTTGTTTTTAAGAGCTATAATCTAAAAAAATAGTGTATGTTCAAGGATCAAATAGATCCTTCTTGATTTCCACAGGTTTATTGACAAATAGACACTTCAGACAAACTCACTCTTAAGGACAACTAGGTCATTGTTATACTCAATCAGCCCACAACTTAAAATTGAGTTGACTCACACAGCCGTGTCACCCCTAGAGGGTTCTCGTGTTTTTGTCTTTTCCAGGTGTGTACTCAAGGTTATATTTTTTAATCCTCTGAGCAAATGGTCCATGGAAATTATATGGTGAGTGTCTTGGGGGTAGATTCTTCCCTTCCCTGGCACTGCTGAGTATTACAATGTTTCAGAAACTGACTCAGATGGATAATACACTATGTTTCTTAGAAAGGGTTTCTGTTTGGAGCGGCAATAATAAAATCCCTCAAGAGATCTCCCAACCTTTAGAACAAAGGCTTTGGGTATGGTTATCTTGCACACTTCCAGTAAATGAGGATTTATCTAGATTTACTTTTTTTTTTATAGTGGATTAGAAAACCTAGCTTTGGTTGTTCCCACTTAGGTCATTCCCGTAGGGTGAGTAATTTTTCCCACTATGACACCTGGGCCTTCTAAAGGTTTTAATAAAGTTGGAAATGCAAGTAATGGACGATTCTAGTGTTTTGATCACCTAGTTAAGGGGAGAGCATATGCCTATCACCACACAAACACAAAAAACAATTTGTTCAATTTTTAGAAACCAAACAACAATTTTCTATCTATGTGAAGATGTTGCTTCACAAAAAGAGATGGTATTCATTTTTAAATACAATTTGAAATGTTTGGTGACTACCCTAGGATTGATAAATTTTTAATCAAGTGACTATCCTTGATTGATTCATTTTAGTCCAACTGAAGAAGTGACTATCCTAGATTGATTTATTTTAGTCCAACTAAAGAAATGAAGTTATTGGCCACAGTTGCGTCAGATCCAGATAATGATTTACATAGAAGCACTATAACACATAACATAAGTGCTATAGAAATAGCCATATGCACTATAGAAAATCTTGTAAGCACTACAAGATTCGTTAAAAGTGCTATAAAATTTGGAAAAAGTGCTAAACCATATGTTGAGGGTGAACAGTTAGATTGTGCTGGAAGCTTTTTGATGGAATCACTAAAATAGTCCTTCAAAGCGCTATAGTTTTCTTCAGAAGTGCTAAAATAGGCAGAAGCACTATAGTTTGTGTCAGAAGTGCTATAAATTTTTTTGATTGCTCTAAAAGAATAATGCCAAATTCCTATACGAAAGCTTTTTAGAAAAGTTTGTTAAAAACATGGGGTTCGGCCCCATAGTGGGTGCCAAATTGTAAGTGTGAAATAAGTAAATAAGTAAAACAACTAAAACAATTCTTAATGAAACACTTTATCAAGATTAATATGAATTAAACTAATTTAAAAGCACAGAAAGCTTGAAAGCATCTCATTGTCTCCTATCTCCAAAGATTTATTAAGTCACATAAGGCTCTCAGATTGGGTAAGCAATATGACTATTTAAAATGCCAATTCAAAGGATGGAATGATGCTAAATGCAATGATCTAATGATTGATAATGAAAGCTAAATGATATGATGCTACTATAAACTATTCTGACATGAAAACTGATAAATGGAAGCTACAATAAAAAATATGATGCTACCATGATTCCAATTCTACTGATGCTATGATTGCTTGATTGCTATTCCTGTAGAGTAAGTTTGCATAAAACTAGGATCCATTCTTTGCTTTAGAAGGCTATATTTATAGATTTACGACAGTAGATTTGCATAGGGGCAGCACAACAGAGGCTTGGATTCAATCTTGAGAATTAAATGGTGAGATATTGAGAAGCTTGAGCTGATCATGGGGATTGTTCCTCCCCATGAAAACATTAGGCAAGATGATAGGAAAGATCAAAGGAAGAAGATTGAGAGGATTGCCTGCAAGTTTTTTCCCAAACCTTTCCCATGAATGCTAGTTGAATTAATTAGATTTGAAAAATCTAATTTTATTGGTGAGTGAATAGAGGAATATTTGATTTATGCCTTTATTTGAATAATTTTGATTTATTCAATTTAGCAAAATAGGAAGATTTTAATTAAATAAAACAAATATTTGATATTTGCTTATTTAATTAAGAGGAATATGATAATTGAATAAATATTTAGGATATCTTTATTTAATTAAGAGGAAATATGATAAGATAATTAAATTACACACATTATTGAAGTTGTGTATTTAATTTAAGATAGAATTAACGGGTAAAGTATAGAAGAAATAATAATGATAATAATTAAATAAAATAAAGTATTCAATTTTTTTTTATTTAATTAAGAGGAAAATAATATGATAAAATAAAAGAATTAATAGTGAACTTAATATAAATAAATATTTCTATTTATTTACTAAGTAGATGAATTTAGGATTAATTAATCAAATGAATTATATTTAATTAATTATATTCTCCAGACCATTTTTAGGTGTATACAAGTGCCACTTGAAATCTTAGAAAAAATGTAAAGAATTGGAGAAGGAAGTCAAAACCATGAAGTATAATACTGCATCTGAAATGATCAAGGGAAGATTCAATAAGATGATGAAATGTTGAGATGAATATTGGAGGAAATTTAAATAGGTACTCTCAACAATAGAGGAGAATGAACAATTACAGGGGAGAATAATCAAAAAGAGACAAGAGCTTCAAGACAAGCAAATCCTGAAAGGACAGTCAATGCAGACACATAAAAAGTTGGTAGAAGAACACAATGGATATCATAATAGGCTCGTCGAGGATCTCGAGTGCTTCAATTTGACTCTGACACTCTATGATGATATGGGAAATCCTCGAGAATATGATGATTGGAAGGAGGATTTTAATGTGATTCTAACTGCTGCATTACAAGAGATCAATGACAAGGATATGATTTTACAAAATACTGACAACTAGTTCAAGAAGATGATGTATAGGGAGTATGATATGAAAGAGGTGATCTCCAATGCAAATACTTGTGCTAAACAAGAATACATCCATCACCTCTCTGCATTCAATTTGTTCCTCAACCAAACTATGGATACACCAGACACAGTAGGGAAACCATCAAGATGAAAGGAGTCAACTGACAAAATGAGCACCATATCATGGAGTAGAAGCTTTGAATAGATCTTAGGTGGTCATGGGCTTCTGCTTGGAGATTAACAAATCAATGCATTTAGTTGCTGCAATATTTTATTTATTTATGTTTAGTTATCAAACAACATGAATTTTTGTAACAGGTCTGTAGCTTGTTTCCTTTCACATATATAAGAGACCAAGACCTGAATAGATCATCCATCTCATATCAGAAACTACTATTATAATGAATATTATTCAAAGATAAATATAATGGAGAAGGTTATGCATAATTGTTAATTTTCTTTCAAGTGTTCAATTGTTGTGTGGATTTATATGCTTATATGTTATTTGGATGTCTTTGAAGTGGCTGTTTATGTTATTCAAATTGTGTGTGTGGAAATACATTTAATTTTTCAATACACATTTGCTATAGTTGTGTGACGTTGACTGGTTTTGGTGTGCAGAAGAATTAAAATTCCTTTTAAGAAATCAAATTTGATAGATTCCTGTTTGGATTAAAGTCCTTTTGAATAGATTGTCTTAATTTGTTTCCTTTCACATTTGAATTAAATCCTTTCACAACTTCATAGTAGCATAAGGGGATATCACTAGGATTACTAAGAAGATTCCAAATAACTAACATACTTGCACATTTTCAGAAGGTGCAGACATTCAAAGTGACAACTATTCAAGTTAAGCTAAAGAGTGAATCTACCTATCTTACAAAACCTTATCTTCAAAATCATCATTCATTCCTCCACTCTGTCCACCCAATAGAAGTAGGCACTGGTAATAATTAGAGATTACATACAAAATACAACTCACAAACTTGAACTCTCAATTACTCTCACTAGTATTTAGACATTAAAACTTTGCATCTGCTTCATCTCACGTGCCATAGTAAGTAGATTGCTCAATCTAGGAACCATATCTATCTGCAAATCTACTTTATTGTTCAGGTATACATGTTTGGGTCTGGCAGAGCTTGAAGAGTAGAAGGTAATCAATCCTACTTACCTTGTTTGTGGGCCAAAGGTGTATTAAGGGATTGGAACCCCCTTATGGTTTAAAACCTATACTTTGAGACCTAACACTAGTGATGATGGCCCAGGATTTTTCATCAAAATATATGCACGAATTCCATGGTTTAACTACATCTTAATTTCCTTTCCATGATGAGAAGGTAGAGGTAGATTTCAACAAGATCCTCCATTGTTTGAATTGGCATCAAACAATACCTTCAACCTCAACTTATGTCATTACATATAATGACATTTCCCCAATTGTATGTGTTGTTTAATCACATAATAAGGGGCCTTTAGAGCCCAACGGTACCTTCCCAATCTACATATACCTTCGGTGTTAATGAAAATCACAGGAAGAAGTGAAAGTGTTAGGAAGGTAGGTCTATTTCATATAGATTTTTTTCATTGTCAAAATATGTCTACCTTAATTGATGCAAAATTGGTCATGAGATTTATACATGATCACTATTGTTATCTATTCTCTACTAGTTTGATATGCCCATGATTTGTTTCCTACAGTACTTGACTAATGACTCTTTGTGAATAACCCAATTATAGTGCCTTAATTGCTTTTAAACATAAAGTGGGTGGTAAGTGTTGCTTTATTTGATAACCATACATGACTTAGTTAAGAAATGGGAATCTCACTTATAAGATTTTCTCAATGAATTGGGATCCTATATGCAAATACATGACATCTATCTTTTCATTTTTCCCCTTTTCAGGTCCACTCTTGAAAGCTCCTAAGTGGTTGAAGAGACCAGTTGGTGTTAGTTTTGGATTTGAAGGAAAGCTTGCTTCATTTTGGCCCAGTACAACGTCATAGAGTGCTATTGGCTCTTCTGAGGTAGAGTACAATTTATTCTTTGGTATATGTCATTAAGATGATATATGGTCTTATTTTTTGCTATTTTCATAGGTATAAACACACAATCTCATTACCAAGGATAGTTTGGTGCTTCATTCAATAGAGTTTGAAGCTACAATAGCAGATGGCCAGAAATCATCATTGCGAGCTTTGTGCGACTTGAAGTATCAAGATTCTCAGTTACTTATTTGTGGATACTTTTTGAATGGGATTAATAATAATTTACATTCATCTGTATTGTTTCACTTGCAAAATTTTGGTTTCTGCATTGATTTAGTTTGGAAGAAGAGAGGGAGACATGGAATTTCCTAAGAGTCATGTTTGAAGATGAAGGAAATGCTAGGAAAAAGGTACTTGAGCACCTTGGATTTCAAGTGCAGTCAATAGAGAATCAAGACTTATAGGAAGCTCAATCTACCAACATTGATGATATTAGCAGTGAAATAATCAACAATGTCACTCTTGATGATACAACACAATTAGTGTTAGAGTAAAGTAATTAATTAACTTTACTCTCCTCTTAAGATTTCACTTTATGCACATATATTAGTCATTTAATAATTAATATTAATTATTAAATGCACTCACCTTAGGGTTAGGTTTTCCTTTCAGTGTTGATCTCCTTTTATAAGGATTGATCTCTTGTATTGTATTCGCTCTTGATTCATTTTTTCTCTTTTAATACATTTTGCACATTGTCAGAGCCAAAACCCTTTGTTTCATTCTCTTTCTTTCTCTGTGATAAGTTTCTTGCATGCAAGTGTTCTTTGGGTTATGTGGATTTGTATTTCTCAAATCCTACATGGTATCAAAGCTAGATCTGCTGCAACTTGTTTAGTTTTTGAAAGAATTAGGGATCTAGGTTTTGGTTGCATTAGATCTATGTTTTTCTTCTATTTTATTCTAATCTGGGGGGGTTTGGTGCACTTTGAGCTCAAACGGACCTCACCGTTGAGCTTGCAACATCCAAAAACCCCTATTTTCATATAAAATATGTTCAATTCGGACACAGTTGCATCAAAAGGCAAATTTTTTTTGCCCCAAGGCCGTACGGCCCCAGGGCATGCAAATCGAGGCAAAAAAATTCAAAAAAAACAAATTTTTATTGATTTTTGAAAGTTAATTTTTTATTTTTTTTGCGCGGCTAGTGTTAAACCTGGGCGCTGTTGGTCCACCACCCATCGGCCACCGGGCGGCCACTCGGGCACCACCGGGCTAGGCAGAGCCACCGGTGGGCTATGCAACCCTCGTGGGCTTAACTTGGCTGGCCCCAGGTCAAGTGGGTGACCAACACCTTGCTCACAGCCCCTAAGGGCTTACCCTGCAAGCAGCAGGGTCACATGCAGAACCAGGGGCCATGCGCCCAACATTTAGCCACCAACCCCCTGGTCATCCATGTGACCAGGGGCCGAAGATCTTAGCCCTTGAGGGCTGTGCAATTTTTTTTTAAACCTTTTTGAGCAACTTGCATTAAATCGGGTGTAAACTGGACATTTTAACTTGGATTTTCAAATGGAAATAGGCGTTGGAAAGATGGCTCCAAGCCCGTTCTGATGGTATAGGAAATTTTTCAAAATTTTCCAGTTTAGTTGCATCTTTTCGCAGTCAAAGTCAGATGATCCTTTTGCACTCCGAGGGGCATAACTTGCTCAATTTTGCTCTATTTTTTGCAAATGAATAGGCATTGGAAGGGTGTTGTAGTGATATTTTTAGATCTGTAGTCTATTTCATCAGAAAATTTACTAGGTAAATTTTATTCAGATTTGTGTGTTTTTACACTTTGCTCAATTACTTGGACATTTTGGCACCTACTCGGGTTCTGTTTGCATGGGATGGGTTATATTAATTTTATCTAAATGCAGTAAGGTTAGATTTCTCAATTTTTTTTCATTTGAAGAGTTATTATGGGTTTTTCTACTCACCCTTCAGTTGTTATTCTAGAATGGGGTAATTATGAGTCATGGGCAAAGGGCATACTTACACATTGTAGGTGGCTTAATATTTTGCCATATTTGTATGATCTCATACTTGAACTAGCCAATTCAACGGGAAAACTAGCTTGGGATATCATTAGAGATCACATAGTAGGACTTATACTATCTAGTGTTGATGATGACACTATGTGGGCTATATCGGACATTGATTGTCCCCACCCACTTTGGACATGTCTTTGGGAGATCTATGGAGACCCCAATCTCTCTCCATTCCCAGAGGATCCTGCTTTAGATTGTCTCTTACCCATTACTTGGAGAGAGAATACACCCTTTGATCATGATACTTTAAAGGAACTTGAGTATTTAGACACCCTTACATATTTCGATGGATTAGAGGCTTGTCTCACAGTTCCTACTCTTCAGACTGAGACTTCATCAACATCTCCTGTTGTTCTTGATTCAGTGTAGCAGGGCATCATTCACCTTCCAAACATTGCTACTTTGGACTCTTATCTTGCAGACATATCTTTCTTGTTTGTTGAGTCCTATATTGCAGATTTGGAGGATTATTTTGAGGACATTCATCTCCTCTACCT
The DNA here is from genome assembly GCA_007258455.2 of Sequoia sempervirens. NCBI lineage: Eukaryota > Viridiplantae > Streptophyta > Pinopsida > Cupressales > Cupressaceae > Sequoia > Sequoia sempervirens. The sequence continues at coordinate 67,989 of VDFB02056234.1, read as the reverse complement.
TGACAGTCAGGTTATCACTGTACGGCCACCATTATCAGTGCATTCAGAGGTTGCATTTCAGGATTCTCCACATCCGTTTGGATTTGACATCATTTGTTTCAATTCAGACAGTGAGATTCTTTAGCATCCTATCATGGCACACATCTTGAGACAGATTGGTTCATCACTCTTCACAGGGTTTCTTCGACATCGTCCTTTGGATCGTTTCTTCCCAAGGGGAGGAATATCATTTGCTGCTTCAGGATCTCCTTTTGGATTCTACATCAGGCATCTACCATTGTGACAAGAGTTTCTTCATTGTGGGGACTTCTTCTCTCTTTCTATCTCTCCTATGGAGACCATTGTATATGTACTTATATGATAGAAGTTGTCTATGGGGGTATCATGTAATCCACCTCCTATACTTCTTTCATTAGTGCATTTCATTCCTTTCTTTTCTCTTTTTCAAGAGGAGTTTTTTCCCACTGGGTTTCTCCTTTACTCCACTTTATAGAGATTTTGTTGTATTCGGGTACCTGATCAGGCCATGTTGTGGGACCTCAGTTGCATTGTAGTTCCTTTTCTTTCTTCTGCATTGTTTGTAGCTACATTGTAGCTCATCTTAAGGGGGGGTGTTAGAGTAAAGTAATTAATTAACTTTACTCTCCTCTTAAGATTTCACTTTATGCACATATATTAGTCATTTAATAATTAATATTAATTATTAAATGCACTCACCTTAGGGTTAGGTTTTCCTTTCGGTGTTGATCTCCTTTTATAAGGATTGATCTCTTGTATTGTATTCTCTCTTGATTCATTTTTTCTCTATTAATACATTTTGCACATTGTCAGAGCTAAAACCCTTTGTTTCGTTCTCTTTCTTTCTCTGTGATAAGTTTCTTGCATGCAGGTGTTCTTTAGGTTCTATGATTTGTATTTCTCAAATCCTACAATTAGATCCATCAGTTTGGTCAAAAGGTGGAAAATATGTTACATCCCCCAATGAATTGGGATCCTGTATCAAATACATGATGTCTATCTTTTTGTTTTTCCCTTTTCAGGTGCACTCTTGAAAGCTCCTAAGTGGTTGAAGAGACCAGTTGGTGTCAATTTTGGATTTGGAGGAAAGCTTGCTACATTTTGGCCTGGTACAACATCACAGAGTGTTGTTAGCTCTTCTAAGGTATAGTATAATTTATTCTTTGGTACATGTCATTAAGATTATATATGGTCTTATTTTTTTGCTATTTTCATAGGTATATTTACACAATCTCATTAGTGACGATAGTCTGGTGCTCCGTTCAATAGAGTTTGAAGCTGCAATAATAGATGGTGAAAAATCATCATTGCAAGCCTTGTGCGATAAGAAGTCTCAGGATTCTTAGTTACTTATTTGTGGATACTTTTTGAATGGGATTAATAACAATTTACATTCATTTGTATTGTTTCACTTACAAATTTTTGGTTTCTGCATTGATTTAGTTTGGAAGAAGAGAGGGAGACATGAAATTTCCTAAGAGTCATGTTTGAAGATGAAGGAAATGCTAGGACAAAGCTACTTGAGCACCTTGGATTTCAAGTGCAGTCAACAAAGAATCAAGACTTACAAGAAGCTCAATCTGCCAACATTGATGATATTAGCAGTGAAATAATCAACAATGCCACTCTTGATGATACAACACAATTAGATCCATCAATTCAGTCAAAAGGTGAACAGGATGTTACATCCCCCAGAGACAATGACGAGGATTTTTTTGATAATTTGCACAGTCTGAAAGAAGATTCCTCACTTCCTCTCACTAAAAATGATTTTGTTGTTGGGAAGGATACCCTAGGCAATGGAGAATAGGTGCAACATGAAGCTACTAAAGATTAGACTGAATACTAAGAATGTGATGAAGCCATTCAAATTTCTTTATTTGTTGGTGATTATAAGGGAGCAGTCAGGAAATTCTTGTTAGTAAACAAGATGGCAGATGCACTTCTCATTGCTCATGTTAGGGGGAGTTCTTTACGGGAGAAATCTCGTGACGAATATTTAAGAAAAATGAATTGTTCCTATCTTAATGTTATGCTTCTATACTAATTGCATAGAATTTGCAACATCTTAAAGTATTTTAATGTTTTATGTTTTACCATCCTTTTTGTATTCAACTATCTAGATTTTAGAAGGCTAACTGGCTTTCTTTATCTAAAATATATTTCTTTCTGTGGAATATTTTCTGACTTAACACTATTAGTGCAGGTGGTTTCTGCTATGGTCAATAATGATCTTATTGGCCTTGTGAACAACAGGCCTTTGAAATCCTGGAAAGAAACTCTTGATTTACTTTGTACACTAAGTGTTTTTTCCCACAAAAATTAGTTAAACAAAAAATTATGTAAATTGGATAATGCAATTTTGATTTGGAGAAAATTGTACTTGACAATAAGTTTTTTTTATAACTCATTTCTAATTTCTGAGTTGTAGTTTGAAGCTTTTGATATAATGAGAAAGCGTACAAATTTATGCGTTGTATCATACAGTTGTGTACAATATTTTCAATCATTTATCAAACTTGTATCATAGATACAAGACTTGGATGTAAAATAGTCTTGGCAGGCTGATTTTTGACTTAAGACTTGGAGGACTTGGCACAGACTTGGTAGGCTGAATTTTTGACTTGGACATTGAAGGTAGGTTTTCAAATCAAATAAAACCTACCCCACAAAGTGATGTGTGTTTTCCATTATATTTTCATTGAATTCTCTTGGAAAAGAAATGAAATTAGCTATGATGGTTTTTTGTTCACTGTTGCCAATTGATTCTAAGTTTTCTTTAAGAGGCTTGGGGTTGTAAGATCAAAGGGGTCTCTTGTAGTCAATAGAGAAATAAAGTCAGTCCTCGAAGAGATTTTAACAAATATGTGATAATCACAAAGCTCAAGGTTTAAAGCAATGAGATCATAATGTAAAAACAAAAGAGAAAAAATATGTTTTTATCAGAACAATGATTTTAAGGATTGACTATGAAGAACAATCATCATAAGATAGCAGTGAATACAAACAATGACATTGGAAATGAGTTATCAATATAGTGAATAAAGAGTTCCAATTTTCAATGCATGATAACAGTAGTCCAAGGCATGCAAGGGATAGGAATGAAAGACAATATATAGAGGGAAAATAGTTGCAAATGATCACTATCATATCAAAGCATATGAGTGTCAGAGGATCATAGCAAAATGAAGGAGATAATAGCAACTGTTATGAATGCCATGTGACCTGATATCATGCACAAATAAGATGTAAAAGACCATGGAATATAGTGAAAAGGGGTCAAAGTCAATGAGATTCATTCAATGCCAAAGAGCATTATCATTATATTAGTGAAAGCACAAGATTGTAACAACAATGAAGCAATGGAAAGCAAGAAAAGTATATGCAACATCAGGATCACTATCATAAAGGATGAAGATCGCATGAGGTTTCAGGATTCAAGATTTCCACTTACCTTTAGATTGTAACCTTTTTTAATGTCCTTCCCTTTCTTGAATGATACTGGTGTTGCAACTTAGAAAACACTGCTCAACAAGCTATAGCATTAAAAAATGGAAACCACCACTCTTTGCATTCAATGGTTGTTTCCTTCGTTAAACTTGCAATGTACTCTTAGACCAAAGCTTTTGCTTGATATCTTTTGTTATGGAAAACCTTAAAATGTGTGTGGGATATGAAATACCAAATTGTTGATTAAACTTCAAAACTTCCCTCCAATGTGCAATCACAATGTTTTACACCAAAAATTAACTGCTTAAGATTCCCTCCAAATGCATACATGACCCAATCGACCAAGGCACTAAAAATAACTTCTTCTTTTTTGTCTACCAAAAATACCTATTGCTAAAATGCACCAAAAAAAACTATTGCGTGGAAGGCATGTGAAAATTAATCTTCATTTTTAGGGGAAAAAATCCATCTATCTACATTGTCATTTTAATATAAGTTGTGAAAATTAAGATAAGCATGATGTGCTCCTAAAATTACTAGAGTTCAAACTTGTATAAAAAATAACATCTATAAAAATGATCCACACACAATTTATTTCATCGATTATAAAAGAATTAACAATATAAAGCTTGAAAGAGAAAATTTTTGCATACCAAAAGCGATCATAATTTTTATTTCTATTTCACATTATTAAGATGGTCGAGTATATCAACAAGTGAAGATATAAGTGAATCAATTTCTTCATTTTTATTGCAATTGGATTGTTTAAATCATATTTTATTAGTGAAATTGACCAAAATTTCTCTTTGATACATTTGACATGCTAACACAACAGGAAAATCAAACTGGCTTCAAATCATAGTTAAAAACATTAACGATTCATTAACATAATGAGTAATAAAAGTTAAAGAATGTACATGTTTATAATTTTTTTTATAAAATATGTGAAGGCCTTAAGACTGCATCGAGAGGCAATTCCTTCCACGCAATAGGTATTTTTGGTGCACCAAGCAACCTAGGCGGCCAAATGGCTTGCTTAGGTAGGGGTCCCATGAGGAGGGCTTAATTAGCTCTATGGATTATGATCAAATTAGAAAGAAAAAAGAATAGAGGAGTAATAGTCATTTATTTAGTAATTAATTTAACCATATATTTAGTCATTTATATAGTCATTTTTATTTGTATGATATTAGTCATTTTTATTTGTCTGATATTAGTCATTTATTTAGTCATTTAGTTGTGATTTTACCTAATGACCAAATTAGTCACTTATAAATGACCAAATTAGTCATTTATTTTGAAGATACTAGTAGTGTTAGTCATGTGACTAAAATTTCTAGTCATGTGACTAAAATTTCTAGTCATGTGACTAAATTTTTTAGTCACCTAGTCATTTATTTTCCAAATTCTACTAGTAAACGATCGACAGTGTGGTGCTCACTCTTTACTATCAAACACTACCACCTTTGCATGGTGACATCTAGGTTCTATCTTTCCTTACTCCTTTGAATACTTATAGTCATGTTTATCATTTTGATTATTGGAATGAAGGGAGGAAAACTTGCTTATGGATTAACCATGGGTTTAACAAACTGCCTCAATTGCTGAATTTTCCTGAATATGTGATTGAATTTGAATGTTGCAATGTTGAGCTTATTTTTTTTAATATAAAGACAAATATGCATGGCTTAGAACTATGATAATCGCCCTTCTCCTTGTTCATGCATTGTGAAATGCAACGAGTATAAACGTTAGTATGCCTTGCCTAAACTTCATTCTTTGTAAATGTCTTTGTATATAACATTGTTTTGGGTAGTGTAGGTTTCATGTATATAGTCTCACTTTCCTGCTTTTGTGAAGTTAGTTGGTTTTCCGTAGGATAGTTCACTTTAGAGTAGTTCCCTTTTCATTTGCTTCTACCTTTTTTCGCTTTACTGCTTTGCTCGAGGTCTCGTTGTCTTTTGTTGGGCATGTTTGCATGCACAATGATCATATTTATTGCCTAGGGGTTGTTCTATGTATTTCTTTGAAAAACTCTAATCAAGTTTCTAGAGTGGATGGTGAGGGTCTTTTGTTGGTGTCAAGTGACCTGGATGTTTAATTTGAAGGGGATAAGTCATTTGTTGGTCTGATTCGGATGTATTCTAAAATCTTATATCTCAAACACACTTTAAGAATCCAGAGGTCGCTGTAGGTCCTTTCTAGAGTCCAGTTAAGTAAAAATTCTAAAATTTTGCTTCAACACCACTATGATTCTCAACCTTGTGTGAAAGCTTCACTGTTTGTGGGTTGAAATGAAAAGAATTGAAAAGAGAAAAATGAAAAGAAAAAAAAGAAAGATATTAAAAATAAAAAGAAAGAAAATTCAACTTTCAGGAGGATTCGAATAACTCTAATGGGGCTATGGATGCCTGACTAGAAGTAGAGCAATATTCAGGAGAATCACAATGACAACCTCATCGGGGCTATGAACAATTGAGTGTTAGCAAGGAAATGTTCCATGTGATTTTGGAGTTAGAATAAACACTTACCTTAACTTGAGAGAGCTTAGGTTCCTACAACAACTTAAGGGGGGAATGAATGCATATGCACACACTTTAATTTTCAACATATTGAAGGTTGGATTTTCTAGTGGTTTTGATCCTTTGGTTGGATGTTCAGTTTGTTTGGAATAGCATGAAGGTAAGAACTAGAGATTCTGGGTTTGTGATTCCAGTTTGTCATCAAAATGCTCTAGAGAATTTCCTCAATGAATCACCATTTTTTGTACATATTTTGCACACATGACCCACCTAAGGCAGGGACCCCCTTTTTATTTTTCTTCTGAAAGGTCATTGTTACTTTAGATGGGTCATTTTGATCCCTGCCTCATTTTGTGTGCCCCTGTCCTTGAGCCCAAGTTGGTCACATGCCTTAAAATGATCAAGTACCCCTTAACAAAATTCACCTATCTGAATTTCACTAAGTCTTTTTCCTTTGTGGAAATTTTGCTGCAAGTTTCTGTTTGTAGGTTGCTGGCTACAGGTTTCTATATGTAGGTTTTTGGCTGTGGGTTTTCACTTGCATTCTGTCGTTCATCTACAGCCAAGCTTTAGCTTCCATCTGCATGGCAGATTCTGCATTTTCCTTCACCGTTGCATCCATCAAGCACTACAGACCCATAGCTGTGGGTCGCCTCATGTAGGTTGCCGCTCGTGTTTCATCGCTAAGTAGCGACTAATGTCCAACTTTGCCTCGCATTGTGGACTCCGCACCTATTGCATCCCTTTCACTGTCATTCAATGATGAAGCCTTCACGACTATCCTTAGTTGTGCATTCTGTAGAAGTTATCAATGATTCGGGACTTGAGGTCTAAGATGGTAAAAACACCAAGTTAAGCGTCTGCAGGTCTGCCCCTACGGAAAGTTTTCCATTGTTTGCTATCCATCCGCTATCTGCCGTTTGAGAGTCTGCAAAGCATGATCAACATATTTCACCAAAGTCTAGCAATGGTCCTTTCCAAGACATATTGAAATTATTTGACCTCATGATTTTCAATATTGAAGAAATCCTTAATTCAACACTTGATCCAAATTCACTTGAATATCAAGAAAATATTGAGCCAATACCCATGCATAATGAAGACAATCAAGAACCCTTTGTAAACAATCCATCCTTTGAAATTGATCCATGTCAAGAACATGAACTAAGCATATTGAAGATAACACCACATAGAGTTAAGATCAAGGATCCATATATCCAAGATACTACCATGATCTAATGGGTATTCTACAATCCATACAAGATGGTGTAGGAGGACGTGGGTAGATAGGCAATTGACACCACCCAAAAAAATATTGTCCGTTTGTTTTTGAATTTTTGGTTTGGTTCTTGTTTGGTTTCTCTTGCTTTGATTCAATGCCTGAACCTCTTAAACATGATGCTTTAATGAGAGGTTGTATTTGTAATTGCCTTGTTCAATATGTATGTGAAATATGGTAAAAAAGATTGGTTGTGTTAAATGTCTAATCAAATGCCCCCATCAATTACTAGATAAGCACAAAATGAAATTATCAAAGAAAGATGTAAAGCCCATGTGAAATAATAAAATTTTCTTAAGCATTTGGAAGGACGCATGACCGGGGGAGGAGGACTAATGGAATACAAGGGGCAAAGATGTCTTTTATTTTGATTATAAAATAAAAATTTAACACAAAGAGAAGGTGGAGCCAAGTAATGAATATGTTGAATGTATGGAGCTACTACAAAGAATTCCAATAGGTCGAGCATCATAGGGAAGATAAGCCAAAAATAAAAGAAACCCACAAAGAATATGAGAAGATAGATAGACCATGGGTAGGAGGAGAGAAAAGCTAGCTAATGTTTGAGGAATCAGATGACACCAAAGAGACATGTGTTTAGAAAGGTGGAAGAGGCATCAAAAAAAAGGTTTAGAAAGTGCACAACATATAATGAATACAAGGTAGAATTGACCATGGGTGTGAGAGGGAAATGAGGCTGACAAGCTTGGAAAACAAAGGGTCGGTCCAAAAAGAATTGGAAAAGATAGAGGATTCGAATTAATAAGAACAAGGTGTGCCTATAAGAAGAGAGTGGGAACGGTGCTTCATAGAAAAGAGGCAGTTCAAATTTAATAAAAATTGAAAATTAATATGTGAGAAGAGGGGCCGCGCGTAGGGTGTAGGAGAGCCATTGGTAGAAAGGATATTCAAAAGTAGAGAGGAGCATGCCAATTAAAAGATAGATTTTAAATTGTATTTGAAATTCAATATAGCAGTGAATAGAATGTATCAATTCAAAATGTTCAATTACATGTAGATTAGTGTGATGAGGAGTAAGGGTGTGTTTCTTGAGGAAGTATGAGGCAAGAAGGCCAAATGATTATATCTTTGTATTTGAATCAATAAATCTAAACTTTATTGCATTTGTTAATCATTGTATTGTTGATTTAATGCAGATTATTGCTTGCAATCAATATTTTGTTTGAATGTTGTAATTGGGCAGAGTGTTTCCTATGAAAGTAATTTAGTGTTTTTTTTAGAATGGCGTTTTGAGCAGAGGGGAGTGCTCTCTACATCAATGGGTATCAGAGTAGGTAGTCCTGAGAGTGGAGAGGATCCATCAGGACCTGTGAGTGTTGTGTGAGTAGATCACCGACATGGAGGTAGTTCACACTTAGTGGAAAGTGTGTGAAGTGGTTGTGAAGAAGCTTGTGAGAGTAGTTACAGGTGTGTGAGGAATCATGGCAGTGAGAGAGATATTGAAGCCATAGAGGAAACTTGAGAAGTGATGAAAGATTATGAGAGATGAGATTGTAGCTGGAAAAATGGGTTGGGTCATGAAGAGGCCTGTGTAGAAACTATTTTGGGAGTAGTATAGGGATAAAGTGGAGGATGAGATGATTGAAAGGATGGGACAAATAGTTTGTGAAGAAGTAGGAAAGATCGAGACAAGGCTTGAGAAGTTGGAGAAGAGTGTTGGGAAAAGTGAGAGGAAAGTGGTAAAGAGGGATGAGAAGAAGAATAAGGATAGCAACCCAAGACAAAAAGAAGAAGATGTTGCCCCTACCAGAGAAGTTGCAGTGAATACATGTCAGGAACAAGGCATGGAGAAAAAGGAAGAGCGAAGAGGTTGCAATAGTGAAGCATGACAAAGAGGATTTGTTGCCAAAAATTGAGGAAGAATGGATGATGAAGCTTGTTGTTGTAGCGAAGGAAGAAGAGAAAAATATTATAGATAACGATGGTTTGGAAGATATCACAACAAAGGATGATATTGCAACCATGGTGAAGGATGAGAAGGAAGAAGTTGTAGTTGTTGGAATTGTTGCAGCCGAAGAAGATAAGGTAAATATGTTTTCTTATGAGAATGATATTGTTATGCATTCATTGGATATGTTGAATATTGGTTTTGGAGAAGAATATAGAATGGTGTATACGAGTTTGGGTGAAGATGTTGCAGATTGGAATGAGGTATATGCAGATTTTAGTGAGTTTTTGGATGCAAGTTTGAGATTGTATATTGCAGATTTGGGTGAAGGTGTTATGGATGTTGGTGAGGGATTTTGGTGGAGGTCGAGCAATGGTGGGCTTGAGCCCACAAGGAAGAAGAAGAAGAAGGAAAAGAGAATTTGGCAGAGGAGGATGACATATGGTGGATTCAAAGCCATGAGAGGAGCAAAGGGTGATGAGTGGAGCTGCGAAAGGAAGGTGACGAATGTTCCGGTGAGGTGCTGGAAAAAGTGAAAGAAGAAATGACATTGTGCACATATTCAATGAAGGAGTTCATTGCGGGTTACCTCTAACCTAAAAGAGTGATTCTATCACTCAACTTCACCATTGTGAGCCTATGCTCACAATCTTTCTACCTAGCATGTCTGGTGTAGGAGCATGTGGGTGGAAAAGCGATCGACACCACCCAAAAAGATATTATCCATTTGTTTTTGAATTTTTGGTTTGGTTCTTGTTTGGTTTCTCTCACTTTGATTCAACACCTAAACCTCTTAAATTTGATGCTTTAACGAGAGGTTGTATTTGCAATTTCCTTGTTTAACATGTATGTGAAATATGGTAGCAAATATTGGATACATGAAACATTTAATTGAATGCCCCTATCAATTACTGGATATGGAGAAAATGAAATTGTCAAAGGAAGATGTAAAGCCTGTGTGAAATAATAAAAGTTTCTTAAGCTTTTGGAAGGATGCGTGATCAGGAGAGGAGGATTGATGGAATATGAGGGGAAAAGATGTCTTTTATTTTGATTTTAAAATACAAATTTAACTCAAAGAGAATGCGGTGCCAAGTAATGAATATGTTGAATGTATGGAGCTGCTACAAGGAATTCCACCAGGCTGAGCATCACAGGGAAGATAAGCCAAAAAAAAAGGAAACCCATGATGAATATGAGAAGATAGATAGACTGTAGGTAGAAGAGAAAAGAAGCTAATGTTTGAGGAATTAGACAACACCAAAGAGAGGCCGCAGGTTTAGAAAGGTGGAAGATGCATCAAACCAAAGGTTTAGAAAGTTCACAATAGATAATGAATACAAGAAAGATATATGACCGTGGGTGTGAGAGGGAAATGAGGCCAATAGGCTTGGAAAACAAAGGGTCGATCCAAAAAGAATTGGAAAGATAGAGGCTTCAAATTAATAAGAACAAGGCATGATTGTGAGAAGAGAGGGGGGTGTAGTGCTTCATAGAAAAGAGGCAGTTCAAATTTAATAAAAAATGCAAATTAATATGTGAGAAAAGGGGCTGCATGTAGGGTGTAGGAGAGCCATTGGTAGAAAGGATATGCAAAAGTAGAGAGGAGCATGCTAGTTAAAAGGCAGTTGAATTGTATTTGAAATTTGATACAATAGTGAAGAGAATAGATCAATTTGAAATGTTCAATTAAATGTAGATTAGTGTGGTGAGGTGTAAGCATGTGTTTCTAGAGGAAGTTTGAGGCAAGAAGGCTAAATGATTGTATCTTTGTATTTGAATCAATAAAGATAAAATTTATTGCATTTGTTAATCATTGTACTATTGATTTAATGCAAAGTCTTGCTTGCAATCGATATTTTGTTTGAATGTTGTAATTGGTAGAGTGTTTCCTATTAAAGTGATTTAGTGCTTTTTTCAGAATGGTGTTTTGAGTAGAGGGGAGTACCCTTTGCATCACAATATGTCACAAATAATGATCATATCCATATATCACATACTCCTCCATCTACCAATGAGATGTTAACTCCTAATGGATATGTAGATGATCTTCATCCAAAACAAGAGTCTCATAATCTTGATATCATTACCAAGGAACAAGAGTCTCCTCTTAATATCTTTATACATGATCAATTAATAGCAGAATCCATAGACATATCAAAAAATGATCATAAAGAAGACCTCTACATGGATGGTGAATCATAAACATCCTTTGAAGAGAAAGCAAAAATGGATCATGGGGAAGAATCCTATAAGGATTGTAAAGCATCAACACCTTTTGAAGAAACATCAAAATCAAACAAATCCTCCATTTAGATTGAAGAAAGTGAGGATGAGGATATCAATCATTATTAAGAATTAGCAAAGAAAAAAAATCTTGAACAATAAGGAAATGGTTTGTCAACAACAAAATCAAAGCATATGAGTAATACTCCCATAATACTGAGGGAAACTTTATCTAGTGCAAACACCAACATGGGGAGTACAAAGAGTCCTTATGATGAAATGGCTACCAACACCCCAACCGTTGATATCATGAATTGTCATCCACATATCTTTCCACCTGTGAGAGAGGGGGACCAACCACGTCAAGGCTCCAGGTCATGGAGAGCTGAGCGTGGAGGGCTGCCCTAACTTACCTCACTCTAAAAGATTCCTTGGGATAAGGATCGAGAATGATGAGAACTATAATGTGCTTTTATCACTCTATAGACCCTGAACTTGGGTTTGGGCTAGGCGAGCTGGTTTTTTTAGTTGGTACTGTGTCTCAAATAACTTTTTCTAAGGATGACAACATAGTTTTGGGATGATAGTGATGGCATCCCTATAGTCAAAAAAAGTAAACACAATACAAACTACCTAAAAACTAATTGACAACCTAGCTAGTTGGTTTTTATAGGAAAAACATAATGATAAAGTATGAGAAATAGAGATAAAGATGAAAAAACAAATAAATGAAAGCTAGTTTTCCAGCTAGCTCCACACGTGTATGTTCACCTACATGCAAGCAAGAGGGAAAATTTTTGGGGCTGTATAGGGTACTGCCTTAGTCAGACCCCTGTTTTGGTGTTTCCACCTCCATGGATAGCCAGAAAGGAATGAAGTAGAAATATGTGATAAAGGAAAGAAGGGAGAACAAAAACACTACAAATAGTATTATGCTACTTCTACCAAATCACAAAGGAGAGGAGCAAAACATTACCACCTCCACCCAAAAGCTCACTAGCCAATGGAGGAGTTATGGACTTGGCAATGCCACCACAGCCACAACTATGATGAAGGAGGTCTCGCAAGACTCCAAGCCCACACTTCTATGGATTTATTCACACTTGCAATGTGGAGTTAATGAAGCTTCAAATATTGTTGTAATGTAGTGTTGGAATGCTATTTAAGAGATGAAAAATGCTAAGAGAATGTGAACCTGTTGCTTAGAGATCAAAATGAGATGAGAATGGATGTTTTTGAAGGTGGGATGGGAATAATCTACCATTTTTGAGCTCGGTTGGTCGAAGAGTGATGTTACAATTCATCCCCAATTGGGAGTGTAATGCCTCTGCCAACTTCAAACACATGAATATGTTAGGGATGACAGTGCACCATGTGAACGTCTGCACACCACATGTGTGTCCCTGCAAAATATTGTCTCATTGACATAAAGGACATATGCCAAGTGGAAGGAAGGGAGTAAGGTGATGTGGAATTTCACCTTTAGATTTGATTTTCTAAGGTGAGGGTGTGTGAAAGGGGAATTTGCATAAGGGGCACAAATTCACTCCTATACATTTTTCCCCTGTGAGATTTGCTAACTAGCATACCTAGGAATCTAATGATTGAAGGAAAGAAAAAGCAAAAATATGAGGAGGAATAATTTGTATTCCTCTCAAGAATGCAAAGCTATATTTAGCTTGAGAATTGAGAATTACAAAGGGAATGCCTTGGTTATATAGGCCAAGGGGAGAGATAGATGCAACAAGATTATGAAAAGTGTTGGCATCCTATGAGGTGTGACAACTCATGTCATTAAAGTCTCAACCACCTTATCCTAATGTAATGTTGAGATAGTGTGAAGAGGACTTTAGTGAAGAAGTACCTAAGAATTAACTAGTTAGATAAAATACCCCTTTCACACTAACACCCCCCCTTAAGTGCAACTTAGGGAGAAGTATACAATGCAAAGATGCAAATTGGGTCTCAACTACTAGGCTTGATGAGGTACCCATGTACATAATAACCTCTCAGTAATAAAGAAGGAGAAAACTCAATGGGAAAAAACTCCTACCCCTGAGAGGGTGAATGAAGAAGGTCTAAGTGACCCCCCCAGAAGAGATGTGCCTCACCCCCGACAGAGACCGACGATGAACATAATTTCTCTCAATGAAGGGTTTGGTGAATATATCTACAACTTGATTTTCTACAAGAAAATAGTGTAAATCAATGACCTACTCTTGAATCATCTCCCAAAGAAAATGCATATAGATCTTGATGTGTTTGGTTTGTTGATGATGGACTGGGTTCTTCAAGATCTGGATGGCACTCTGATTGTCACAATAGATGATTGATGACTTCTAAAAGGTGATGCCAATTTAGTGAGGATATTCTAAAGCCAAATAGCCTTAGTGTAAGCATTGATAGCCCCCCAATACTTAGCTTCAATTGAAGAAAAAGAAATGGTATGTTGTTTCTTGCTCTGCTGACAAATGGGGCTAGAACTAGACTGAAAACTATAGCCAGATGTGGACTTGCGATCATCAATGTCACCATCCCAATCATAATTCATGTATCCAAGTAAGTCTAAACTTGTGATGAGTGCCCTGGATGTAGTGCAAGATGTGTTTGGTAGCTTTCCAATAAAGCTCATGTGGTTCCATCATGAAGTGCGAAACAATGCAAAATGCAAAGGAAATGTCAAAGCGAGTATGATTCAAGTATATGAGGCTACCAACAAGTTGATGATACAAAGTAGCATCAACTAGTAGTGTGGAACATTTGGCCTGAAGCTTAACTCCAAATAGAAAGGGAGTTGGTGCAGGCTTATAATCAACCATATGAAAATGTGACAAAAGATCAAGACCATACTTGGGCTATGCAAGTGAGATCCTAAAAGAGGTCTAAGTGATCTCAATCCCAAGAAAATAATGCAAGAGACCCAAGTCTGTCATGGAAAATTTGTCATGAAAATTAGTCTTGATAGTTGAGATGATGGATGAAGTGCTCCCAATTATAATCAAGTCATCAACATAGAGAGACAAGAAGAGAAGAGCTTCCTCTTTCCACAAGATGTAGAAATTCATATCTGAGTGACATTTGGAGAACCCAATGGAGAGAAAAAAGGAGTCCATTTTGGCATACCAAGATTGTGGAGCTTGTTTGAGGCCATAGAGAGACTTCCTTAGTTTACAAACCAATGAAGAATCTTGAATGAATCCTTGTGGGTGCTCCATGTAAATTTCTTCATGTAGATCTCCGTGAAGAGATGCACTCTTCACATCCATCTGGTGTACAACCCAACCATGAGCTGTAGAAATAGCAAGTAGCAAGTGAATGGAGTTAATTTTGGAAATAGGGGAAAAGGTCTTAGTGTAGTCAATACCTGGTACTTGAGAGAAACCTTTGGCCACAAATCATGCTTTTTCAAATGAGCCATCTGCTACAAATTTGGTTTGATAGATCCACTTACACCGAACCAATTTTCTTCCCTGAGGAAGTGGAACAAGATGCCATGTTTTATTCTACATTAAATAGTTGTACTCTTCCTCCATTGCAAAATCCCACTCAACAATACCAGATGCTTCATGAAATGACTGTGGATCTAAAGTTGTGACTTGGTTGAGTTGTTGAAGATAGAAATAGTTGAGATGGCCAAACCCCTCATTCCATAGTTTTCTCACAACATTTGAATGGGTGAGCAATGTAGTGGAATGTGAATCAGGTAAAAAATGAGAGAAAGCATACAAGTGAGACTCATGATTGACCTTACCAACTGCAAGGAGTGCATTAACTTCAAGATTCCTGATGCTGACAGAATTTGGAGTGAATTCAACTTTTCTACTATTCTGAGTGATTTGGTAGACATAGAGAAGGTTGGATAAAAAATAGGTATGCAGAGGACATCCTCAAATGTACCATTGCTAATATCAATTGTACCCTTCCCAATTACTTCCATTGGAGAATCATCCCCAATGAGAATGTGGGGCACAAAACAAGGCTCCAAAAAAGAAAGTTGTTCTTTAGTAGAACCTATGTGATGTGATGCACCCAAGTCAAGAATCCACTCTTTTGAAGAATCAGTAATAGCAACAAGTGCATTTCCCTTACTTGATTTGGAAGGAGTAGAAGATTGTTGAGCAATAGAAGAAGGCAAATTAATATTGTTCCTTTTAAGAAGATGCTTTAACTCATTGATCTGTTTCTTATGACAAGAATTTTCCTCATGACCAGGTTTCTTGTAGTAGCTACAAGTTGGTCATTCCTTCTTTTGAAATTTCCCCTTTGAAGAGGAGGACTTGGAGTAAAATTTTGTTGTTGAAGATGATTGTGCTTGATCTCTCTGTGAATTCTTCTTGAACTGCATTTGTTTGTTGTCAGGTTTCCTTGATTCTTTTTGACCCTTTGGTTGACCATCCATCAAAGCTTGTGAGTGTGAAGGCCTAAGAAGACCCATTGACAAAAGCTTACCTTGTTCTTGCATCAACATTTTAGAAAATGAAGCAAAAGAAGGTGTAGTGAATGTGGATCCCATTGACCTATGAGTATGAAAGCTAGAAACAAAAGCTGCAAATTTAGGTCCAAGTTTGTTTAGAGTGGTATAGACAAGTTGAATGTCTTTCTTCTCCAAGCCACATGATTTGTATTATGCTCTAAGGTCATTGAACTTTGTTACATAATCCTAGATGTTATCAAAAGACTTTGGATCAAGACTCATTAATTCATTATCAATTTAATAACCACAAACTTCATCAGTTGTACCATAGAGAGTTTTTAATTTGTCTCATGCATCATGTGAATCTTTACATTCTTCAATCTGAAACATGATATCAAGAGAAACTAAACTTCTTCAAAAGTTGCAAATTTAGGTCCAAGTTTATTTAGAGTGGTATAGACAAGTTGAATGTCTTTCTTCTCCAAGCCACATGATTTGTATTATGGTCTAAGGTCATTGACCTTTGTTACATAATCCTAGATGTTATCAAAAGACTTTGGATCAAAACTCATTAATTCATTATCAATTTAATAACCACAAACTTCATCAGTTGTACCATAGAGAGTTTTTAATTTGTCTCATGCATCATGTGAATCTTTACATTCTTCAATCTGAAACATGATATCAAGAGAAACTAAACTTCTTCAAAAGCTGCAAATTTAGGTCCAAGTTTGTTTAGAGTGGTATAGACAAGTTGAATGTCTTTCTTCTCCAAGCCACATGATTTGTATTATGCTCTAAGGTCATTGACCTTTGTTACATAATCCTAGATGTTATCAAAAGACTTTGGATCAATACTCATTAATTCATTAGTTGTACCATAGAGAGTTTTTAATTTGTCTCATGCATCATGTGAATCTTTACATTCTTCAATATGAAACATGATATCAAGAGAAACTAAACTTCTTAGACAACCAAGAGATTTTGTATGTTCAAACATCCAGAGTAGTTTTTCCTTATCATTTGTGACTTCAATTACCTTTTTCTCAAAATAAAGTGTATATCCTAGTTGCATTAAGGCATTCCATGCATTTTGATGCCTTGTGTTGTATTTGTAGGGTGTGAGTAATGAAAACTTAAATGTACCCATAGTGAAGGAAAAATAGAGCACAAAGAATGAGATATGTTCAAGCACAAAGACAACAAGATACCCCCTTTTTTGTACTCAATCAAATAACCCCCCTAGAAAAAAATAATTTGGCACTTTATACTTAGTGTAGTTACAAATTTATGGATTTCAATGCTTGTACAAATCCTCAAGAAATGAGCATGTGCTGAAAGTATACATTTGGTACAATTTTATATGAAATAAACAACACCAATGCAAAGTACATGAAAAATCATGCACTTTCAAAAAAGAATCAACTCGATCTGATGTTGTATGCAAAAGTTATGCAACTTTGAAGTTTGCAAAATGAGAATGGTGAGGAGTCCTCCCTGAGAATCAACAATTTAAAAAAAATTGTGTGCCAAAATTTGAAACCGTCTTCACCAATGTGTAGAGCACAAAAAATTAGCCCAAAAAAAAAAAAAATTGCATTGAATTTGGAGGTTGGGAGCTCGAGTTATGAGCTTTCAAAGTTGGATTTGAAAAACCAATGCATCAATGGAGAGGGGTTGTGAAAATCTTCAAAAAAAAATCCACCAAATTTAGCAGAATTTTTGCCAAAGTTAGTGGTCTGCCAAATAAAGATGTTCGCCAGAAACTGCACCAAATATAAAAGTCTACCAAATAAGTTTAACTTTCCTCCAGTTTAACTACCGCTAAATAATCTGCCAAATTTAGAGGTTTTAAGATTTTTATTATTATTTTATTAAAAAAATAAAAAAATGATTAAAAAAACGTTAATAAAAAAAGGCGGAATTGAAATATTATAGTTTTTAATTAAAAAAACATTAAAAAATGATTATAACTGTTGGCAAGGCATAGTGAACTTAAAAAAAATATCAATAGAGTTGGCTGAATTAAATTCCGTTGGTGAATTTTTGGAAATTTTTTTTTTTTAATATAAAAAATATTAAAAAATTAATAAAACTGTTGACATAATATTTTAGAAAAATGTCAATGGATGTGAAAAAATTAAAAAAGCTATGGGCACGATATTTTAGAAAAATGTCAACGGATGTGAACAAAATTTTAGATGTTTTTATAAGTTTTTTATAAAACTAGCAATCACACCTTGGGGTGCAATGGGTACACCAAAGACAATATAGTGATTTTTTATTTTTATTTTGCTTATTTGAAAATGGGAAAGCTGATTGACAGTCATAAATGAAAAATCTGTAGCAATACACAAATAAAATAATAAACTAATAAAGGATAGTCTATGAATATATTAAATCTGGAACAATACACAAATCTTGCTAAAAATGCCAAAATCCACAATTCACAAACCTTCAAACATGCAGAAAAATATATGTACACCAAGAAAACATAAAAATAAAGCCTGTGCACCCAATTAGTCGGGAGTACTACATAGTGGTAAAATTTACATTCCAAACGTTGGATAGAGAAATTTACATAGCTTGAACAAAACATTTCAATGATTTGCACCCAAATTTCCATAAATGTTGTTGGATAGGATAGGGGAGAAAACAGAGAGACATATGGATTTGAAATAAGAATTTTTGAAGGTGATGTTTTTTGCAGACATCATCTAGTACAAACAAAGTTCTCTAAGATTTCATTTGGCCGAACCTTTGCTGGAAGTGCATATGGGCATCTTCAACATTTTGAAAATCAGGTTTGTGGCCATGAGATTTGGGGGATTGCAAAACTATTTTGAAAATAATGTTGTCCATAAAGTGATCTGTAACAAAACAAAAAAAATGAAATCAACTAGTGTAGCAAGAAGAGCATGTGTGTGAACCTATTGCATAATGTCAAAAAAATGACAAATGAAGAAAATTTCTTTGTAAAATTTGAGCTTATTAATCTGAAGACCGAAGACAACAACATTATGCAAAACAAAAATATATCTATACTTGTAGATCCAAAAAAAATTGAACATTTGTATGAATTATGCAAAACATCTGAGCACAATCCTTTCAAAAACAGAAGTAGGTGTGAAATATGCGAAACATGTGAGCACAGTTGCTCAAATATTCTCATTCTTGTAAAATTAATGTTATTAAATTTCAATGAAAAACATATGTATGCAATGAAGACAAGGGAAAAAGTGATCTGAGGAGACAATATCTTATTCAGTGGCCTACAAAGAATATCACAACAACAAACATTTCATTAACATATTAAGGATGATGCAAAAACCAGGGCAACAAAACGAACTAAGTAAATGAGGATGATAGAAGAATAGGGCAAGGGAAGGAACTTTGATGTTTAAAAGGGAATCCAACTACAAATACAAAATATGGGAGTCCAAATACAACATCCCCTATAAAACATTCAAGTAACCTACATTAAAGAAATCATCCAAGCCCCAAGGTTTGACATGATTTGTGGAAAAATCTATACAAGTATGAAAGGTGGTGAATAATACAAATAAGTTTCAAAACAATTGATGCATAACAAGTAATATTCTCTATCCAACATTAAAATACAAGGTTCAAAAGGTAATACTAGGCACATA
Source organism: Sequoia sempervirens (assembly GCA_007258455.2). Classification (NCBI taxonomy): domain Eukaryota; kingdom Viridiplantae; phylum Streptophyta; class Pinopsida; order Cupressales; family Cupressaceae; genus Sequoia; species Sequoia sempervirens. The sequence goes on along the minus strand of VDFB02056234.1, from coordinate 48,521 downwards.
AAATTCCTTCACATGACACTGAATATAGAACCTCTAATTTTGAAGCTTGGTGTGTTTCATATGTTATTATGAGACTTGCATTTTAAACAAGAGTATGCATCAAATAATTCATTCATTACCTCCTCATTTCCAACATAATCATCATCCATTTCCAATTGCTTCTTCACCCAACATGCCAACAATAGACCAATATAGTATGCTACAAAAGCAATTAAGACATGCATAAATATTACGTGTAAGAAACACATAATAGATTGTTTTAAGTCCTTATTGTAGCATCAACAAGCAGTGGTAAATATATAACAAGAAATGGATTATACAAAGCAATACATTCCAAACAAGCAAGGAATCCAGGTTCTAAAGGTAAATTAGTCATTGTTGTGCATAAATATTAAAGGTACAAAATTAAATTGCCTATTTTAGATTAGAAAATCTAAAGATAATTTATTCACTCCATTGCAATAGATGTGAACAAGTGTGTGCAAATAGATGTGTTTACAATATGGAAAACAAGTGCATCAATGTGAATGAGTACAATTTGTGAAGGATACTAATAAAGGGACCCAAGCAAGTGAGGACCTAATGTCAGTGCATTAGATGTTAAGGTTCAAAGTGAAATTGCACATTCTTGTGCATTAGATGTTATGGTTCAAAGTTAAATTGTATATTTCAATGTAGTCAATTTGAATGAGCATGTATGAATAGATGTTTATAAGATGGAAAATAGTGTAGCCTTGTAACTTGTGTCAAATAAGTGGAGTGAACTGAAAAAGGTATACCCAACTTACCGAATTGCACATTTACATGCAGTTACTAGTGCTTGTATCAACCCCACAAGAAACTTTTATTCAATCACATTTACCTCTATACAATATGTAAGCACACAACTGAGAATGCAAATGTGTAAGGAAAGAAAAGGTGAAGAAACACTTTCCTAATGTCAAATCCACAAGGAAGAATGCAATGTAGGGCTTTTAATTTTTCAAATTACAATCTAATTAAGATACACATGAAAGATTTGCATAAACAAAGAAGATACTCAAAGACAATTGAAAAAAAGATTTATGTGGGAAACCCTTTAGGGAAAAAAACCACCACACCAAGCTGAATCTCTTTGTATTACAGTAACAACAATTACATACAATCAGAAATACAACTCTTTGATATTTCACAGTAGCTACAACATTCACTGTTCAAACTCTCTCAAAAAAGCTCTCAACCTATTCAATAAACTCATCATCCTCTCAAATCAGAATCGATCTGATTTTATTCTATTCACATTTTGATTTTGTCTTTTGTGCATCCTTATCCGCTAGATCTCCATCGAAGAAAGTTTCCATGCCGTTTTAGATTTTTCCTTGCAAGCTATTTTTCTCCAGTACTGCAACAGTTACAAAAATCCAACCGTCATCGGTTTGAAAATTGCTTCCTATGATTGATCCAGCAGAATGCCATACAGGATGGTCACACGGTCAACGACATTCAACTTTGTTGGCATATCGGTGAGACACTAACAGTGTCTCCCTGATGCCACAAAGAATTCACTATTGATATCAGCTTCAGACCCCAATAGTCGGCAAGAGAAATCTCATTCGACAAGACTCATTCCAAAAACCATAAGTCATAGCAAACTCAGAGAGACCATTAGAAAGACATACTAAAATCATCAAGACCTCTTATCAAAGTCTTTGAGTCATGCTGACAAGTGATTTCCATTCGACGTAACAATCGCATTTCGAAGAGACTCATATCGAAGTCAGAAGTCACAACGATGAGATAAACTATCGGCAAGACACTACGTTCTCACCAAGACTTCCCATCGACCACTGCATGCTACACCAAAGCCTTACTTCTATCGGAAAGACCCCATAGTTTTGGTGAGACGTCATACCGCAAGACACAACTTACATCGAATGGTCACAAACTATCGGCAAGACTCATGTCTTTCATCGTGACCTTTCTCCGAGCACCCCAAGTCTTACCGAAGATCATGGGCGTGACTTATCCAAGTCACCAAGACTTCTCAGTGAAGTCTTTTGTTACCTCGAAGACACCACAAGAATCCTCCTATCGGCAAGACTTTTTGATTTTGTTGAGACATCTCCCCACAACCTTTAGGTTACCTCGATGCCGGCGAGACATACATTGGTCACCAAGACTTCATGCCGAAGTCTTTAAGTCACTGCGAGTGAACCAAGAGAAAACCCTCATCGGCGAGACTTACCTTCTCGCTGAGAGATCTCCCTAAGATCCTTGTGTTAGCCTAATAGTAGTATGCTATTGGTGAGACATTCACCATTTTCTGGGACCTCTCTCCGATACCCGTGAGATAGCCTGATAAGATCAACTGTCACCCAGAGTTCTTTTGATCACCACAAGGTCATGCCAAACACAGAGTCACGATCATAGACTTTATTCGGCAAGACATCAACTTTGTCTTGGCGACATGAACCTGTCAAGTAGATTTAGAACAGTTAGTCGCCCAGACATGAACATTGTCACAACGACTTTTCCCTTCAGGAGTTCCATGTCAGTAAGGATTGAGGCACATATTCCAACAAGCTCCCACTTGACGAAGGTCTTACTAACACCTCTAGAGCATACACAAACTACTGAAAAACATGGGCCAAGAGGCCCATCGAACTGGCACACCACCTGTATTTGTCTATGCTCACAGGCTTCATCAATGCATCTGCAACATTCTCTAGAGTATCCACTTTCTCCAAAGAGACCTTCCCATCCTCCACCATATCTCTTAGAAAATGATACTGTACATCTATATGTTTCATCCTGGCATGGAAAGTAGGATTCTTTGCCAAACATATAGCACTCTGACTATCATAGTAGATAGTAATCTTCTCTGCATCAAAACCAATGTTAGAGCAAAAATGTTTTAACCAAATTGTTTCTTTACAGGCATGTGTTTCTGCCATGTATTTTGCCTCTGTAGTGGACAAAGTGACTACAGCCTGCCACTTGCTCATCCAACTCACTGCACCACCATTCATCATGAACACATATCCACTGGTGGATCTTTTGCTGTCAATGTCCCCTGCCCAATCAGAATCCACATAACCTTGAATGCTGAGAGTCTTCTGTGATTCAACCAAGTTACCATGGTAACACAAAGCATAGTCTGAAGTACCCTTCAGATATCTAAACACTCTCTTCACAACATCCCAATGTGTTCTTCCAGGATTTTCCATAAAACAACTAAGAACTCCCACTGCTTGGGCAATGTCTGGCCTTGTACAGACCATATCATACATGAGACTGCCAACTGCACTTGCATAAGGCACACTGGTCATGTCCTCCATCTCAGAAGAAGATTTTAGACAATCCTCATCAGATAGCTTTGTTCCCTGCATAACTGGAACAACTAGCTATTTGCAATCAGTCATACAAAATCTCTCTAGAACAGTCATGATATACTTACTCTGACTGAGCCAAAGTTTTCTATTCTTCCTGTCCTTGGTTATTTCCATTCCTAGAATATACCTTGTTGAACCAAGATCTTTCATTTCAAACTTTGCAGACAACTGAGACTTAAGATCAAAAATCATTAGCTTACTATTTCCTATGAACAACATATCATCAACATATAGAGCAATAATAAGAATTTGATCACTTTCAACTTTGTAATATACACAGTGATCACATTTTGATCTTACAAATCCCAATGAAAAAACAAACGTGTCAAAATTTTGGTACCACATTCTAGGAGACTATTTTAAACCATACAGAGATTTCTTTAACTTGCAAACCAGTCTTTCTTTACCTTTCTCCACAAAGTGTTCTTTAAATTTCTTCCTCAAGATCACCATGAAGAAATGCTGTCTTCACATCCATCTGTTCAATTTCTAAGTCATACGCTCTTACAAGTGACAAAAGAAATCAAATAGATGTTAGTTTAGCTACAGGAGAAAATATTTCTCCATAATCAATACCACCTACTTGGGAATAACCTTTTGCAACTAGCCTCACTTTGTATTTTTCCACGCTACCATCTAGATCTATTTTATTTTTGAATATCCATTTGCAGCCTACATATTTTCTTCCTTTAGGCAATGGAACCAAACTCTAGGTTTCATTCTTTTCTAATGATGCCATTTCTTCATTCATGGCTTCCAACCAAGAGTTTGAATCAGACATTTTAAATGCCTCTTTCACAGTCCTAGGTTCGTTAGTGCTAGAAATTAAAGCATAGGCACAAGTAGATTCTATTAAAGAAAACCCATACCTATCAGGTTTCTTTCTTTCACGGGTTGACCTCCTCATAGGTTGAGGCTGAGGTGGTTCTTCATCTTCATCAGAACTTTCAAAACTACTTGAGCTCTCCTCAGTATCAAGTACATTTTGATTTTTCAATTCCTCTTTATCTGGTGTCTGAGGAATTTTTGCTACATCCTTTTCATTTTCTGATTTCTTATTTGACTGCAGATCCAAAGTAGAAGGTTTCAGCTCATGAAAGATAACACTTCTGCTGTGAAAAATCTTCTCAGTCTCAGGATTCCAAAGCTTGCATCCTTTTATTCTAGCACTATAGCCAATAAAAATACACTTCACAACTTTGTTTTCCAACTTAGATCTTTTTTCGAATGGTACATATGCATATGCCTCACAGCCAAAGACACAAATATGTCTAAGAGAAGGTTTCTTTCCAGACCATGCTTCCAAAGGTGTCTTCTCAACAAGAGCAGAGTTAGGGGAGCGATTTACCAAGTAACATGCTATAGAGACTACTTCAGCCCAAAATTTCTCCTCCAAGCTAGCACTGCTCAGCATACTTCATGCTCTTTCCATTATTGTCCTGTTGAACCTTTCAGCAACTCCATTTTGCTGTGGAGTGTAAGGTGTAGTCTTGTGTCTTTTGATCCCATGATCTTTACAGTACCTTTTGAATTCATCTAAATAGAACTCACCGCCATTGTTAGTCCTTAAACATTTTATTTTTCTACCAGTCTGATTTTCTACACGATTTTTAAATTCCTTAAACAGACTAAACATTTTTGATTTTCTTTTTAGAAAATATACAAATTCTCTTCTTGAATAATCATCAATAAATGACACATAGTATCTTGATTTAGACAAAGAAGGAACATTCATTGGACCAAACACATCAGAATGTATATAATCAAGAAAATTAGAAGTTTTGTGAGGACTAGAATAAAATGAAACATGGTGCTGCTTTCCATATATGCAATGTTCGCAAAAATTGAACTGAAGGTTACAATCTTCAAGCCCTTCTACCAGGTTTTTATTTTTCAAGGTTTTTAAACCTTTCTCACCAATGTGGCCAAGCCTATGATGCCAAAGCATAGTCTTTTCTAATGGAAGTTTAACCTCCATGGCATTTACTCCATCAGGAAGGTTTTCCTTCTTTTCTCCATGAACAACTTTTAGTGACTTTGCAAAGACACTATTGCATTGAACAACATGTGCATCCAACTTGTACAGGGTACCAATTCGAGCACCTCTAGCCAACACCATAGAGCCTCTAGTCATCTTGCAGCCATTTCCAGAGAACATGACATGCACTCTGATATCATTCAGCTTACTTACAGAAAGTAAATTATGAGCCAGACCTGGTATGTGCATCACATCATTGATTCCCTTCACTCTTCCATCAGGGAATTGAATTCCGACTCTTCCACGACCAACAATTTCCAAAGATGAATCACTTGCCAAATACACCTTTCCACCGTTGTATTCTTCATACTTTGTGAACCATTCTCTATGAGATCTCATGTGGAAAGATGCTCTAGAATCAATCAGCCAGACATCATTTGATGCCCGTGTAGCCAAAGCTGCAATGAAAGCATCTACATCACTATGAGAAGAATCATTTCCAGAAGAGTTCTTCTTCTTCTTTTTCTCCTCCTTTCAATCCCTTTGGACATGACTAGGTTTCCCACAGTTCCAGCACTTCACCTTTGACTTCTTGCCAGGAGACTTTGATCTCCCTTTTGATTTCAATCTAGACTTCTTGTCCTTCTTGCCTTTCTCCTTTGGTCTACCTCTAACAGCCAGAGCCTCCTTTGTCATCTCAGAATATTTTCTTCTCATTTCTTCTGATAACAAAGAAGCAACAACATCTTCCATCTTGAATGTGGATGTTGTACTCCTAATGGCAATCACTAGATGATCCCAAGAATTAGGCCGAGAACACAACAACAACATGCAACGATCTTCATCTTCAATCTTCACACCAATAGATGTCAGCTAAGAAATCAACATGTTGAAAGCATTTAAGTGATCAGCAATAGACCCTCCTTCCTGCATTCTCAAAGAGTACAACTTCTTCCTCAAGAACAACTTGTTCACCAAGGACTTGCCTTGATAAATAGATGCTAATCTTTTCCACAAGGAAGATGCAGTCTTTCTTCATGCACGTTCAAAAGAATAGAGTCTTCCAAATAGAGCCTTATCAACCCTTTAGACTTTCTATCTACAAGGTCCCAATCCTCTTTCTTCATGCCTTGAGGCATTGTTCTAGACACAATAGTCCAAAGATCTCGGTCTACTAATAGATCTTCCATTTTGAGTTTCCATAGCTCAAAGTTGCTTCCATTCAATTTCTCTATATCCATCCTTCCAGATGTGCTCACCATCTTAATTTGTAATTAAACTAACAGAACTCTAAAAAATTCCCATTGGAAAAGGATTGACACAAAAAACCCAACACAGTCACAAGGACAACACAACTGGCCAGGCTTTGATATCACTTGTAAGGAAAGCAAAGGTGCAAAAACACTTTGCTAATGTCAAATCCATAGGGAAGAATGCAATGCAGGGATTTTAATTTTTCAAATTACAATCTAATTAAGATACACATGAAATATTTGTAGAAACAGAGAAGATACTCAAAGACAACTGAACAATATATTTATGTGGGAAACCCTTTAGGGAAAAACCCCACCACACCAAGCTGAATCTCTTTGTATTACAGTAACAATAATTACATCCTCTCAAATCAGAATCAATCTGCTTTTATTCTATTCACATTCTGATTTTGTGTTATGTGCATCCTTATCCACTAGATCTCCATCAAAGAAAGTTTCCATGCCATTTTAGATTTTTCCCTACAAGCTGTTTTTCTCCAGTGCTGCAACAGTTACAAAAATCCAACCGTCATCGGTTTGAAAATCGCTTCCTCTGATTGGTCCAATAGGATGCCACACAGGATGGTCACACGGTCAATGGTGTTCAACTTTGTTGGCATATCGGTGAGACACTAATAGTGTCTCCTCGATGCCACAAAGTATTCGCTATTGATATCAGCTTCAGACCCCAATAGTCGGCAAGAGAAATCTCATTCGAAAAGACTCATTCAAAAAACCATAAGTCATAGTGAACTCAAAGAGACCATCGGCAAGACATACTAAACTCGTCAAGACCTCTTATTGAAGTCTTCGAGTCATGCCAACGAGTGATTTCCATTCGGCATAACAATCGCATTTCGGGGAGACTCATATTGAAGTTAGAAGTCACAACGATGAGATAAACTATCGGCAAGACACTAAGTTCTCGCCAAGACTTCCCATCGACCATTGCATGCTACACCGAAGCCTTACTTCTATCAGCAAGACCCCACGGTTTCATTGAGACATCATATCGCAAGACACAGCTTACACCGAGTGGTCACAAACTATCGACAAGACTCATGTCTTTCGCTATGAACTTTCTCTGAGCACCCCAAGTCTTACCAAAGATCATCGGCGTGACTTATCCAAGTCGCCATGACTTCTCAACGAGGTCTTTTGTTACCACGAAGACACCACAAGAATCCTCCTATCAGCGAGACTTTCTGGTTTCATTGAGACATCTCCCCGTGACCTTTAGGTTACACCGACATTGGCGAGACATACATCGGTCACCAAGACTTCATGCCGAGGTCTTTAAGTCACCGCGAGCGAACCAAGAGAAAACCCTCGTCGGTGAGACTTAGCTTCTCGCTAAGAGATCTCCTCGAGATCCTTGTGTTAGCCTGATAGTAGTATGCTATGGGTGAGACATTCACCATTCGCTGGGACCTCTCTCCAATACCTGTGAGATAGCCTGATAAGATCAACTGTAGCCCAAAGTTCTTCCGATCGCCAAAAGGTCATGCCGAACATAGAGAGTCACAACGATAGACTTCATTCGACAAGACATCAACTCTATCTTGGTGACATGAACCTATCAAGCAAATTTAGAACAGTTAGTCACCCAGACATGAACAATGTCACAATGACTTTTCCCTTCAGGAGTTCCATGTCAGTAAGGATTGAGGCACATATTCCAACAAAATGTGCACCTAAAAAAACACAATATGTACTTAGTTAATATTGGAAATATAGGGTAATTGTATACTTTCTTGTAATTATGTTACAGACAAAGAGGGAGATAAATTTATCCCAACCCAGTGTACATATGTCCTAACTTGGTAGCCACCAATAAAAAAAAATATACATCATATATATTAATTTAGTTGAGGGAATTGAAATTCAATTGTAATTCCAAAATTTTCAAATTTTTTTAGAAGATAAAAGTATGTTAGAAGTAGAACCATCAGGAACAATATGATTCAATCACACCTGCATATAGTTTATATCTTCTATAACAAAAAAATTAACTTACCATAGGATGACAGTGGATGTAGTAGAAATCTTGAAAAGAGGCCATAATTCTGAAGAAAAAAGCATAATGTAAGTTAGATATGAGGAATGTATAACACAAGTTTAAAGATTAGTTGATGAGAGCACAATATAGAGGTGCAAAAAGAATTGTAAATAATAAATTTTTTACCATTGTGAACATAATTGGTAGGGGAGAACTCTAGTATAAACAATAGTTTCATTAGAAGATGCTGGAAGACCACTTGTATGCCAATTGAGCATTTCGAGTGGTTGAGGCCGTTAGTGTTGACAATCGATCTTCCTCACTGATCCTACGTGCAGCATAAGGGATTTGTTACATGTGTGCATATCTATGAAATGTGAATGCAAGGTGGATACAAAGGATGGAGAGTTGAGTGACTTTGGAAATTGTTGTGAATGTCAAGCCTTGTCGGTCAATGTTGCCAATGTCAATGGTGGCCATATCAAGTGTAAGCCCCTAAGATTTGTGGATGGTTAAGGCCCATTCCATTTTAAGTGGAATTTGGTGCTGTCCACCATGACTCAAGGGTGGAATAGGGACATCTTTGGGATTTTTTGTATCCCACACATGCCCAATGTAATTCTTGAATCAAACAACAACAAACAAGGGGAGTTGGGGTGGTTTTTTTCTCTCCTTGTACACTATTTTTTTTACTATTCCAAGAGCTCCATTAACAAGGCTTGTATTAGTCAATAGATTACAAGATAGCATAACATTTTGGTCAACACATAATAGAATCTTAGGTTGGAGTTGATCATCATCTAGATTTGAGTTGAAAGAGCTACCTATTTTCTTTGAAGTGGCTACAACAATAGGCTATGCTAGAGACAACATGTGCTTATTATGGAGTGAGACTTTTTCATTGGTTTCAAAAAGATGTATGGATGATAAGAAAGAACTCTTTTCTATAGATCTTAGTCCCAAGCTTGAACTTGAAATTAGTAGTTTCCAATCTACAATAGTAGATTCAACCTTTCTTAAATTGCATAGGAGCTCACGAAATAGAATTTGAGTTGGATTATCTCCCGCTTGGCGAAATATTTTGTTCAGTGTAAAAAATATTTGAAAGCTCCTCCATAGGGTCCCCCGTAGGAAGTAGAAGAGTACATAGGAATGTATTTTACCATTGGTAGCTGGCCGAGGTCTCTAAAGAGTAGGATTGAGCAACCTCCAAATGGGTTGTGGTTGTGTGATGGGAAAGCTTTGTGCAAGTGATAGTCGATGTGTTCAAGAAACTTGGGGTCGATGAAGCTCATTTTTTCTATTAAAATGTAGCAGACAAAGTGAATTCTCTCTTGGAATCTTTCTAGTGTTTGGATTTGCAAGGGAGCCATCTCTTTGATGGGTATGCGAAGTGCAGAATGAATTGTTGATGCTCCAATGTTGAATGTTGCAACACTTGTTGGTGCAAGAAGTAATAGCGAGGTTTTCCCATTTGGAATGGAACAATTGAGTGCAAACCTAGTTTGTTTAATTAGGTGTGACTTTCCAATTCTTGCAGTTCCTTGAACTATTATTTTGAGTGGTGGCTAGGAAGTGGTGGAGGATAGGTGTGACAACACTAAATCTAGTGTTTTCTTTTGTTCCAATGAAAGGTTGGGCTGGGTATTTACAAAGGGCAGAAGGGGGAATTGATATGTTGTGTGGTTTAAGTCTATGAAGTTGGATGTTGCATTGAGTTCTATTGGATTCATGGAATGAGTATTCCACTCATGGTTAAGGTCTATTTCATGGTTACCTAGCATGTCAAGCACGTACAAGTGGAGGGGATGGCTTGGGTGTACACTTGAAAAAACTTGGAATTCAGATTGGTTGTAGTGATGTGGGGGTTATGCATCATTCGAAGGAGAGTTAGGGTATGTATTGGAGGTTGTATCTAGCAGAGTGTGTCACACATGCCACAGATGGAAAATTTTTGTAGAGAACCAATTCAATCCAATAGAAGTCATGGAAACTTGGGTTGTCCTTCGGAGGAATGCTTGTGAAACGGGGGGAGACTTGAACAATTGCTTTAGACAAATGCTCTTTCCATTGGTTCTCTTTACAAGATGTTTTGAAGCTCCATTTCTGAGTGACTTCAATTAGTGGTAATTCCTCTAGACAAATAGGATGTGCCATGTATGCATCAATGTAATTTTTGTGTGATGATGTAAATATGGCTGAGAGTGGAATGTGTTGATAGTTTTTTTTGTTTACATTTAAAGAAACAAATGTTTGACTACACAAGCAAAGTGGTAGTTTTAATAAAAGGTAGCAACTTTCTTGGGAACTAATATCACGATCTAAAAGGTTGTCAACAAGAATTTTCCTAAAAGCTATTAGTGTTGGCTTGTTAGGATCATAAGTTGTCGAAATACAGGAAAGCATTGCATGATAGGTTTCGGATTTGGTTTTTTCTTTAGCTGCATATTTTGCTATATATTTGAGCACTACGTCTATTGAGAGAATGGGTTGGCAATCTACATGTGCACAACAAATAGAGAGGATAGTGGGGTTGTGAAGATTCACTCGGTCATCGTTACGAGCAGGGGTTTGCTTTGGCTGGCCACTCTCATTTGAGAGGGTTGAATTGTCTTGCATGGTCCAAGGGGCTTTGTAGTGGCATTTAACTGTAGATCCTTTTCTCTGCAAACATGTCTGAAAGGTACAACGTGTATGGCATTGCACGTAGTTGAGAAATTCTTTTTAGTCATCTAAAGGGGTGGACAACATAATCATTCTCGTGTCCATTAAGCAGGGGTTGTCAAAGGTAGATTGTGGAACTCTTTCATTTGAGTTTTTGTGGGGATGCGGGTTCCAAGTAGAGACATACTTGTCAATGCAGTCGATTGCATTTTGTACTGATGCAAGATTATTACATTGTAGTTTGGAAATATTAGGTGTGTCTTTGAGCCAAAGAAAATTGTGGACATGTGTAGAGCCATGGTGTTTCCATTCATACTTGGACACATGAGATGTTATTAAGAAAATGATGTACAAAAGAAGTAAATATAAATGGTGTGGAGTATGTTTACCTATACCAGTAGTCATTTGTGTAGAGAATCTTCTCCAAAACATTCTTATAAAATGCGGTAAATCTATGATGCATGTAAAGTGCAGTGAGGTGTGGGTTTTGCACTATATTCTGGATCCTCCATCAAGTAGCTACAGTAGGATTTGTTGGTGTGGGGGACAAAATGGAATTGTGTAAGTTTGGCCATTTAGTATCTACTGCACTAAGGGTGAAGAATAGAGTCAGGCAACGAACATGAATAACCATGTCAGATAGCTCTCCCTTATGGCGAGTCCAAAAGGGACATGTACCACAAATTTTTGAGCTGAACCACATAACTTGGTTTGCAAGATGTTCATCGGGGAGGTCCTTGAGTCTTTGGTGCAAGTCAAGTATTATTGTTGGTAGTCTACTTTCCAAGCATTTTTGAAAAAATATGGAAGCTGTTGCCTAGCTATGGTGGCACATAAGAATATTAAGTATGAAGTATCTAAACTATGGGTGCTGGTCAAACATATTATCATGGTATCTAAGAAGATAGAGATCATATTCATGTAGCATGACCTATTTCATAGTTTTTTGATTGAATGCAATTCTTCCCGTTGGAAACAATGTTGGGAATTCCATAACAAACAAACCTTTAGTGGTGTATTCATTGATGGGTGTAAGAGAAACTAGTGGAAAATCAATAGTAGGAGGTGGGCATCCTTTCCCTAACTACAAAAAAACTCACAATTCTTGCACTTATGTACGTGTAGGTGGCAATTTTTCTACAAGTGATGTTTCTTGCACATTCTCTTGCAATTGTTCTTTGGTTTTATTATCTGTTTCCATGAAACTAACATCAGGGGGGTTGAGGTTGAGGTTGTTGCATTTAGAAGGTCAGACATGTTATTGTAGGTAATAGGCAAGCATAAGAGAGAGGCCTCATCTAATTGGACATCTTTGTAGTAAGGGTCATTATAGATCTTATATTTCAAATCCTCGTGAACATGTACTCTGCAAACATAGAAACTTTGCTGTTGGGGATCACCATTTTTTTTGTTTACTATGAGTATATCCAAGTCATGTATATGATGTGGCAAGTAATTTGCAATTACTATAATATCCTGAGGAAAAAAAATAGTATGGCCACTATATTTTAGTTGTCCCCCTCTTACATAAGTAATTTGGAGGATAGGGCTAACTCTTGATATGAGAATCTACTCGATCTAAGATAGGCATTGTAAACAAGCAGGCTGCTCTCTAGGGTTCACGTTGTTCCACTTTGAGAAGCGATTGCCATTTTTTTATAAAATACAACTTGAACAAGCACTACTACCATTTACTAGCCTATTTTCTATTCCTGGATATCGTTCCATGCATACTTGTTATGTTGAAATGTTTGATAGGTTGTCCAACTTTGAATGGAAGGAATTCTTAGTGATGTAATAGTTTATAGGAAATAGTGGAGGATGGTAGTTTTGGGAGGTTGAACAGGGGTGTAATGTAGATTGTATTTGAGGTGTGGGTGGTTGCAATGGGGAGGGGTTATTGGAAAGACAAGGTGGGGATGTGGAGGAGCTTGCAAGATGATTGTGATGGTTTTCTCTTCTTCATCTATTAATAGAATCCTTATTTGCATGGTACCTTAAACATTGCAAATGATTATGACGAGATCAATGTGCTCCCATACTTTCAACTTAGTTTTCCATGATAAGGGTTGCTGAGGAACATAGCAATGCAATATTAATTTGCATTAGTTCATGAAAAAGTAGAAAGATGTCATATAAGTTAGGTGTGTAAAAGAAAGAAATCATATTTTATTGGAATACATTATGTGTAAAAACAAGAAATCATATTTTGAAACAAGTTTACAAGATAACATTGTGGTATAAAAAAAGGGTTTGTATACATTTTATTTATAATTGTACAAACATATGGTTATAGTTGGTGGTATTAACAACAACAAAAGTTGTACAATTTAAGCAAAGACTATATAGTATTGTGGAAAGCAAGAGGTACTTGCAAACTTTAAACAAGTTTTATCACTGTAATTACAAAGATTTGTATTTCTTTCCAAGCAAATGAATTCATTGTGATGGCCACTTCAAAGAAAAATTGGCATCCAAGAACTTGATCGAACACATGATTAGAAACATCAGGATCCACCAAAAGTAGTTGAAAATTTTCAGCTGATACACCAAGCAAGCCATTTGTAGGTCCTTTGAATGCAATGGCTTTAAGAAGAGCACCTGTTCCATTGTCCAAACCACTTTTACCATGTAACTAAAATCACAACCATGGAGATCAATAGAGCACTTTGGGAAATGAAAGCTATTGGGGCTCTTTTGTACAACCTTCTTCTTACATTTCTTATTGCCCACCATAAGAGGACAAGCGACGTAATAAAAGTTGTCCATGTGGACTTTTGATATGCTTTCTTTTACACAAACATTTATTTTTTTAGGAGAGTTTGTATTATTGATCATTGCGATGTCAACTGGATTTGAAAATTTGTTGGAAGAAATACTATCTATTGAGAGGGGAAGGAAAGGCATTTCATTCCCTACAGTGGCATACCAGTCATGGAATGTTGAGGCTTCTAACAATTTTGGATTTATTACAATTTTATTTGCAAATATATTATAAAGAGATTTTCCATGCCAGGAGGTTATACGTCTAGATTTGATCAAGATAATTGGGGGGTTTGGTATAAGAGGAAAACTAGATAATTTTTTTCCTTCAAATTTACAGTGATGACCCTAAAGAGTAACATCAATGTTCAAGCATGACATGTCTGTGATTGTTACAATACACTTGACTGTTTTGGTTCCATCTCACTTATGAATGGTTGATGCAGGGGAGATAGATAAAAGGATGCCAAGAATGCCAACAAGGGAATTAATAGGCAGTGACAGAAGGGAATCAATGCTCTTGATATGCAAGCTATCCATGGGGATTGTAGAGTCTACACATGGTGAAGGAGTTATAGTTGATGATTTTTGTAGGAAAATTTCAAATGAGTTCATTGAGCTGCTATATTTTTTATTAGCAACTTGTATGTAACCATTAGAAATAATGTATAGACTATTAGAGTGCACAACATTGTAGAATTCATCAACAAGTTCATTGAAGCATGTGACATGAATTTCAGAGCTTGCTTTGTCAATGAGGTCAAATCCAAAAACTTTTCCTTCTTGGCCAGCTTTGTGAAATTCATGGATTGGAGTCTTTGTTAATGATCTACCCTAAATGGACCAACGCTTATAGTATGGGGTCAAAGATTTGATGGGGAGTATTTCAGAAGGGGCTATGGTTGGTTGTTGGGTAGAGCTAACATCTTGGTGTAAAGCAATTGGGGCCTAGGAGCTAGTAGATGGAAAATGAAATGTAGCCTACAGAAGAGGAGTTGGAGTGCCAACAAGTGGTGCTTTATTTGAGACCATTTCAAGACTATTGATAATTATAGCCCTGCAATTGAATGCTGTAAATTATTTAGGAAAAAAAAATTAATGACTTCAAGAGTAATATTCAAAAAATAGAGTATGGATGGTCATACATGTATTTGTCGAACACCTTCGATGTATATTTTTTAAGGTAGACAATAGACCCAGTGAGCATTGCTTCTTCAACAAGAAGATTGTTGAATTGGCTGGGAGGCAAAGTAGGATGGGTGTGGACACCATTAGAGAGTTGAACTCGGTATTTAACATTTGTTGAATGACCCTGTTGTATAACTTCTATGGATGTAACTTGTAGTGTAGGGTTAAGATCAAACATGCCTGCAAGAATTCCTTCAATGGAATTTGGGGTTAGAGTTGCCATTTGGGAAGTGAAAAAAAATTCAAGTTTTGTGCTTGTGAGTAAGTTGTGAGTGTTAGAATTGGCTATTATGACAACTAAAATAAAGGTGCTTCTTAACTGTTTGATTGTTGGCTATTATGTAAAGAAGGGAACCGTAGGATTCATAGTATATGACCACATAGTTTATGCAGATGTATATCAAACCAATGGTTTTTGAATGAGTTAAATTATATGCAAGCTATATAGTATAAGATTTTTTTGGAGTTTTCTATTTGAAAACAATATTTATCGACATATTATGTGTTTCATTTTTAAGATTTAAAAAATCCTACAACTTTCATAAGGAAACAAGCATTTAAATAATTAGTAAAGTTTAATTTGGAAGAATGAAAATTGGAAAAACACCATTTATTTGCATGGTAAACAAATATATTTATAATATTGAAGCTCTTTTGGGAAAAGAAAATACAGGGAAATTTTGTTTCTTTTTATGTTTTGAAACAATATTTACAATGCTTATATTGGAAGGGTGTATTAGAGATGACTATAGAAGGCTATCTTGTTTCTTTACATTGGATCCATAATTAGGAATAGTATAGGAACAACAAAAAGAATTATAATGAACTACAAGTTGTCAAGGTAAATCTGGAACACAATGATTATCATGGGTGTTGTAGTAGTATTATAGTGTTGATCATATTTAAGCTCCCTTAGGAAATTGCAGAATCCCTCTAGTTTTGTGCAGCTGGATTTGTAAATTGACACTGAGGCCTGAAGCAACTTGACATCCAATTCTTCGATAGGACTTGTTGTCTGACATGCAAGTTTGAGTTTGTCAACGATGTCGTGGAAACTATCAGATACAATTGTAGTAAGGTATTGAACGGTTGTGTGAACAAAGTTAGGTTTATTAACAATAGACAAGGACTCTGATACTACTAGTGTCAGATGCACTGCCATGGAGGGGCTTTGATGTATAGGAGTATTTGCATGTGTAGCCATGACTTGGCATGAGTGGATGAAATATACGTATAAGTTGAAGTGCAATATAAGAATGTAAGCATGTAAATGAGCAAGCAAAACATGGCAGTTAATTATAAAGGAATTAACACATAACAAGAACTATGTACTATATGTTGCACTTTACAAACATTAGATCAAACAAAAAATGTGTGAAACAAATGTTTCAATTAAATTTATAGCAATTTTTTTTGAAAAATGTAGCCTATATTTAAATTTGGTAGTACATAAAAATTATTATATGATGATGTATCTTGGTTTCTAGGCTATGACTGGTTTATTCGGATGTTCTAATCTTCATGACTATCCTATCATGTCTATGTACACCAACTGTTAAATAATTGTGACACTATTTGTGAGAAAATACATGAGAAATTTTGAGCATTTCTTGTTCTTGCACAATTTTTTTTGTTGTGTACATTTTCAGTTTGATATTTGTTTAAAAATCAACCTAAATTGTTCTTTCAATGTATTTTGATTTTCTACATGTTGGCAAGAAAAATTTTCAACTTCATCTTAAACACAACCCCTAAAAATTGAAAATCTAAATTTTTAAAAACACTACTATTTTACTCCACAAAATTCTAAGTATTCCTCTATCATATTTTCCTATCTTAAGAGATCCCCTGCTCCACAAAGTTTAATTCTTAAAACATATTTTATAAGATTACTTCCTAAACTATTGAAATCTATTAGGAATTAGGAATTTATGTGGAAGTTGCCAATCATTACACAATATATTATATTTAATAGTATTATATTATATTCAATAGTTTATATAGTTTATTTGTTTGGCATCCTAAATTGAGAAGATTTTTTTGAATTAATAAAATAAATAAAGGATCCAATATCTTCCTCACTGTCAAGGACAAAATTTGGTGTGAAATACATACTACATCTAATTTCAATTTCAAACATAAAATAAACAGTTTATATATATCTTTTAAAGAAATGCACTTTTTGAATAACAATAAATGTGGTGTTGTAGCACAAACTAACAACAAAATAAAACATAAATAATTATAATTCTCTCTTGAGAGCAACAAGAGTTAGATAGCAATATTTTATTAATGTATACAACCATAGACTGCATGAACCAAACAATACAAACCACATAAAATATTAACATACAAATAATACACACAAATAATATTTTTCTATATTCACATCAAAAAATTCAAAAACCTCTAAAAGGTATCTTAATCTAGGAAAACCAAAGTACATACTTGATTAACTCTTTTCAAGCGCTTCCTATAATGCTTTCTTGTTGCACTTTGTAAGCCACTGCAAAAAAAGAAATGAGATCATGTTAAATCACACAACACCTATTCAAATAAATGAAGGGAATGCACATTTTAGGGTGCACATCTCCCTATCACCATGAAAATGCTATTTCAAGACAATTTCAGCTACATATCAATTTATCAAGGCATTAGTTTTGAAAACAAATATACTCATGATTTACAATAGAACAAAAATGCATACAAAAATCTTTGAAAATATTCATTTAACTAGAAAACATTTGCTCTGTTGCTTATTTGGGAAGTAACATTTTATGTATATTCACATATACATAAAGCAATGATGAGAGGACCAAAGAATGTAGATTGAATCAAAAAGTGTGAATCACAACTTCTCATTTAGTTGTGATCATATAGTATAATTGCATAAGCATTAATTTCAAACAGTTTAGCTCTAAATCTCCCATTCGATTCATGATCAATAATAAAAAGTCTTGAAGGCTCCTATTCCAAGTGCTTTGCTATATTACAAAATAGTTGACATAGAATAAAGGTTTCAAATAGTAGCTCTCAAGAACTCAACTTGGAAAAATTAGTGATCAAGCAAGCCCACATAATAAGTATGAATTTCCACTATAACTCAATGGGCATAGATTTGTAAAAAGCATTCTACAACCTAAATTTATTTGTGAAAAGGGATTTTGTCAATCCCCACCACTGCCAGTGCACAAAGAGGGGCCTAGTTTGTGAAGTTGGGACCCATACCTTGGCAGGAAAGTTTATATTATTCAATCTACAACTTTAAAGTGTTTTGCAAAATTCAATATGGTTCTGTTTCATTTTCCTTCCAATTTTGGTGTGTTTTCTTTGCTACCTACATATTGTAGTTCCTTTCCACAAATTCAGATTTTAGTTCAATAAGTAAAATTAGTGGAAAAACTTTATTTCACATCTTCATATCTGAAATTTGACTTTGTAATTTTTTGACAATATCAATTCTCTACTTTCATTTGAGATTTGGTTCAAAAAATTTGTAAAGTAGAAGCATGCTAGACATAAAGACACAACTGCCACCTAATTGAAGACTCAACCACCTTATTTTAAAGAAAAACATTCGTAATTGAAAATTCAATCCTATCTAACTATTGACAAAACAACTTATTCAGTGCTGTTGATAAAAGGGGGTCATTACACTAAACGTTGAAAGCCAAAAATTATACAATGTGGTAGAAAAAAGTCCATAAATCTAGTTATAATGTTTCCCTCTGTATCCTAAACTAGATTTAATAGTTCTTTGATATACAACTACAATTTGTGTGTGGTTGAAGTGGCTATGGATACATCTAAAGCAACCTCTACGACACTGCTTTGATTATCAGAGTGAAATATCTCATTTTTTGCAAACCATTTGTTTCATTCCCAAAGTTGGTAGATTAAGATATTTGACCATGCTGAACTAAAGAACAATATTTTATTAGCTGACCATTGAAGTGAAATTGTACATCTCATTCATTGCATTGGTTGACTAGTCTTGAAGTTGTTTGAATTTCACTAACTCCAATATTAATTATTATGATTGAGACCTCTTCTAAAGAAATTAACTATATTTCATTCTTTAAATAAATGGTTTGTTTTGCAGTCACCACTTTCCTTATCAATCTAAAGAAACATGTAATATTTTTTCAAATTGTTCCTCAAATATTATAGTTCTAAACATTGTTCTTATAATTTACATTTTAGTCGAACAATACCAAAATCATACTCAACACAAATTACATAGACTAATTTTTGGCTTACATTGACTAAACACAAATTATATATTTGATATTTTGAAAAAAACATGACAAACAAAAATATTGGCCTGTGGTCACTAAGTCTAAAGAAACAATTTGGAAAGCCCTCTTTGGGCATGCTTGGACTTAAACTCAAATGTGGAAGACTTCGCGTGCTCTCATTGAGTCCTTATCCATGGTGTCAAACATAAAAATTGAAATACTATAAAAGTAACTGTAAGGTTTGGAATTAAATTTGTAGATATATCATGCTATTTTGTTTTGTTTTATTTTTTAGGGGTTTTATTTTTTTGGTTTTTTTTTACTCATATGACAGCCCCTACCATGAAGGATCATCAAGTGACATCCCCCAAAGACTACAGATGTCATAGGCCAGCCAAGGAGGTCTATACGTCCCTATTTTTTATTTCAAAATGTGGGAAATGTCCCCAAGGACATTTGAATTGACTTAAGCATCATATTACTATTTTCCAGTTGCACCCTCTAAGATTTTTCTAAGGAAAAGCACTTATCAATATGAAAAAGAAAATCCAGATAAAGAATAAAAGCTCACTTCAAGAAGCTGCTAAAGTTACATAATTTAAAAATTTATTTAATTTATTGTGAATGTGGCAACCAAACATCATAAACCATGTTTAGAAATATTCTCAATGCTTATCGATATGAAAAAAGATATCCGAAAAGAGCAAAATTTTCACTTAAACAAAGTGCTAAAGTCAATAAATTTAAAAGCATATAAATTAAGGAAAAGCTACTTATGAGTTCTCTAAATTCAGTTTTATGCATACTTTTTAATATTATTTTACAAATTTGTATGTTTTTTTAATGTTTGGAAATTTTGCCCTGTTTTTCCCAACTCCAGTTCAAATTTTTGGCCTAGCAAGTTTTTCCCAGATTTGATCTTTTGAACCATGGTCCAAATCTCTGACACTACATTGGTTAGAAAAATATCAAATTTATTATATAACTCCCATTTATAATGTGAATGGGTAGTTATGTAACTAAAAATCTATTTACAATTTGCAAAACCAAAAATAATCTATTAAAATGTCAACATTATTACATTTGTTATGTAAAATGATTTGTAGTTTTTGTGTATATGTTTTTATATCCTCTACTTCCTGCAAAACATTCACTTACTCTACCATATGTGAAGATTTTTGGACACAGGCCCAAAATATAATATTGAAGTTATATTTACCCAGCACAAGATGGTATAATACAGAAGATTAGGATTGAAATTCCAAAAAGAGAATTAGAGACCAAGTATAGAATGTTGCTGTTAAGCAAGAAGCATTAAAACTATTCAATCTTAGTGGTATGAATTTAACGGGGAGCTTATCAAAGTTTCATGAATAAATTCTTTGGAAATGGAGTCAATAGTGGAGTTTCCTCATGAAGTCAATAACCTAAAATTTTCTATTACAACTTTAAAAACCATAGAGCTAAAATTTAAACATTCAAAATTTGAAATTGGCTACTGTTATGTTA
Organism: Sequoia sempervirens; assembly: GCA_007258455.2. Classification (NCBI taxonomy): domain Eukaryota; kingdom Viridiplantae; phylum Streptophyta; class Pinopsida; order Cupressales; family Cupressaceae; genus Sequoia; species Sequoia sempervirens. The sequence goes on along the minus strand of VDFB02056234.1, from coordinate 27,558 downwards.
GTCATTCTTTCAACCTAAAATATGTTATTAGAACTTAAAGAAACCTAGCACTAAAATTGTAAATGTGAATCTGAATTTTTGAAAGCTCAATTTTGGAGTTTCAACTTGTATAAATTGGTATTAAAACTTTAAAAATCATAGAGCTAAATTTTAAAAATTTGAAATCTGAAATTGGGTGTTGTTATGCCAGTCATTCTTTCAACCTAAAATTTGTTATTAGAACTTAAAGAAACCTAGCACTAAAAGAGGGAAGATGTGGCACTACATCATCTTGTGATAATATACCTATGTGCAATTTTGTGATGTTTTGAAGAGACCCTAACTATTCTCCTCTTTTATGACTAATACAAACTGGTAAAATCATAGTGTTGTTTAGTTAAATCCCTAACTTCGAAAGACATTTTTACATCAAAGCAAGAATGCTAACAAAAATTTTGAGGTACCATAATGAACACTATAATTTTGACATCATGATGTAATCAGGCATACTTATAATTTTCTACCATGGCATGTGACTTACCGCAAGAATCTGCACAAATTGTGTCCTGTTATCAATGATACTGACATGAAAAAATGGCCAAAAATTGCTTGAAACCCTACTACCATGACGCTGATTCAAACTATTAACAATAAACAAAAAGTAGGTCTAAGAATGTTGGAAATTAGAGCTACCAGATTTTTGCTTCAGTTCGAGACAAGATTTTACGGAAAATGTAAATATGAAATGACTGATTCTGTGAAATCAAATTTGGGTTTGGGGCATTCTATTAAAGAGGTAACTGACTTACCTCAAATTGTGTCATGCTATAAGGATGCTGACTACCTCAACATTCATTACTCTGATTTTGCAGAGATATTCTACAATATTTATGAGGGTAATAGATTGAGGAAACAACTGGAGGTAGATTGGATTTGCATTTAATCACGCCCAACACACCCTATGTCACCCAGCTAAGTCTTTAAGGAAGGCATTGTCATGTGCATTAGAGACCCATGACTTGAGTAAATGCTCAACCATCTATCACAAGTGGAAAAGTGAATGGTCAATATCAGTGAGGAAGAGTTTGGAAAAATGATGAATGACTGTAGTGCATTTCATCGTATTTCATTGCCTCTGGACCAATCTGCACCATTGGGCATGAAAAGGCCTCGCAAAAACTAAGCATGGGGACACCTTCAGTGTAAAAATCAAAATAGTGTAGGGCCTACCTATGTGAGCACGAAGCCTCGAGCCAGAGCATACAACATAGATCATGTTTGCATTGAAAAATGCATAAAATGCATGTAGAAACAATATAATTAATTTTTATTTTTTTAAAAAGGAGCCTTAAGGCTGTGCAGTAGGTATTCTAATTTGATTTTTTTTGTTTTAAAAATTTTCAATGAATTTTATTTTATTTTAAATTTTAATTTTTCTTTTTAAATTTTGATTTTTTTAAAGAAAATAATTATATGTTTTTAGATTTTTTTTCAATTTTTTTTTTTTTAAAACAAAATATATATTTTTTCAATTTTTAGAAATTAAAAAATGTATTTTAAAAGCAGTGTTTTCAATTTTTGTATATATATATATATAATTTTTGAAAAATTAAAATAAAATTATTTTTGCAAAAATTGTTTTTTAATAAAAAATCAAAATTTCAAAAAGAAACAATGACAAAATATTTTTATTTTTAAATAAAAAATATTATTTTCTAAACTGATTTGTTCGTGGGAGCCAAATGGCTCCTTGGACAATTTTTTTTTCCTCACTTGACAACTTTGTCCAAAATTGACGTTTTGACAGTCATTTTATGGTTTTTGGGCCTTCTAAGCATGATCGAAGTGTTGGATTTGACCCAAAATGCTCTGAAATGATAGCTCATTGCTGGATTTGGCAATGAATGTCTCGGTTCAAATTGTTGTAGATCTAGTCTTTGGTGTTTGTTTCAGGTGAAATAAAGGGAAAATCTGCATGTCTAAGTTGCTCTAGACTCAATAATGAGTTTAAAATCTCTCTAGGAAGCTTTAGAGGACCTATAATTGACAAAGTCAATGCATGAAAACCCCTAGAAATTAATATTTTTTTTCACACCTTTCTAATTCTCCAGAGCATCCGAGGATGGAAGAGAAGAGCGTACTTAGTTTTATTAAAAATAAAAATGCTCAACACTCTCAAATTTCCTAAAAGAATGCTATCCTGCAATTCAAATTTGGCTCTAATACCATGTAAGATTTACTAAGTAGCCTACCCAGGAATCTAATGACTGAAGGAAACCAAAACTAAAAATATGTGGAGGAATAAAATATATTCTTCTCAAGAATGCAAAGCTATATTCAACTTGAGAATTGAGAATTACAAAGGAAATTTCTTGGTTATATAGGCCAAGGGGAGAGATAGATGCAACTAGATTATGACAAGTGTTGGCATCCTATGAGGTGTGAAACTCATATCATTAAAAGCTAAACCACCTTATCCCTATGTAAAGTTAAGCTAGTGTGAAGAGAAATTTAGTGGAGAACTAGCTAAGAATGAACTAGTTAGATAAAGTACCCCTTTCACACTAATAGCCCCCACTTTAGTGAGCACGAGTACTAATGAGTACTTCGGTAAAGTAGATCAAAGAGTTAGTAGGGTTAGAAATTTATACCTAAACCATTAAGGAAGTGGACCACAATCTGACGAGCTTGAAAGTGTAGGACGGGCAAAGGACTCCATAGGTACTCTTCTTGAGGAGTTTCAAACAAAAGATTTCATAGCTCCGCAGAACTATGAAGCTACACAAAGTACACCAAAGGCCCTTAGACCAATGCTGAACAAATCCCATAGGATGAAAGTGTCTCATAGGCCCAGAGTCTTATGAGGAGGCAACCTGCAAGATCTCTCACATGAAGGAAGCCCTGTGAAGTATGTGCCTTATAGGACCGCAAACCTGCAAAGAGGCGTCCTACAAGATCTCTCACATGAAGGAAACATAATGAAGTAAGTTCCTTATAGGCCCACAGACCTACAAGGAAGCAACCCCCAAGATCTCTCACATGAGGAAAACCCAAATAAGTAAGCGCCTTATAGGCCCATAGACTTGCAAGAAGGTGTCATCAATTTTCCAAAAATCAAACATAAACATGGAAGAATGATGATACAAATAGAAGGAGGTTCACGACACAAAATCACTCCTATATCCAAGCACCAAAAAGGGTGACAAGGGTCATCTAGGAACATATAGCACAAGCATGGGGAAATGCATCACAACACACACACATCTAATCTAAAGATAAAGAAGAGGTCTTCCCCTAACACTCATCAACCAAGAGGTTGTTTGCTTCTCAATCTAGATCATTATAAGGGGAAGGTGTATGAGCCTGCAATGGTGGAATATTAAGGGGAGGTGCTTCCAACCCACCCACAACAAGGGCCAAGGAAGAAGCCCCCACAAGGTCTTCTCTGCTAGGCTCTTGTGGAGATATGGTTAGCGATTTCACAAAGATCATTGACAAGGCTGAAAATTCATCCAAAGAGTTGAACATGCACTTTACTAGAGTGCCATATCATACCTCAATGGATGGAGAGGACTATGCCTAAGATACACCGCTTGGAGGAATGATGAACTCAGGGGAAGTTGGGGCTTGCTCTGTCACTAGGATGGAACAAGCTAGCACAAGACCATCTTTTGGAGAAGGTGGGCTCCTCTTACACCCTCCATTGTTGGAAGGGCCAATCTTTTCCTTCCACTTCATCAGGGGATGTGAACTCCCCATAGACAAGGCAAGGGGCACAAAGGAAGAGGAGGAGGAGAAAACCATGAAAAATACCACTAAAGTATTCGACATATCCATAGGTTTTAGGAAAAGCGGGATGTCTGGAAGGGACATCAACAAGGGTGGCTCGATTGAAGGAATGATGAACACCTACACCCTTTTGGGGTTAGGTGCACTCATAATAGGAGTCAAAAGTAATACTGAGCTTGGTTGAACAAAATTAGAGGGGAGGAGAAAGGTGGATGCAACAAGACCCTGATATAGGGGCGATAATCTCCTCTTACTTTCTCAATAAACTGGCACGCTCATCCACTAGAGCCTTTCACCTATGCTTGTGCTCATGTGCAAGGTGGTTTCTATGACTCTTCGAGCTAGAGGTTGGGAGCTACGAAGGGATGAAAGGCTCTTGCTCAGCCATAGAAGTGTCCATCACTGTTGTTTCTAATGGAGGGGTAGATTCCTGAATGAGAGCAGGAGGAGTAGGTTGAGAAATAATGGGGGGAGTGATAGGGAGGTTGGAGGAATCAATCACTGATTCCTACTCTAAGTCTTGGTTACAAGACCTCCTTGGTGTCTTGCTTCACCACCTTAACCTATAGGATCTTCTTCTTGGTTAGGTTCCCCTGGTTCTCTTTGCCAACCCCACTACCATCACAAATCAACCTACCAAGTCAATCTAGGTGCAATGTCTCCAACTCTTCCTTAGCCCTTAATCCACCCTAAAGGCTATTCTACTCCAAAACTTGAACTTAGCTTTGCAGGGGTGTGGAGAGGTTTCTAAAAGGTTATTTCCATCCCATCATGGCTCTGAAGGATCCTCCTAACTCCATCTTGTCATCGCTTCCACCAAACCCTCATTTAGGGTTAAAAAGACTACTAGCCTAGGAGCCCCCAATTAGGTCTTCTTCTTCAAGAAAACAGGGTTGTTCTCCTAAGTTTCCCAAAGAACACATAATATTACCTTAGGGTTCCTGATCCTTATGCCCATCCCTCAAATATTTTAGAGGTCTTAACCCTCAACTGTCCGTACACAGCCATAACCCTCAATTAGCAAATTAGGCCTTTTTTTTTTAAGCCATTTCCTGACCACACATCAGACTGTCATGAGTTTCTCTCACCAAATGGATTGGTGGAGCTTCCTCCTATATGCTAAGCCTTTGCAAGGCATCTGGTTACCCTCTCCACACTATGAGTTGACAGGAAATGATCACCCCTACAAATCAAAGTTCTTTGCACTCCTTGTCTTCCCTAGCCGGAGACTTCCTGGCTTGCCTAGGAGAAGACTTCCATAGTGATACCCTAACCTATAATGAATCCTAACCCTACCATATTTACAATCATGGAGTCTAGTCACAATTCCCAAGAGGCCGTATGTTATGTACAGTGGGAATGTGACCTAAACCTCCATTTTCTACCAACAAACTGTCAGATCAGCAAATGCAAAGAAACAACTACCTACTATAATGCTTGAAACTGAACTAGAAATCTAAATTGCTACCACACAGGGCTTAACCTATCAGTACACTACATCCTATGTACAATACAGTAACAATTTCAATCCATTAAATCTCTACTTTGAGACAAAACCATAAATTCACACTAAAACATCACTGTCTTTTCTTGAATTCAAAAACTCCAATCAAAGTAAAATGCTTCCAACCTTGCTCTCAGGTTGAGGCACACCCTATATAGGTCAACAAAATTATTTATGCCTCCCCTTGGTCAGATATGTCAGTTACATTGTGGAAAAGTTGCAAAATGCACCATTTTGCAACTTTTGCCAATTTCTAGTAAACTAAGTAAAATGAGTTTCTAAACTCATCCACCCTTCCTCACTTTCTATCCTAGAGATCAAACATATCCCTAAGCTATCTCCTCTACTCAATGGTTAACATGACCTTCATGGTAACACATCAAAAACAAAAATTCATCCTAGATTTCCTAATTGTCTAGTGTATCTGCCTAGTGTTTCTTAGGTGCTCTTGCACCAGGGAGTCAACTCTAGTGCCTCGACAATAGGAATCTTCATGTTTACTACTTTAGGAGAAGAAATAGTGGGAGTCTGTGGAGTCCAAGATAGAGGATTCCCCATGGAGACCCTTTCTTTTTCCATATCGAATAGGCTTCATGGGAAAAATAGGAAGCTCGAACGCAGGATGCTTGGGCTTTCGCCAAGAGATCACCATAGGATTCTCCTACAACCACAGAACTGAATCCGATGGCACCATAGTAGGAAGAGTGGAAGCATTAGGCTAGACAACAGAAGAGGAGGAAGAGGAATTTTGAGAGCGCTTCTCTCCTTCCCTTCTACATGGGCCTTGGTGGCATCACTGTTAGTTTTCAAATAGGCCCTATGTGAAACAACATAAGGTGATGGAGGGTACCTCACTCTAGGCTTTAAGCACCCTTTCTTGTACTTCTAATAGGTTTGGTACAAGAGGTCCATCCTAGGCAAGAGAGAACCAATGGGTGTAGGCCGAAAGTGGTCTAAGGAATAGCTACCACACCCGACTAGTGGTATGTAACTAGTGTCGTGGATCACATGCATGGAACCCTCATGTATAAAATTCAAACACTTATGCACAACCAAGGGAACTGTGTTCATAACTACTAGCTAGGGGATACCCAACTTCACTCTAAAGAGTTCAAGCCTTGGGATTATGTCAAACAATAGATTCATGAATTTAGGTCCGACAAGGACTAACAAAATGATACTACCAAGAGGAGGTACAAAAATTCCATTGTGTGTATGGATGGTGCTTATAGGTGCATCATACCCATCTTTATGCAAAAATTTAACTAAAATGATCTCCTCGGTTATGATATTCACCTGAGACGTCAGGTCAACAAGAACACCTGCTACAATTTTTCCATTGATTCACGTAAGGATATAAGGAGGAGACGATTCTCTATTGAAACCTATCAATTCCTACGAGGTGAAGGTTATACCTAGACTACTACTCATAGGCTGCACAAAGGGGATAGGTTGATGCAATAAAGAGGCCATCACACACACTAAATGACCCTCTCATAGAGCCCCTAAAAGGTTTATGATCAGACTATGACCTAACTAAGGCTTTGTAATGCAACAACTACAAAACCTTCCAACGACGCCTACTAGAGGTCACAAGTTGGGTTATAAGGTGAATGCCTCACCACACTCACAACTACAACACTCCTAGAATAGAAAGAAAGGAGCATTAAATATTGCATGATGAAGCCAAGATGGTTCACGTTAGGTTCACCAAAAAAGTAAGAGAGGGGGACCAACCACATCAAGGCTCCAGTTCATGGAGAGCTAAGAGTGGAGGGTTGTCCTAACTTACCTCACTCTAAAAGATGCCTTGGGATAAGGATCAAGAATGATGAGTGCTATAACATGCTTCTATCACTCTATATAACCTAAAATCAGGTTTGGGCTAGGCGAGCTGGTTTTTGGAGTCAATATTGTGTCTTACACAATTCTCTATCTGAGGATGACAACATGGCACGTTGGTGTCTCTCAAGCATGCTGACATTTGTACAGTTAGAAAATAGTAAATACAATACAAATTGTCTAAAAACTAACTAACAACCTAGCTAGTTGGTTTTGATAGGAAAAATAGAATGATAAAGTACAAGAAATAGAGAGGAAGATGATAAAGCAAATAAATGAAAGCTAGGGTGACGAAAAAAATCTCACACAAGCGCTAGTTCGCAAACTAGATCCATACATACGTTTACCTACACATAAGCAAGATGGAAAATTGTTGGGGTTGTATAGGGGCCTCCCTCAGTCAAACCCCCATTTTAGTGTGTCCACCTCCACGGATAGCCAGAAAGGAATGAAGTAGAAATATGTGATATAGGAAAGAAGGGAGAACAAAAAAACTACAAACAATATTATGCTACTTCTACCAAATCACAAAGGAGAGGAGTGGAATGTTAACACCTCCACCCAAAAGCTCACTAGCCAATGGAGGAATTATGGAAATTCCACCACAACTGCAACTATGATGAAGAATGTCTTGCAAGACTCCAAGCCCATGTTTCTATGACTTGCTTCACACTTGCAATGTGGAGTTGATGAAGCTTCAAATGTTGTTGTAATGGAGTGTTGGAATGCTTCTTGAGATATGAAAAATGTTAAGAGAATGTGAGAAGATCAAAATGAGATGAGAATGGATGTTTTTGAAGGTGGGATGGGAAGAATTTCCCATTTTTGAGGTTGATTGGTCGAAGAGGGACTTTAAAATTCATCCCCAGTCAGGAGTGTAACACCTCTACCAACTTCAGACACAAGAATCCGTTAGGGATGACAACACGCCATGCAGACATCTATGTGTATCCCTGCTAAATATTCTCTCATTGACACAAAGGACATATGCCAAGTGGAAGGAAGGCAGTTGGGTGATGTGGAATTTCACCTTTAGATTTGATTTTCTAAGGTGAGGGTGTGTGAAAGGGGAATTTATGTAAGGGGTGAAAATTCACTCCTATACACCACCCACTAATAGGGATCAACCACAAGAAAGAGGTCTATATCAAAGAAAATAGAAAATTATTGAAGGAAAAGAATCAACAAAGAAAAATGGACAAGCAAAATTCAAATGGATACTAAAGAAAAATAAAGAAAACCATCCCTATCACACTCCATTAGTTAAAGAAACTATGGGGAAAAATAAAAAAGGGAAGTTCATCCATCAAAACTATCTGTTGATACAAAAGAAATTGGTCCCAATCAAATCTCCATATCCACTTAATCATTGCTCATCATCCCAAGTTTGGAGAATCAAATATTCCAAACTATCGACCAATCCATCTACATCTCGTATCCCTCAACACATTCCACCATCCACTTTGACATCCATGATATCCAACTCTTGTATTGATCATGTATTGGTAGCCATCCTCCATTACAAAGATTCTGAAGGCACTGTATTGTGATGTGTGCACAAAGACAAAGTTCACTTTGGTATCAACAAAGCAGATCATAATTCTCAAAAGTTGCATTTAAGTGCACATATCTTAGCAAAGTGGCTTCTTAAAGCAAGATATCAGTGGAACATCATGAAAGAAGCATATACACTGACACCACCAAGTGGTTTAGCATGAACTTAAACTCTTTCAAAAAATTAAAAAAATAATCAAAAAAATCAAGAAAATAGTTAAGAGAAAAATCATCCTCTAGTGAAAACCTCTTTGGTGGAACTTTGGACAAGTACCATGATGAAAACCTAGAAAATGGGTGTCATGAGTAGAATTGAGCATCTATGTACACTATTTCAAGTGGAATCATCTCATCCCATCCATAGTAAATCATGCATTCCATCCATCTTATCCACAATAAATCCATGATCCATTATCCAATCCATTTTCAAACAATCTAACTTATCCTAATCTTGGAAAAGGTTCGATATGTACTTCACACTTTCTTATGGTAAACATCTTGACATGGGTCACTATCATTGATCCTATCCAAAGTAGCATTATCTGAGCCATGAGGCATTGTCCAAAGAGGCATACTCTATCCAAATTTATGTTATCCTATCACAAGATAATCCTTGGCATCCTTCGCATAAAAATCCATCAATCCATTCATTTATCCATGCATCCACCCATATCATTCCATAAATTGCTAGACACTAGAGGTAGATAATTACATCTTGCTTCAAGAATAAATCTTGAGTTATATCCTATAACTTATATGGTGACCTAAATATTTTCAAAACAAAAAACCATAGTGGTCAAATCATTTGTAAGCAAAAATATGAATCACTAGCCCATGACACATTTTGATGAGAAGATGTTCCTTATCAAGCTTTATCGTTTATCAAACATTAATCCAAACAATCAATATCTATTGTATCTACCTTGCACTTCAATGTCACATCAAATCATTTCAATAGATTTTGTTCCAAGCCTAGCTTCAAAGTCTTGATCTATCCTATCCAATCAATCCATTATCATCTCAGGATATACCATTTCCCAATCTTTGTGTTGTTCAACACTATCCTTGCATTGTTGAGCATCCTCAACAATGTTATCACTATCCTAATCTATCAATCAGATCAATCAATTGTAGCTTGTTTTTCAACAAAATCCCAAAATAGATAATTGAAATTGTTATATATCCATACACTCGTCAACATGATCACATGAAAAAGAGAAACCAAAAACATCCACAACACATCAAAAATCCCAAAAATAGGTCAAAAATTCATAAAATAAAAATAAAAATAGCGCCTTGTCGAACTACGAGTCTTTGAGCTTGAACATAGGAAAGTCCATCATTGATGCACCCTTGAGACACCCTAGATCAGTTCTTTAGGAGTTCATCAAAATAAACTGACAATCTATCAAGTGTTCATATCTCATCAATAAAGAACTCAAAGTCAGTCGAACTACATGGTCTTTATGTGTATAACATAGGCAAGGCTAATCTTTGATAAGCCCCCGAGGCCCTAGGTCAGTACTTCTTAGGTCTTGGTCAAAACTCATAAAGCTCAAAAAATTTGAAAACTTAGAAAACACAAAAACATTGGAAATTTTGAAAACTCAAAATATCTAAAAACTTAAAAAACCCTAAATAGCCTTAAATAATCGAAAACCTAAACATTCACATAAATACTCAAAAGATCAAAAAATAGCCTCAAAACATTGCAAAAGACCAAAAACATTGAAATATTCCAAAAAGTCCAAAATAACCCATCTCATTTTGCTTGTATCTGCAATAAAATTCCATCCATAATAAATCGATCATCACATTCACCCTTTGGTAACACAAACAAAAAACAAGTACAAAAATCAACAAAAGTAAACCCTTAAACATGAAAAATCAAACTCTTGATCATTATCAAACTTTTCGATCAAACTTTATATCAACGGACTTTCAAACAACCTATCAACCTACTACCATCCACGAACATGTCCTAGGATGCATCCTTCCTACAATGGGCATTATCATTGGTAATCATTTTGGATATTTATCCTCAAAACACATTACTTAGGAAAGAGATATAAATAACATTGACTGTTTGTTCACTTTGAATATTGTCTTATGATTTATCTTGTTGACCCATTATGAGGACCTCTTGATGATATCTATCTAAAAATATTTAGAGAGAAAGGAATGGGGCATCGATCATTATATTTTGTTTATTTTTCTTGTGGGATATTCTTCTAAAGTAATCTTGGTGCATACTCGCTTAGTTGTGTGTAGGGAGGTTGTTTTGAATAGGTTGTTAACCATTGTGTATGATTTGGTCCGAAATGTTCTCAACTTATAAACTACATTCCAATGAGGTTTTTGTATGCCAAGGTGTGAACAAAGACCATCCTATCTATTTGCAGAGTAAAAGTCCATCACACTAGATACAACACCATCCTAGTTATCAATACTTTGATGGCTTGGGATGTAGAGGAAATTATTTCCTCCCTAGTTGGTTTAGATGTGGGAAGTCCTGCTTAAGGCTATTTAATTATTGCAATTCATTAGAAAAAGTGAAGAAGGGTGCACATTTTATATCTAGCTATCCTTGCGTTGTCAGTTTGGCATGGATTATGGGTGTTTTTTTCTCATGTATTCTGATATTTCTTCTCCATTTTCCTGTTTCTTTGTTATGGGTGGAATTTGTGATGAATGGTGCATTGGCTAGTGTGGGGGTGATCATTCTAGACAAGAACCCATGTCTTGTGATGAGGTCAAAGAAATGGTTTGGCATGAGAGATCTTGGAGAGGGGGGAGTGTGTCCTTATATTCTGAAACTTCACGACTTTGATTCTCAAGTCTCCCAAGATTTTTCAATGGTTGGAATAATAGTGTGTTGTGTATTTTTGGTGTGGAAGTTAACATTATAGAGTGATTTATTGCTAAAGTTACAGGCTTACCATCTAAAGGGAGAAAATTTTACAGAGATTGTTTGGCTTCAAAGTCTGCCTTGGCCAATATTTTCAAGGAAATTGAAAGGGAAAAGCTCAGGTGTTTGGTGTGTTGTGGATATGATTGCCTCTCCATTAAACCTATCTAGAGGGATTTTTCTATGGCTATCATGAGTTACTTCACCTTAGATGACAAATTTTATGCCATCTATGGTTTCCATTTTATGTTGTTAAACCATTTCAGGCATAATAAATTGGTTTCTTTTCCCTACTATTTTCTTCTATCATTGTAAAATGGGATCTTGGAGTATAGAAAGAACCCCTCTAAGACCTTTATGCATGAGGAACCTATGTTTCTGATCATGGAGCATGTTAAATCCAAGTTTGTTCTTGAAGTTCGTAAGTTCCCTAGAGTTTGCAAGCTTAAAGGTTCCCAACTTGGTTATGAAATAGGGGGTCTCTAATGATGAGGAGGCAGGGGATGATGAGGTGGGGTCTTCTAAGGATCTTTCAGCCTCTATGGAAGTTTGTGGTAAGCAACATAAAAATAAACCTAATATTGAGGCTCCTCAATCTTGGTCGGGGGGTCTCACACTGATATGGATATTGAGGAGCCTCCTCCTACTTTGCTAAGAAAGTAACTAAGGGGAAGAAAGGGAGTAAGGGACCTAAAGAGAATGTAAAGGGTATAATCCTGGCTAGGGATGGTGATAAATGAGTTGAGGAGAATACTACTCTCCCCAATCTTTTAGGGGTGGCTACTTCTGTTAGCATGGATAAAGGGCAGGGTGGTGTTGAAGGTGAGAAGGGTCAGTTGGAGTTGTTGGCGGATACTATTGTTCAAAAGAAAAGGGTTGAGATTGAGGTGGTCAATTTGGATGGTTCTCCCATTGGTGTTGAGTTGATGGGTAAAGCTAAGGTATCTAAGGATTAGCTTGAGGGGTTAGCTTGTCTTGGGGAGGAGCCTTTCAATTAGGAGAAGCTTGATTTGGATGATGTATACAGATTGGCTAAGGATGGAATAGGGAGTGTCTTCAATCTGTTCAAATGGCTTCTTTCAAAGGTTAAGGAAATTAACATTAAGATGGATTTGCTGGCTAAGTTCAATGTTCAAATGGTTAGTAATAGAAAAAAGGAAATGATAGTGCATAACAGGGTTAAAACAATAAATGTTGTGCTCAATAAGGTGGTCGAGGATGCTGATAAATTGGGTAGGGATCATGAGTAGACTAGACTAGTTTCCCTTGAGGAAAAAGTTAATAAAATCTATGAGGATCTTAGTATTGTTGTGCAAGTTAGTAGAAATTCTCTTCATACTAGTGTGCAGGGGTTGATTGTTCTGAATGAGAAAGCTCATAATTGGTTTGGTAAACCACTTGTAGCTGGGGGCAATGTTCAAGAGGTAAAAGAATGATCTAGGTGGATAATTTTGTCAAAATTCGAAGTGTTCCATATGCTCCAAAAATAAGCATACGGTCGAAGTACTCGGAAAAATAAACTCAACACAACATGAACATGGTCAAAAGGAGTTCGTATGCTCAAGATATGTGTAGTCAAAGTTTGGTCAAACAAGAGGCCAAATGTAGATTCAAGGCCAAAATTTGGTAATCTTGAAAATGGTTAGAAGTAGCATCACATCGAAGAGCTCATCACCACAATTCTAACACTACTTGAATCGTGTCAAATAGAGGTTGTACGAAGAAGTTACGACTAGTCAAAGTTATATGGTAAAAGGGTTGAACATGCAGATGTTAGCATGCTGACATAGCAATTGAGTGATGACATCAACATGCTAACATGCTAGCTGCAGGTGACATGGACCAATCCTATTTTGACACGTGGCATCTGACATGGTAAGTGATGTGGCAATGGACAATGAATAACTTGTTGACATGTGGCAGTACACAACAAAAGCAAACCAATCACAAATTGAGACATGGCACCTCTGTGGGATTTGACCGAGTGGTTTGTTTAGTAAAATTTTGGTTGGGAAAATCAAAATTCCAACCTCCTCATTCCTAATTTTATGCTCCACCAATACACCATCCTTGATCCTCAAAATCAAATATATGGCAGATTCTATTTATTAAGTGTAAAAGGCGTATTTGGAGGGGAGGTGGTTTAAATTGCCAACCCTCCTACCATTGTGCCAATCCATAGCTTTGAAGATATTTTGGTGAATTTTTCTTGTAACCAAGATTAAAGATCCCTTAAAATAGAGTTAAAAGCCGATTTACTCTATATTTAAAACTATTAACCCCTTTAAGCCTTAAAAGCCCAAAAATATAAGATGATAAGGGCCTTAAAAATAATATTTTAAGACGTTTTAAAAGATTTATAAAGATTATTAATGGTTTTTAAGGGGTTTAGGTAATTTTAGGAGGATTATTAAGGATTTTAATGATATTGTAAGGGGATATTTGAAGATTTATCATTGTAAATAGGTGGATTGTTGGAGATTTTTACATGTTAAGGGAGATATGCCATATTTTTGTGAATCATATGGTTAGTAACCATATTGGGAAAAAATCATGTATAAAAAGGGGGGATTTTAGGAGTCTGGTAACCAAGTGATGATTTTCATGAGAGATTTTCTTGTAGAGTTTTGTTCAACTTTGTGCTTTAGGGGAATGTTATTCTACTACACTTGAAGGAGCAGAACATTGTAACTCTTGTGAACTAGGAGACTTGACACTGTCCAGTTGAAGCCTTGTAACTCATTTTTTGGAGCATAATCAAGGATCAATTACTCTATTGGAGAGGGACCCAAAGACGTAGCCATCTTGGTGAACTCCATTATCAACTTGTGTTTTGTCTTCTATCTTCTATATCTCTTCATTCTGTTCATCACTTTATTATTTCTTTGTTCACTTAAGCATTTTAATTATGTTATTACATTTTAAAGACCTTCAAATTAATCGTTATATTATGTTATTATTCACGTGCAACAGTCCTAGATCCTAACATCAGATCAAGTGGTATCAGAGCTTTGTTGAGACTAGTGTTTGTAGAGGTGAATGATAATGAGAGCCAAGAGCCAACAAAGGAACACTTGTAGAATACAATTATGAGATTGGTACAAATGAAGAATTTTTCCGAAGATGGAAGGATCAGAAGCTGGAAAAAGTACTAAGCTCAATGATAGGAGTTTTCAGCGAGCCTTTCTTGAAATGAAGGCTATGGTTCAAGAAATCTACTAGGAAAGACAAGAATGAAAGAAGTGTGAAAGGGGAGATTCATCAAAGTGAGAAAAGAATGAGGATCGAAAGGATAAATGGAAAAGACTAGGAGGTGGTGATAAGGCTCCAAAAACTCCTTCTCCATCTTCTCCTTCTTCTTTGTCTTCTCCTTCTTCTTCTACTAATTCTATTTCTTCTATTAATCCTTTCAAGGGTGCACATAAGCCTAAAATTAAATTGGATGTAAATTTTGATCTACCTAAGTATTGTAGTGAATTAAATGCTGAGAAATTAGATGATTGGGTTCAACAAGTAGAGGTATAATGTAGATTTCAAGGTCTCTTAGATAACGCTTCTTGCATCCAATTAGCTACTCTTCGATTGGAAGAAATAGCTCTCACCTAGTGGGAGAGTAGAACCTAGGAATAAATTTCACATGGTAGAGTCAATTTAACTTGGGAAAAATTTGTTAATGCTCTTCAAAAGCAATTTTATTCCCTAGGCCATATGGAATAGTTAATGATGAACTAGAAAATTTTTAGGCAAGGTAAAATTCAAACTATCCAAGAGTACACTCATGAATTTTGGAAAAGGGATATTTCATTGAATGTCACATTGTACTTCAAGATACTTTGCTAAGTACATAGGTGGTCTTCATTATTATCTAAGACAATCCATTTTGGTTTTGAATCATAGTAACTTGGATGAAGTATGTGTACAAGCCACACACTTAGAATCAAGAGGTAAGAGTACTTTCATTGATAAGTTTGACAAGAAGCCATCTAATCCTTAAGGTAAATATGAAGATATAGAAAAGGGTAAGAAGAAAATTAAAATTAAGAAGAAGGATGATAAGCTCTCATGCTCTCATTGTGATAGGAAAGGTCATGATGAAGATCACTACTGGAAGTTGCATCTAGAATTGAAGCCGAAATGGGCTTAGAAATAGAAAGTCAAGAAGGAGGCCGCAAATGTTGTTATGGATCTTGGTTAAGAGTCTGAAGATGAAACTAAGACTTAATAGCAATGGGGTTAAAAGATAAGGCTTCTATTACCGATTTTTTTATTGCTAGTTGTGCTTCTACTTCTCAAGTCCATGTTGTCCCATAAGATAAGAAAATAAATGAGCTTTTTCACATAAGGGTTGTTGCTAAGCACACTAAAATTGATACTCTCATAGATAGCGGATCTCAAATTAACTTAATCTCAAAAAATGTTGTAAGGAATTTGGGATTGAAAACTACACTCCATCAAAAACCTTATCAACTAGGTTGGGTTTGTGAAAATTATGAATTGCAAGTAACAAGGAAATGTGTTTTAAGGTTCGCAATCACAAGTAAGTATGTTGATGAGGTGCAGTTTGTTGTTGTTCCACTAGATGCCTATGGGATAGTGCTGGGTAGCCCATATTTGTATGATCAGAAGGCTATTTTCTATAGTGAATTTAATCATTATCACTTGTTTAAAGATGGTATCAGGTATATTGTACATTCTTATAAAATCAAGACTAATAGATCTTTTGCAAACACAAGGTAGTTGAAAAGGGTGATTAATGCAAGTAAATATTTGTCTCTTATGTCTATTAATTCAGGTGGTTTTAGACATGAACTTAAGGTAATCAAGGCTAATCAGATGTTGTAGGACACACCAACAGTACATCATGAGGAAACGGTAAATGAAAGCATTGATGATCCAAGTTTTCAAATTTTGGTTGGGAATTTGGAGATTCCCTTGGGTAAAAATGTTCCTATTGTGAAAGATAGACATGTTGTTGATACATTCGCTTTTGTATCTACATTGTTATTCAGCTTGATATTAGTCAGTGTTTATTGGTTAATGGATGTAACAGTTGATGTAGATGCTTATGGAAGTGATAGAATGATGTGTGTGTTCAACAATGTTATTGCAGTCTAGATTATGGTGTTGAGCCAGGTGTATAGATGGATAGGTGATACAGGACAAGTGGGGAGGCTATGCCCTCACTTAAATTATGAATAAATGTAACTTTTGGAGGTCCAAAAGCTCTCCAGTGGGGAGGACTAATCGAGGTGGATATGTTTTGTGAAAATTTGAAGTGTTCCATATGCTCCAAAAATAAACACCATGCCAAAGTACTTGGTATAAAAAAATCAATGCAACTTGAACAAACTCAAAAGGAGTTTGCATGCTCAAGATATGCGTGGTCAAAGTTTGGTCAAATAGGAGGCTAGATACAGATTTGGGGTCAAAATTTTATCATCTTGAAAATGGTTAGAAGTGGCATTACGTCAAAGATCTCATTTCCACAATTCCAATGCCGCTTGAATCACGTCAAACGAAGGTCGTATGTAGAAGTTACAACTAGTCAAAGTTGTATGGTAAAAGGGTTGACCATGCTGATGTTAGCATGCTAACATGGTAGTACACTGATGATGTCAACATGCTGACATGGTAGGTGCAGGTGACTTGGAGAATAGTGAGAGAAATTCCTTTTTGATAGTGATTTATTCAACTCTATGTAAGAGGCATTGTGCTTGTTTGTACTTGAAGGAGGTAACTATTTGTAATTTCATTATCAACGAGACAAGAGGAGACTCTATCAGAATTGAAACTTTGTAACCCTAATTTTGGAGCATAATAGGATTGGTCACTCTATTGGAGAGGGAATCAGAGATGTAACTATTTGGTGAACTCTGTTATCAACTTGCTAATTCTTGTCTTCTCTCTCTTATCTCTCTATTATGTTCATCACTTTATCATTGCTTTATTCATTTAAGCATTTCAGTTACATTTGAAATTAAGCATTTCAATATTGATTTAAAGACCTTAAATCTAATTATTGTAATAAGTTATTATTCACGTGCAACAAGTCCTAGATCCTAACATCAGATCATGAACTTGAGGTAATCAAGGCTAATCAAATGTTGCAGGACACACCAACAATACAACATGAGGAAACAATAAATGAAAGCATTGATGGTCCAAGTCTACAACTTTTGGTTGGGAATTTGGAGATTCCCTTGGGTAAAAATGTTCCTGTTGTGAAAGATAGACATGTTGTTGATTCATTCACTTTTGTATCTGCAGTATTATTCAGCTTGATATTAGTCAGTGTTTATTGGTTAATGGTTGTAACAGTTGATGTAGATGCTTATGGAAGTGGTAGGATGATGAATGTGCTCAAGAATGTTATTGCAGTCCTGATTGTGGTGTTGAGCTAGGTGTATAGATGGATAGGTGATACAAGAAAAGTGGGCGGGCCATGCCCTCACTTAAATTATGAATAAATGTAACTTTTGGAGGTCTAAAAGCTCTCTAGTGGGGAGGACTGATCTAGGTGGATACTTTTTTTTCAAAATTTGAAGTGTTCCATATGCTCCAAAAATCAACACCAAGTCGAAGTACTTGGCAAAAAAAACTCAACACAACTTGAATAGAGTCAAAAGGAGTTTGTATGCTCATGATATGCATGATCAAAGTTTGGTCAAACAAGAGGCCACATGTAGATTTGGGGTCAATTTTTTATCATTTTTAAAAATGGTCAGAAGTGGCATCACATCAAAGAGATCGTCACCACAATTCCAATGCTGCTTGAATAATGTCAAACAGAGGTCATACACATAAGTTATGACCAGTCAAAGTCGTATGGTAAAAGGGTCGACCGTGCTAATGTCAGCATGCTGACATCAACATATTGACATGGAAGCTACAAGTGACATAGACCAATCCTATCTTGACATGGTAAGTGATGTGGAAATGGACAACAAATCACTTGTTGACATGCGGTAGTACACAACAAAGGCAAACCAATCACAAATTGACACATGGAACCTTTGTGGAGTTTAACCAAGTGGTTTTTTTAGTAAAATTTTGGTTGGGAAAATCGAACTTCCAACCTTCTCATTCCTAATTTTAAGCTCCACCAAAACACCATCCGTGATCATTGAAATCAAATATATGGTGAATTCTACTTATTAAGTGTAAAAGGAATATTTGGAGGGGAGGTGGTTTGAATTGCCAACCTCCTCTCTCTCTACCAACCCTCCTACCATTGTGCCAAGCTATAGCTTTGAAGATATTTCGGTGAAGGTTTCTTTTAAACAAGATTAAAGATCCCTTAAAATAGAGTTAAAAGCCGATTTACTGTGTATTTAAAATTATTAACCCCTTTAAGCCTTAAAAGCCCAAAAATATAAGATGACAAGGGCCTTAAAAATAATATTTTAAGATGTTTTAAAAGATTTATAAAGATTATTAATGGTTTTTAAGGGGTTTAGGTAATTTTAGGAGGATTATTAAGGATTTTAATGATATTGTAAGGGGATATTTGAAGATTTATCATTGTAAATAGGGGGATTGTTGGAGATTTTTACTTGTAAAGGGAGATATGCCATATTTTTGTAAATCATATGGTTAGTAACCATATTAGGAAAATTTCATGTATAAAAAGGGTGGAGTTTAGGAGTTTGGTAACCAAGTGATAATTTTTTGTGAGAGAGTTTCTTATAGAGTTTTGTTCAACTTTGTGCTTTGGATGAATGCTATTCTATCACACTTGAAGGAGTGGAATGTTGTAACTCTTATGAACCATGAGACTTGACACTATCCAGTTGAAGCCTTGTAACTCATTTTCTCGAGCATAATCAAGGATCAGTCAATTTGTTGTAGAGGGACCCAAAGACATAGCCATCTTGGTGAACTCCGTTATCAACTTGTGTTTTGTCTTTTATCTTTTGTCTCTCTTCATTTTGTTCATCACTTTATTATTACTTTGTTCATTTAAGCATTTTAATTATGTTATTACATTTTAAAGACCTTCAAATTAATCGTTGTATTAAGTTATTATTCATGTGCAATAGTGTTAGATCCTAACATCAGATCAAGTGGTATCAAAGCTTTGTTGTGACTAGTGTTTGCAAAAGTGAATGATAATGAGAGCCAAGAGAAATCGAGGTGAAGGCATGCTTTTAGAATACAATTCTGTGATTGGTAAACGAAGAAATTTTTCCAAAGATGGAAGGATCAGAAGCTAGAAAAAGTATTGAGCTTGATGAGGAGAGTTTTTAGAGAGTCTTTCTTGAAATGAAGGCTATGGTGGAAGAAATCTACCAGGAAAGACAAGAACGAAAGAAGCGTGAAAGAGGAGATTCATCGAAGCGAGAAAATCATGAGGATCAGAAGGACAAAGGGAAAAGACCAGGAGGTGGTGATGAGCCTCCAAAAAAATTTTCTTCTCTATCTTCTTCTATTGATTTTATTTCTTCTATTAATGCTTTCAAGGGTGCACATAAGCCTAAAATTAAATTGGATGTAAAATTTGATCTACCTAAGTATTGTGGGAAATTTAATGCTGAGAAATTAGATGATTAGGTTCAACAAGTAGAAGTATACTGTAGATTTCAAAGGTCTCTTAGATGATGCTTCTAGGATCTAGTCAACTACTCTTCAGTTGGGACAAATAACTCTCACTTGGTGGGAGAGTAGAAGTCGGGTAAAAATTTCACATGGTAGAGTCAATTTAACTTGGACAAAAAAAATTAATGCTCTTCAAAAGAAATTTTATCCCCTAGGCTATATGCAATAGTTAATGATGAACTGGAAAACTTTTAGGCAAGGGAAAAGTCAAATTGTCCAAGAGTACACCCATGAATTCAGGAAAAGGGCTATTTCATTGATGTCCCTTTGTACACCTATGATACTTTGCTTAAGTACATAGGTGGTCTTCACTCTTATCTAATACACTCCATTTTGGTTTTGAATCCTAGTAACCTAGATGAAGTATGTATAGTACATGCCACACACTTAGAGTCAAGAGGTAAGAGTACTTTCATTGATATAAGTCTGACAAGAAGCCATGTAAGCTTGAAGGTAAATCTAAAGATAAAGGAAAGGGTAAGAAGACAACTACAATTAAGAAGAAGGATGATAAGCTCTCATGCTCTCATTGTGACATGAAAGGTCACAATGAAGATCACTGCTGGCAATTGCATCTAGAATTGAAGCCGAAATGGGATCATAAACAAAAAAGGTAAGAAGGAGGCCACAAATTTTGTTATGGATCTTGGTTTAGAGTCTAAAGATTAAACTAAGATACCAAAAATGGGATTAAAAGGTAAGGCTTCTATTACCGATGTTTCTCTTGCTAGTTGTGCTTCTACTTCTCAAGTCCATGTTTTCCTTGAAGATAAGATAAGAAATGAGCTCTTTCACATCAGGGTTGTTTATAGGCACACTAAAATTGATACTCTCATAGATAGTGGATCTCAAATTAAATTAATCTCAAAAATTTTGTAAGGAATTTGGGATTGAAAACTACACTACATTAGAAACCTTATCCACTAGGCTAGGTTTGTGAAAATAATGAATTGCAAGTAACAAGGCAATGTGTTTTAAGGTTCACAATCACAAGTAAGTATGTTGATGAGGTGCAGTTTGATTTGGTTTCACTAGATGTCTATGGGATAGTGCTAGGTAGCCCATATTTTTATGGTGGAAAGGCTATTTTCTTTAGGGAATTTAATCATTATCACTTGTTTAAAGATGGTATCAAGTATATTGGACATTCTCACAGAATCAAGACTGATAGATATTTTGCAAACAAAGGGTAGTTGAAAAGGGTGATTAATGCAAGTAAAGATTTGTCTCTTATGTTTGTTAATTTAGGTGGTTCTAGAGATGAACTTAAGGTAATCAAGGCTAATCAGATGTTGCAGGAAACACCAATAGTACAACATGAGGAAATAGTAAATGAAAGCATTGATGATCCAAGTCCGCAACTTTTGGGTGGGAATTTGGAGATTACCTTGGGCAAAAATGTCCCTGTTGTGAAAGATAGACATGTTGATGATTCATTTGCTTTTGTATTTTCATTTTTATTCAACTTGATATTAGTTAGTGTTTATTGGTTAATTGTTGTAACAATTGATATATATGCTTATGAAAGTGATAGAATGATGTATGTGTTCAACAATGTTATTGCAGTACTAATTGTGGTATTGAGCCAAGTGTACAAATGGACAGGTGATACAAGACAAGTGGGGAGGCCATTCCCTCACTTAAATTCTGAATTAATTTTAACTTTTGGAGGTCCAAAAGCTCTCTAGTGGGGAGGACTGATCCAGGTCAATAATTTTTGTCAAAATTTGAAGTGTTCCATATGCCCCAAAAATCAACACTGGGCGAAGTACTCAACAAAACAAACTCAACGTGACTTGAACAGAGTCAAAAGGAGTTCGTATGCTCAAGATATGCATGGTCAAAATTTTGTCAAATAGGAGGCCAGATGTAGATTCAAGGTCAAAATTATATCATCTTGAAAATGGTCAGAAGTGGCATCACATCAAATAGCTCATCACCACGATTCCAATGCTACTTGAATCGTGTCAAACGAAGGTTGTACACAGAAGTTATGACCAGTCAAAGTTGTATGGTAAAAGGGTTGACCATGTTGATGTCAGCATGTTGACATGATAGTACACTAATGATGCCAGCATGCTGACATGGGAGCTGCAGGTGACATGGAGAATGGTGAGTGAAATTCCTTTGTGATAGTTATTTATTTAACTTTGTTCAAGAGGCATTGTGCTTGTTTGTACTTGAAGGAGGGAACTATTTGTAATTTCATTATCAATGAGACAAGAGGAGACTCTATCAGAATTGAAGCTTTGTAACCCTGAATTTGGAGCATAATAGGATTGGTCACTCTGTTGGAGAGGGACTGAAAGACAGTCATTTGGTAAACTCCTTTATCAACTTGTTGATTCTTGTCTTCTCTCTCTTATCTCTCTATTTTGTTCATCACTTGATCATTGCTTTATTCATTTAAGCATTTCAATTACATTTGAAATTAAGCATTTCAATATTGATTTAAAGACCTTCAATTTAATTAGATGTTACAGGACACACCAACAATACAACATGAGGAAACAATAAATGAAAGCATTATGATCCAATTCTACAACTTTTGGTTGGGAATTTGGAAATTCCCTTGGGTAAAAATGTTCCTATTGTGAAAGATAGACATGTTGTTGATTTTATTCGCTTTTGTATCTGGATTGTTATTTAGCTTGATATTAGTCAATGTTTATTGGTTAATGGTTGTAACAATTGATGTAGATGCTTATTGAAGTGATAGAATGATGTATGTGTTCAAGAATGTTATTCTAGTCCTGATTGTGGTGTTGAGCCAGGTGTATAGATGGAAAGGTGATATAGGACAAGTGGGGAGGATATTCCCTCACTTAAATTATGAATAAATGTAACTTTTGGAGGTCCAAAAGGTCTCTAGTGGGGAGGACTGATCCAAGTGGATACTTTTTGTCAAAATTTGAAGTGTTCCATAAGCTCCAAAAATCAGCACCAAGCCGAAGTATGCTCAAGATGTGCATGATCAAAGTTTGGTCAAATAGGAGACCAGATGTAGATTCAGGGTGAAAATTTGATTATCTTGAAAATGGTTGGAAGTGATATCACATCAAAGAGCTCAGTACCACAATTCCAATGCTGCTTGTATTGTGTCAAATGAAGGTCGTACACAGAAGTTATGACCAGTCAAAGTTGTATGGTAAAAGGGTTGACCATGCTGATGTCAGCATGCTGACATGGCAGTGCACTGATGATGTCAACATGTTGACATGGTAGTTTTACATGATGTGGACTAAGCCTATCTTGACACATGGCATTTGACATGGCAAGTGATGTGGCAATGGAAAACAAATCACATGTTGACACGTGGTAGTACGCAATAGAAGCAGGCCAATCACAAATGGACATGTGGCACCTCTATGGACTTTGACCAAGCAGTTTGTTTAGTAAAATTTTGGTTGGAAAAATCAAACTACCAACCTCATTCCTAATTTTAAGCTCCACCAATATACCATGCGTGATCCTCAAAATCGAATATATGGCAAATTCTATATATTAAGTGTAAAAGGTGTATTTGGAGGGGAGATGATTTGAACCGCCAACCTCCTTTCTCTCAACCAACCCTCCTACCATAGTGCCAAGCTGCAACTTTGAAGATATTTTGGTGAAGGTTTCTTTTCAACAAGATTAAAGATCCCTTAAAATAGAGTTAAAAGCCAATTTACTTTATATTTAAAATTATTAACCCCTTTAAGCCTTAAAAGCCAAAAAATATAAGATGATAAGGGCCTTAAATATAATATTTTAAGATGTTTTAAAAGATTTATAAAAATTATTAATGGTTTTAAAGGGGTTTAGGTAATTTTAGGAGGATTATTAAGGATTTTAATGGTATTGTAAGGGGATATTTGAAGATTTATCATTGTAAATAGGGGGATTGTTGGAGATTTTTACTTGTAAAGGGAGATATGCCAAATTTTTGTAAATCATATGGTTAGTAACCATATTGGGAAAATTTCATGCATAAAAAGGGGGAGTTTAGGAGTTTGGTAACCAAGTGATGATTTTTGTGAGAGAGTTTCTTGTAGAGTTTTGTTCAACTCTATGCTTTGGAGGAATGTTATTCTACCCCACTTGAAGGAGTGAAACATTGTAACTCTTGTGAACCAGGAGACTCGACACTATCCAGTTGAAGCCTTGTAACTCATTTTTTGGAGCATAAGATCAAGGATTGGTCACTCTGTTGGAGAGGGACCCAGGAACATAGCCATCTTTGCGAACTCTGTTATCAACTTGTGTTTTTTCTTCTATCTTCTGTCTCTGTTCATTCTGTTCATCAATTTATTATTGCTTTGTTCATTTAAGCATTTTAATTATGTTATTATATTTTAAAGACGTTTAAATTAATTGTTGTATTAAGTTATTATTCATGTGCAATAGTCCTAGATCCTAACATCAGATCAAAGAATATTATAAAAAAGTTTCGATGGAGAAGAGCATGGATGCAGGTCCTAGCATCAGAACTAGAAGTAAGACCAAGAAGGGTGCTACCATTCCTACTTGAGAGTTGGAAAATGTGATGGAGATGCATGAGAATGCCATCTCTAGTAATTTAGAATCAACTAGGATTTTAAAGAACTTACAATAGTTTATGTTTTTGGATTCCTTTTTGCTGATTATAAGTTGAATATTAGATATCGTTAGGCTTTGCTAATTCTTTGACAACTTTTTTTGGTTAGTGGCTTCCTGGTTTTCTTATGTCTATCTTTTGCAGCTTGTTCTTGTTGTACAGGGTTTTGGGATCCCTTCAAAACTTGTTTTTCTATTAATCAAGAACATATTATTTTTAGAACAACATATATTAGATGGGAAACATACTATATAACATGGAGAGAGCTAATATTACACTACATCCATGGGGACTTCCTTTGCACACCCTTATGCAAAAAAATTTGGTCATGTATCTTCATACTTATATATAAGCTCATTTTAGAGTAAGAAATTGTTCAAGTTAATAGATATTTTCTTAGAATTAATTTTAGATGTCATGATTATTGGGATCCAAATAGAGGGAGTCTCATCGGTCAATGTTAGGGACCAAAAGATCTAGCCAATATAGTGGAAATTTGAAAACAATAATTATGCATAGTTTTCTTACCTAATTTTGAAAATAAGGGGATTGTAGGTATGATGTCAACATCACACATTAAATATGTTACACAAGTTGCACAATGTTTAGATTGTTACATTAACATGTGTAGAGGAGAAGATTCACTACTCCCAAGTCTCTAGGACACAAAAGAGATTAAAGGGAAGGAATTTCCCTCAACTACCTTAGACTACCTAATAAGTTGAAAAGGAAGGGAAAATTGGACTCTAGTTTTTTTATGTTTTATGATGGAGGTTTTTTGGAAATGGGTGAGTGGACCACAAAGGTCTCATATTACAAACCAATTGGATTTTGGTTGGAGGATGCTAGCACATTAGGCAAATGCTAGCATGTTGCATTGACGTCTCAGAGGCACACTGACATCTCATACAAAATAAGAGTGGGGTTTTGCAGAATGAAACTCATAGAGTATGCTAAGTACCTGAAAGTTCTAGTTTAACATTTTAACAAATATGAGGAAATGCATGAAATAATAGGAAAAAGGAAGAAGAATACTATAACTTTGAAAGATAAACTATTCTAATAACAAAACGGAGAAGAAAAGGGAAGAAGAAGACCAGCTCATTGAAGGTCTAGTTCTCTATTAAGCTCCTCATGAATAGATTGTACCTACACACAAAGCAATGGGAAAATGTTGTGGCTGTGCTTTGGAGTCTACCTTAGTCATACCCTCGCTCTGGTGTTTCCATCTCCACAAATAGCCAATAGACCACAAGATTTAGAAACATTTGATAAAGAAATAAAGAGAGTAGACACAAAACATAGAGTGTAAAGACAATCTAGATTCTACTCTACAAACAAGATAATGCAAATAAGTAAATAGATGGATATTACCCTTCTTTCTATGTGCTTGAGTAGTCAAGAGAGGAAGGAAGAGAGCAAGAAAACCATGCCAATGGAGTAAAGCTTTGATAACCTGCAATAACAATGGCATAGGAGCATCAAAATGGTGTAGAAGTGAAGTGAAGAGAGCAAGAGAGTGAATATAAGTGAAGTGTGAAGTGGTAGAAGCTAGAGTGAATGGAATGGATAGAATGAAGTTTAAAGGCTATTTTGGAGGTAAAGTGTCATTCCTGGGTGGTCAATATTCATAGGGACATTACAATTCACAAGTTGATAGAGAATCATAATGCCTCAATGTCCGTTGAACCAAGAATCATGTCAAGAAGTGTGGCACACAAAAGTCTACACGACGTGTGGGCATCCCTGACAAAAATTCTATCACCGATGGAAAACAACAAGGACTTGCATGAAAATCAAGGCAAATGTGGTGCATTTTTTTATTATGAAGTTTGTAAGGCTTAAACAAGGTAATATAATGGGAAATTTAAACTAGGTGCAAATTTACGCCTTTACAACATGACATTAATAGTTACATCTGACTAAGCATATTACATGATTTCTTGTCATATCTTCAAACCTTGTTTTGAAACTGTTAAATTAGATCTTGATGGTTTGACCAAAGGAGAGGACACTCCCCTCCAAAAATCCTCCAAGGTGTTTATTAACATGGATTATTTTGTAGACTTAGATTCCAAAAAGTGGGGTGAAGAGGTTCGAGGTGACCAAAATG
The DNA here is from genome assembly GCA_007258455.2 of Sequoia sempervirens. Lineage (NCBI taxonomy): Eukaryota > Viridiplantae > Streptophyta > Pinopsida > Cupressales > Cupressaceae > Sequoia > Sequoia sempervirens. Next base: position 695 of record VDFB02056234.1, on the reverse strand, counting down.
ATATAATCATGTGCATAAATAGATACCAAATTTATTCATGTAGATTGATTCTATGGGCACAAAAAATGATATATAGAGTTCTACAAAAAAAATCCAAACTAATAGCAATCATATGACAAGGTCTAACCACTAGTCATAATGATAAATTCAAAAACACAATGTATCACAAAATATTTGACAGCAAACATACATCTAAGTCCGTTAAGCCTAGAGCTAATATATGATGAGACCAATCTTTTTATGTCAAAATGAGATATAAGCAAGATCTAGTAGATTGTCTCACTTGAATACATTTGCTATCTCATTTTGGAATGTTGGACAAGAAAGTAAGGCAATGAGAAAACTATAAATTGAAATAACCAAAATCTCATACCTACTTCATCCATAATTTACATATGTTTTGCATCACACTATACAATGTGTCCTTCAAGACTTTAATTACACCATAAAAACATAAAAAAACCAAAATATCTCACTTAATTTAGTTGCAATCTTTAGCTGTTTGTATTACTCTATCAACATGCCTAATACATATTTAAATAGTACAATTACTAATTAAAAATCATAAATAAATTATGATAAAAACATATCTTTAATTACAATTTTAAATCTAAAATATATTTTATTTATTATTTCATTATTAAAATTAAAATTCTCAATTGAAAAACCAATTCATAATTTTTTATTTTTTATTT
>VDFB02056230.1:0-21784 GCA_007258455.2 Sequoia sempervirens | reverse complement strand
GGATTGAAAGCATATATATGGGTTTACATGCAACCAAAAAGAGTGAGAGATGATGCTATCAAAGATTCTTGAACTTAAGAATTTTCCATGGAACAAATATGTACATATAATTGTAATTTACACAAAATGATTTACAACTATGTACAAATTACTATAAGTTCTCATTTGAACATGTATAGGGTTACAAGTGAACTTGAAAACCATGGATATAATCTAAGTCAAAGATTCTGGTTCAACTCACTCTTCAATAACATGTAGAATTTTTTGATGATCATCACTATCTAGTCTCCATTTTCTTCGGCCACATGCATGTGGAACTGCATGAAGATGTAGAGTGGTAGCAATTATTGACTATATTGATATACCTTGTTATCAGGTTGATAGTCAACAAAATGAATCCCATGCTGAACAACTTTGACTTGTTTTAGATATGTCCCTTGTACTACAACATAACCTGCATGGTAAACATGAACCTAAGGTAAGACATATGAACATGTGCAATATTTTCGTGCACAAGGTTTGTACAATATATATTTAATGTTTATAATGTAATGTGCACATGTGAATACAATGTCTATAAAATTTTAAATTCAAACTCACCTGTGGGAAATAACATTCCATCACTTGTTTCAGGTTCTGTTAGCTTATTCCTCTCTTCTGTGCAACACAATAAATAATAGCTAACACCTTCAATGTTTTCAGGCTCTGCTATGACTGCAAAAACATCTCCTATACACCAAATTTACACAAAAAATTAATTTTAGAAATGTCTCTAAAGATCATTAACTAGACATATATAATATTTAAATTATTGAAAACTTACACATGTGTACCTTTTCTAACCAATCCTGGAATATGGTCATAATCAATTGAAATCAAAGGAATTTCTTCAAATCTTTCTTCCTCATTTTCATCATATGAAATTCTTACTGAGATGCATTTTTCTTTTTCTTTGTTGTCCCATTTTCTTCAACTTAAATATGACTCTAAACAAGTCCTCTACCAACTTAGTTAAATTATCCTCCAAATTTTTCCTTGATTGATAAAAATGAAAAGTTGTCGAGCTCTAATATTTTCCTCCTTGATAAATGTGCAAAAACTTCTTCTCCAAAATTTTGCGCTCCAAGTGAATCAAAATTATTCAAGTGTACATGGAATAACTAGATCCTAGTTTAAATGAATCAAGTAGTAAACAAACAAGTTATTTCATTGTGGTGTTTGTTGTTATTTAATTCATAGGTATGCACAACATATCTAGTAATTTTAGAATTTTGTTAAAGTGTCAAAAACGTATATTAGAGGTATAATTTGAATTGAATTTTCTTAATTATATTTGAATTGAATTTCAAGTTAGTTTTCGAAAATGTATAATAGAGGTATAATTTGAATTAAATTTTCTTAATTATATTTGAATTGAATTTCAAGTTACTTGTAAAAAACGTATAATAGGTCGATATAATTTGAATTGATTTTTCTTAAAATTATATTTGAATTGAATTTCAAGTTACTTGTCAAAAAGATTATATCTTGTTCTCAACTCAATGGTTCATGTTGCTTAAGTCATTTAAAAAAATATATTTATTGTGATCAACATAAATGAACTTAATTATAAAGTGGCATTGATTTCCCTAAAATTCTACTAGAGATCAAATGTATATTGAATATAAGGAAATGTAACTTGTAAGAGATCATAAAATAAGAAAACATGTATGTATATTGAATATTTAAAGCAAATGCATACATATATTATGTGTAAACATGTTTAAACCATAAGCAAACACATGTACATATATGTAAAGGGATTCAATACATATAAACATAACACATATTATAAGCAAAGAGGAAAATGTATGTATATATCATATAAGAAAATATATGTACATATCATAAAAGCAAAATGTAAATTAAAGATCATCAAATTTCAAATACTAAAGATCAACAAATAAGCAAATGTATGTATATCATATAAGCAAATGTAAGTTAGAGATCATCAAATATCAAATACTATTAAAGATCATGATATAATCAAACACATGTGGTAAAGATCATAATTCTAGAATGCATGGCCTAATATGAGTGTCTACTCCTACACGAATGGCCATCTGAATGAGAACGGTCCTGCTCTGATGGATGTGCTGAGCCCTGCAAATAAAATTGTGTACAAGATGTGTTAAATACATATAATTTATATTAAATAAATTTTATGAAAGTTATTTTTAAATGAACTTGTATTTTTAAATATCAATCTAGATCTATGCATACATAAATATATTTCATGTACATATACACGTGTGATTATATAAAAATGTAAAACTCACATGTCCACTGATAGCAGATTCATCCATCCACAGAGTCACATTGATCATGCACACGATCTGGACCAAGGCTAAGAGTGATATGAGGTATGTCCACCTGTAACAATATATACACACATATATATCAACTTACATGAATATCTAGTCAATTTTTTTTTAAAAAATAATGAAAAAAGAATTGAAACATGCACATGCACACACACATGCACATCATTTGATATTGGATGACCTAAGTCCTCTGAAACAGTCACCTCCACCATATCCACCAAATGATCAAGCGACGAATCAACATCTGCATCCATCTGATCTATCCCCTGTCGTGCCATCAATGATGAATGTAGAGGAATATGAAGGTGAGATGGCATCGATGATGATGAACTAGAACCAATCAACATATCAGTAAAACCCATAGTCTGTGCAGCTGCCGTATGAACTGTAGGCAGATCCTGATGCACACTAGTGCTTGGATGAGAGTGATGGGATCCTAGAACTGAATGACCTCTGCATCTCAAATGCTCTCTAACATGCTCTATACTGATCCCATTGTCTGATGCAATGTGGGCATATGCCTCCAATAGGTCCTCAGCCAAACAATGCAGAGTCATGTGTGACATATCTCCTATAAATGCATCAAGCTGTGTAGGAGTAGGGATGTTGGCCACTGTAAAAGGATCCATGGTGGTCCACTGTGCTGAAAATGGCGTGGATCAGGAATGTCTGGATATCAAATACTGACCTACACGATCATCAGATATCTTAGTGTTGGCAGCCGCAATGTCACCTACAGTGTCAATTGCTTCCTTTTGGGAAGCAACGACAACCTCATCTGCTATGGGGGCTAGAGATGGGGTGAGAGTAGGAGACCTGTCACCAACCAATACCCTAAACACTGGGGGTGGTCTATCTGCTCGATGATAGGTGGGCCTATCAGCAATCCTACCATGCCCCTGACCAGCATATGGTGGAATGTCCAGGTAGTTAACTTTGAGGCCCAAATGGACCTCAACATACAACTGCTGAACAAAATACAATGGAATCTGGTCATTGTTTGGGTATAGACCATGTGCTACGAGAAATCATGGGTAGATCAATGAGGCCATAGCATGATCGACACATCTAGTGACCTGGTATCCCCTAACCTTACGCACATTTTGATAAAATGGAAAACAAGTGGCTTTTATCATTTCTTTGGTGACACTATCCTATATTTGTTTAAGGGCAACATCACCATGTACTTCTTCTCACATGCGGGAAAGAATAGCAGTCACTCTATCTAGGGAATATGCACTAGTCCCTCCAAGTTCATCTTTTTAGTTTTTCTAGGACTATGCAATACACATGCATGGTCATATATCCCCGTGTCCTATGCTAATGAATATGTCTCAATTTTTTATCTCATTACTAGTATTTGCAAACAAAGAATCTGGCACAGGTGGAACATGATCTGCATTTTCCATGTTATATATATATATATAGTACACTTAAAAAAGCAATGAGACTTTGGTAAATAATATATCTAGATAAAGAGAATACAAATCTAAAATAGAACTTGTAATAATTCATCTACTCATCAATAATATTTTCATACTATTAATAATTTAAAAAGAATTGGAAGACAAATATAATGATCTATAACATAGCATCCTTAAATGGTTCAAATTTTAAATGAAACAATGAAAGAAAGAATAAGAATACAAAGATTAAAGTATAAAATTATTTGAAAATAATTGGGGATAAAATTATTTAATCTAATAGTTGTTAACATAAATGAACTTCAATTATATAGCCAAGAACATCAAAAAATTATAGATTAGAAAGCAAAATAATTAGACATTTATCATATATTTTATATGTATAAAGTTTAGATACCATCAAACTATTTAAACTTATAGATTGCATAAAGATATAAATTGAATCGTTAAAACTAATTTATTAAGAATCAAATTTCTAATAAAGTTTGACTTCATTACATACTTGTTATAAATATCTCACTATTAATCCAACCATACATATTATATACGTTAAAAATATATATAATTGTTATGCTCATAATTTTTCACTATATCTTGACGTGGATCTCCTTCAACTAGATCAATTAAAAATTATTTGTAATGTTGGAGGAAAATAGATTTAATATCATTAGAGTTGTCATGGAACTACCTCTCTTGATCAATGATAGATATTATCCACTCTTGAGAATGTAAATATGTTCGAGAGAACTAAAAAATAATTTGTATCCCTTATATCCTTTCATCCAATGTAGCCTATCTCTTAATTGAGATCCTCTAGACCACAATTAAGTTCAAATCTTCTAAGTTTTATTTCAACGATTTAGCAACCACTCATTGTAGAAAAGTTATTAGTAAGTGCTAAACCCAAAACAAGTTTTTTTTCTATTTGGATCCATATTTTTTTTCCATTCTAGATCTCTTTCTAGCCATATTCTTATTGTAAGATCATAGTAAGGTAGTGCAATAGATTTAAATGCATCCATTCCAAGACCGTTGGGAGGTGGGTATACAATATGAAGTATTAATTTATAATGTTAATTATTGAATGAAGATGAAGGTCCTTATTTACCCTTAAATGACATTTAAAATGGATATTTTAATGTTCAATATAATGAAATGTTTAAAAAATGAAAGTGACAATAATATTGAAAATAAAAATGTTGAACATGAATGTGAAAATATTGTAAAATTTGATGGAATTCCTATTGATAAGAGTAGCATCATAGAAGAAGAAGAAGAAGAAGAAGAAGAAGAAGAAGAAGAAATACATCAACAATTTCTTGACTAATGTGGATATGAACCCTATGACATTGAAATTGCACTCAATAATCGACTTCTTGATAACAATGATTAAAATGATAGCTCACATGAACCAATGAAACTCAATGTGTCTCCAAATTACATAAGAAGAGAGAACCTAAATGTGAAGAAGAAAAAGAAATTCAAAATCCATATTTTTGTAATCAGTTTGTTAAAATTTAAAAACATTCAAGAACCCCAAAATGGTTTGAAATTGATGAGCATAATAGAAATTCTTGAAGGCAAGAGGTCATCACAAACCATTCGGTTGTGGGCTTCAAAAATTTTCAATGAATGGTTTTCTAATAAGATGTATTAACCAAAATATTCCAAATTTTTATAAAATTACTAAAGATGTACAAAATGAGACCTTTACTAAATAAATTTCAAAGATTCATGTAAACAAAAAGTTTGATTGAAATAATATTGTTGTTAAATTTTTTTTTAATGCATTCAGTTCTATTGTAAATAATAGTAAGGAAAAAGATAAAAGAGTTGCTCATAGACTAATAACATCATTAGTAACAAATTAAATAATTAAAAAGGCTCAATTATTAAGGTAAACTTGTCTTGAATTAAGCCTAAATCATAAAACATTACCAAAAGTACTATCAATAAGATCATGATTAGAAAGTCCTATTGAAAATCATACTTGGGCTTTTAGCAGTAGGCTTCCATGAGTCGATAAGAAGCTAATTAATAGCACAAAGGATGAAATTCAATAGTTTTGACACTCTAACTCTAGATTTACATATGAGGTTGGAAACAACATTTTTTATACTCTACCTAGGCCATGATTTTGTTATGAGTACGAAGAGTTTATGATAGAAATACATCCATTATTGTTGAGTTAAAAGTAGGTTAAATATTATTTTTCTTAAAAAATCACTTTTATATAAATGTAGGTGTTTTGGAGAACAAAGTTATAGTATGAATAAGTGATTGACATCGATGGCTATAAATTTCAAGCTGGGGACATTCAATATAATTCATAAGGTGTTATAACATTAAAATGATTTACTGGTTTAGTTAGTTTTAATCAATGTTGTATGATTTATTAAACATTTTTTAATATTTAAAATGTAGTCATAAATGGGGGAGCAGTGTTGATGATCTAGCTCATTGAGAAAGGATATAGGTAGAGAGGAGGAGTGACCTTGACAAGGATTGAGACATGGATCACCTCAGGGTGGTAGATATGAGTGGAACATATCCATAGAGAAGGATAGGCTAAGAGGATAGATATAGGAGAAAAATACCTTAGGGGCACCTTTTTAGTTGTGTGTATGCTCTACAGAGTGGATTTACTCATGAGTTCTTTGATGTATTTGAAGACACATTTGTATGAGAACATGGATAATATGATATGGGAACTATTAGTTTTGTTGATGATGGGTGTGATATTTTATGTGTATGTTGATTATGTGCATGATATATAGTTATATTTCTTGTATTTGGATGCTCATAGGTATGGATGTTCATGAATCTTATGTGTATGTCTAATGGTGGCATGTGGAAGGATAAATATGGCTATTGAAAACTTTACCATTATCTTTACAACTAATTAGGGCTATATGATTATCTTATTGTAATGAACCTAAGTTCATTCAATAGATATTAGTGAAGTTGAATTAGGAAGCATGGATTGTGCTTTATTATACACATTTTACATTTAAAAATATGGGTCTAATTTTTGTGATATAGAGTGTTAGTTAAATTTATTCAATAGTATATCCAAGGTATAGGGATATATTAGTGGTATTAGTGTAGGATAAAAAGGAGAATGTATAAAGAGGGGAAGGTCTAGAAAGGTAATGACATGGTAATGAAAGGAGAAGTTACACTATAAGGTTAGATTTTCATAGGATAAGGAGGAATGGTATGAAGAACATATTTGTATAGGATAGTGCTAGTAGTAACAATGGTGTGAACATATATAAAAGGATGGGAGATAAGAAAAATACTAGTGGAGAGAAAGGCGGTAGGACATGGGTGGTGGATCCCATGGAAGTGGTAACTATAGTATGATAGGAGGAATCATTATAAGAGGATGAAGGGTAGATGGATGCATAGAGGGTACAACATTATTAAAATCCATTAGAGTGGTAATATTATGAATAGTATTAATTCCCTAAGGATAGCCACCTAATACATTATATAAATTACTAGCCAATGAGTGAGGATATTTAGGGTGGAGAGGTGCATCAATACGTAATTATCAATTTAGGAAAATATCTTGTTTACCAACATATGTATCTAAATCATAGTCTCAAGTGATCATTATTTTTCATCTTCTTTAATGTGGCTCTTTATATGGTTGTCATTAGCTATTATATGAAAAAATGATTCAATCGTCATTTTATTTGCTAGTCATATTAGAGTTAAGATGAAAACTCCATAAAACAAGATTTTAAAGGATATTAATTTAACTAGATAAAAGATCAAGGAAAACACTCTCAAACATGCAATATACCCCAATTGCTTAGACAATGCATATTTCCTAATAATGTGTGCAACTAAAAACTAATAACATGTAATGAATGGATGTAGGTGATAATAATTAAATAATCCTAATTGAACTAGGGTTGTCATTTTTATTTATTTAAAAAGTTGTAAGAGCATTGTATGAAATTGTAAGATGGGAATTACTTATGAAATGTTATATGACACATAAGAGAATAAAAAAGGGGGGTTACACTAGAATATTGATTAGAATTATGAAATTCATCAAGATCATCTTAAATAATGGGTTTGAATATGTCAAAAATGGAGTGTCGGTTATGAGGAGGAGGATTTGAATTTTTTTGACAAGATGTAAAGCATTTGCTAAATACATCCTATAAACCAAGTCAAGGAATATGATGTTGAAATTTGTGCCAAATTTGGTGCCATTTTTAGGTCATTATTTTGGCTCCTGGCTTTGGTTAAACCACACTTTCTTTATGGTTTAAATTTTTCCTATTTATGGGTGTTTGAGATGGAGAAAGCATAATGATTTTGTAGGTATCATCATGCTACTAGAAATTACTCCATATTCACATGTTGATGGTACTACTATAAGGGTATGCACATGAATATTTTATTGTAAATGATATTATTATCAAATAATATAATTGGTTCATGTTTTTGGTTGTGGGATTTTTCTTCCAAGGGGATTTTCCCATGTACATAATTATGTTATAAATTTATAATTTATACATTTTTCTCGTAACTAAAATTAAATCTATTTATCCATAGCTTTGATTGTTGAAATGGGAAGGCATATTTCATTTACACAAGACAAAAATGTATGCAAAATGGGGAAGCAAAATACTGTATGTTGAAAACGCTTTAAAAACTTTAAAAAAAATGCAATTTGAATTCAACAAATTTGAAAAAATTTGCATTTAGGGTTTCAAAATTAAACAAATAGATGCATTTTGAACTCTAAAAAAATCAAATTTTAAATACCTAGTGCTCGATATGGAAACCAGAATGATGAACTTTGGAGAGACAAAGTTATATTTGCTTTCGCCAAAAAGAAATTGGTTGTCGTCACGCTCTCCATTCGCTGCATGCACCAGGAAAAGTGACTGTAAATTTAGAAAGTGAAAATGATAGTTGAAAATGAGAGATTTTTTTTTTGGTCATATTTAAGGGGTTCGGTCGAACCTATGTTCGACCAAACCCTTTTAAATATGATTTTTTTTATTTAGGTTATATGGGTTCGGTCAAACCCATAAAGAGGTTCGGTCGAACCATTTGGTTCGCCCGAACCCATTGAATATGGGGAAAAGGAAAAAAGTGAAATTTTCTTCCTCTTATAAATTGTAAACCACTATTCTAAAGCCACCCAGCCCCAAATTATGCTTATGAGGCACACATTCTATAGGGACCCGAATGCCTTGCTCGTTATGCCCACAACCTTTATGCCCATAACCATATAATTTAGAGGCAATCTTAAAGCTAGGGCTATAATGTGTTTGTAAATCTTGAGGAGGGGGATCTTCATAGAGAGCATTATTCTAGCAATGGGGATTATACTCCTCTACGAGATTGTTATAGTTATCATACATAATTAGCTAATAATTAATTAATCTTTAATTGATTATTAGTTTAATTTATTATCACACACTAAATAGCTAAACTTAGGAATGCTTTATTAGTTGAGTTAATATTAAATCGTTATGTCTCATCTCATGTGATGTTGACACTTGTCATGATATGATCCCTTTCCGATTTAGGGCTTTTCTCTTATAAGCATTCAACCCTCATTGTAATTACTTCTCAGATATTATTTGGAGCTTTCATATATTCTTGAAAGCCTCTTCTATATCTTTTTCTTGTTGAAGAATATTGCACATATTTTTTTGTAGATCTCTTGCATGGAAGGTGTCTTTGTTTGTTGTTTGATCATGTGGCTTGTGGTTTTGTGCTTGTTTCACAGTTCTGACAAAAAAATTGCATGGATGGAACTAAAGAGCTCCTGAAAACTTTTCGTTTGCGTGGGATGACTCATTTTTGGCTGTTCTATATGTATTTCCTATATTCTATCCTATTTGGGCATTGTAGACATATTTTCATGCATGTTCTCTTTTGTAAATGCACTGAGATAAAGTGCCTCTACATTACACCTATATTATGGGATCTTGCACATCACTTTGTGCCTTATTGTACAAGTCCACTATGATATAGTGTTATGGGGGTTGATATTTGTCTTTGTTTTTCCTTCATACCTTTCTCATGCGTGTGTGCCTTTGTTTGCACATCCTTTATATCTACTTGTACTTTCATGCACTACATTCAGACATTAAAGTTCATGTACCTGTCATACCTCTCCCTTGTTAGCATTATGGGGGGGTTTCTACTATTGGTGTTATTGCTTCCTTGGTTTCGTTGGAGTGAGCTATGCATACAATATTTGTTCCTATGTACTAGGCGGATGCAGCAGTTGGTTACCCATGCATTTCGGTGAGATGGAGCACTTACCATATGGACACTCTTGCATTCCTTTCTAGAGGCGACCTTCCATTTTCTCATGATTAGTTCTTTAGAATTTTGGTACCTTTTCCATCTATATCTTTGAGTTCCAGGTGTTTGCCTTTTTTTTCCATTGAATTCGAGTAGTGTCATTGGGGGCACTCATATATTCTTGTCTTCTTGATCTTGATCATCAGATGTTTCAGAGGAGGTTATATTCTTTTAGCATTTCAATAGTCATTCTTTGACAGTGTTTGCAGCTTCTTCATGCTTCTGTGGTGTTCAACATGTTCTTTTTCAAGACTTTGTTTGGTTGGAGGCTACTCAAACCTTCACACCTTGATTTGGAGGCTTTTTAGTCCTTTAGTCGCCTTTGATCTCTTCTTGGAGTGGAGTTTTTCCCATGAGGTTTTCTCTATTTCTCCACATTATAGATATCTTCTCTTTGTACATGGGTACCTTTTTTGGGCTTGTTTGTCAGGACCCATTATGCATTCTTTTTTAGGGTTTTTAGCTACTCCCTAAGTTCATCTTAAGGGGGGGTGTTAGAGTTATCATGAATTAGTTAATAATTAATTAATCTTTAATTGATTATTAGTCTAATTTATTCTCACACACTTTAGTGAAACTTAGGAATGCTTTATTAGTTGAGTTAATATTAGATCATTATGTATCATCTCATGTGATTTTGACATTTGTCATGATTTGATCCCTTTCTCATTTAGGGCTTTCCTCTTATAAGATTTCAACCCTCATTGTAATTACTTCTTGGATATTATTTGTAGCTTTCATATCTTCTTGAAAGTCTCTTTCGTAGCTTTTTCTTTTTGGAGAATATTGCACATATTTGTTTGCAGATCTCTTGTGTGGAAGGTTTCTTTGTTTGTCATTTGATCGTATGGCTTGTGGTTTTGCACTTGTTTCACAATTCTAACAAAGATCACCATCATCCTTCTTGACAGGACTATCAACATTAGCTTCTTTAATAGAAGTGCGACCATCTTCCTCAGAAGGAGGAGGATTGACATTAAGAATATTATAATTATTTCTCACATTATCCTGTGATACAAAAGAATAACAATCTTTGATGGTAGGTTCAGATGATGTTATTGGTAGTTTAAGAAGAATGGGATTCACTTTGTATTCTCCACTGATGAATTTGACAAAGTCCAAGGATCCCCAATCATCACGAAAACATGCATTCTCTTGAGAAGAGGTAGAAGGAATAGACTTAATATTTCTTGCTTCAAAATGATCTTCTTCAGGGACATCTATCTCAAGAGTAACCTGTGTAATAGGTACTATAGGAGTAGACATCAACACATTGGAAGATACTAAAGTGATAAGAGTAGGCACAACCAAAACCTGACTGACAACTACCATCTCACATAAGTGCATAGCCTCAGGGTCATCCTTGGCTATGAATACTCGATTATTGCAGATGAACTTAAAATAGATTTATGTGCAAGGTAGACGAGACTGCACCGATAGCATGAATCCATGGTCTTCCAAGAAGAAGATAATATGGTAGTTTTTCTGACATAGCATATACAAGGGTGGGAAAAGTAATGGGTCCCAACCTCAAAGGCAAGACTATTATGCCCAGGGCTTGTCGATCAACATTATCAAACCCATGAATGACAACAAAAGAAGAATTAAGAGAAGATGAATCAATATTAATCTTAGGCAATAGATCAATGCTACATACATTAAGTGTTGAACCAACATCAATGAGAGTATGTCTGATGCCAATATCATTAATGTTAACTATAATCATTAGAGGGTTCGCTTGCTTCTATACTTCTGGAAGTGGGAGTTCCTGTAGATAAAATGTATAATATTCAATGAATCTACACGAATATGAGCTATCAACACATTAACATCCATTGGCCTAGTAGAGGTGGGAAAGAGGATCCTCTGCAAGGCTTCCTAGAGCATACCTTGATAAATTAGGGCAGACTGAAGCAAGTCCCATAGTGAGATCTTGGCTAGAGTAACCCGTAGTTTCCCAACAAGATCATAATCACCAAGTGCTTTTGTCATAGTTTTAGGTGCTTGAGGAAGGCTTGGTTGAGAAGGTGGTAAAGAAGCGGGTTTATCAAAATTTTGTTTATTCCTTCTAGTCTCTTATGTATGGGCTACCACTCTATAAGAGGGAGCCTTACAAAGGTTAGGAGAATCACCATCAAATGGAACACTAAGTTAATAGAAAAAACCCTTTTAGGAGAAATACTAGATGGAGTTAGTAAATGACTAGTCTCTTAGGACTTTGAGGGGTGGCATAGACATAGATTACATTTACAGGATCATCACAACTAGTGAAATAATTATTTGAAGACATATTCTCAACATTGATCCAAAGAGGATCAAATGTGGAAGGAGATTCATCATTTTCTTTAATGCATCTTCTCTAGAAGAGAGTGCATTGGAATGAAGAGAAGGTATAGTGACATTAAGAAAGGTATCAATGATTTCATCTTCTTGCAACAAGATATCCTCCGAAGCAAGAGGGATTTTGTGAGAAGGATCAAAGACATTGAGTGACACATGGGTAAAGTCAAGTCACCATCACATGCATGAAATGGAACATCATTAAAAATTTGAATAAAATTAGACACTCAACTGATAAAAGAGGATATTAAATTAATTTTGGAAATAATAAGTTAAATAGAATAAAAAATGCATAAACAAATAGGCCAAAGGTCAACGCATCACTTTGAGAGTACAGAGGTGTTTTCACATTGGGTTCACCAAAAATGTACTAGAGAGGGGGACCAACCACACCAAGGCTCCAGGACATGGAGAGCTAAGAGTAGAGGGCTACCATAACTTACCTCACTCTAACAGATGTTTTGGGATGAGGATCGAGAATGAAGAGCACCCTCAAGTGCTTATGTCACTCTACAGACCCAAAAATCTAGTTGGGCTAAATGAGCCAGTTTTTGGAGTCAATACCACACCTTAGACAACTCTCTATCTGAGGATGACAACACGGGTCTAGGACGTCAACATGACGCACTAGTGTCTCTTTTTGTGCATTGGCGTCCATATGGACAGAAAGCGTAAAATGCAATAAAAAACACTAGAAACTGACTAAATAGCCTAGTTGACTAATCTTAACGACATAAACATAATGGTAAATTATGAAAGATAAGTACATAAATAATAAAGTGAATAGATGAACACAAGGGTGATGTGAATATCAACTCACAAAGGCGCCATTTTGCTAGTGAGCTCCACACACACGTTCACCTACACACAAGAAATAGGGGAAAATTAAACTGGGGTTGTATAGGGGTTTTCCTCAGTCAAACCCTCGCTTTGGTGTTTCCACCTCCACAAATAGCCAGAAAAGAAATGGAGTAGAAAGTGTGATAAAGGAAATGGAAGAGAAAGAGAGATTGTTGAACACTACAAAACAATACTAAGCTACTTTATCAAACCACAAAAGGATAAGTGAAGCGTTACCACCTCCACCCAAAGGCTCTTAAGGCTAATGAAGGGAGAATGCAAGCAATGAAATTGGAAAAGTCACCATAGCCATAGTGGTGATGAAGGGAGGTCTCACAAGACTCTAAGCTCACAACTTCTATGGTAGCCTCACATGTACAAAAGTGAAGTTGATGGAGTATCAAGCTGCTGCAATGCTCAATGGAGTTATGTAGATTGCTGGAATTGTGAGAATATGTGAAAGATGGAATGAAAATGCTTAAGGATGTGAAAAATAAGATGAAGTGAGTGTGAAATGAATGACTTTGAAGGCCAAAAGGGGTCATTTTGGGTCGGTTGGTCACACAGAGGCATTGCAATTCATCCCCAATGAGGAGTGTAACGTCCCTGCGAACTCCAGAGGCAGGAATCTGTTAGGGACGACAATGCACTACACAGACATCTGCATGTTGCACTCACGTCCTTGATGAAAATTCCCTCACTTATGCAAAAAACATGTGCCAAGTGGATGGAAGGAAGATGGGTGATGTGGAATTTCTCCTTCGGGTTTGATTTTCTAAAGTGAGGGTATGCAAAAGGGGAATTTACACAAGGGGTGCAAATTTGCTCCTATACACCATCATAATAAATAAATAGGGAGACAAGGGGTCTCCCTATCTTAAACCTATAGAAGTAGAGAAGGGTGTTGCTCAGGTATATATCATTAATAGTAATTAAAAATGTGGCTATGATCACATAACTCATAACCCAATCAATCCAATTTGAGCTGAAACCCAAAGGAAGAAAAAATATTATAGAGGAAGGACCAACTGACCCTATCATATGCCTTAGGCATGTCAACCTTAATGAACATATCCTTCTCCTTAAAATAAACCATAGAATGAATGTCTTCAATAATGATCACTATACCATCTAGAGGATTTTCCTACCCTACACAAACTCTCCTTTCTCCTAAGAGATAAGAGGTCCTAGGAATTTCTTTAATATTTTTACAATAATTTTTGAAATTACCTTATAAGAAATATTACAAAGAGAATTAGGTTGAAAATCATCTTGAGATGAGGCTCTCTATTTCTTAGGAATTAGAGCTAAGAAAACAATATTGATGGATTTAAACATCTTTTTATTTTTTTGCGATTCCCTAACCACCTCTAGAAGATCAAACATTAGGTTATGTCAAAAGCATTGAAAGAATTCTATAGGGAAACTATTGAGTCCAGGAACTTTACCCTTTTCATTTAGAACACAATATTTTCTAGGTCATCCAGAAAATGGGTTTCAAGAGAAAAGAGTTTATGTCTTTAGAGACCGAAGAGGGGATGTAATCAAGAATGATCAATTTAAGCTGGGAAATTTTGTTGCACAGAAAAAGAGGAAAAGTATGAAACAACCTTCTTGGAGATCTCTTGTAAAGAGGAAAAATGATCCCCTTGAGTAGACACAAGGGAAGAAATAGCATTCCCACTTTGTTGATCCTTCATAGAATTATGAAAGAAGGAGGTCTTCTTATCTCCAACCTATAACCAATTTATCCTAGATTTATGCTTATGCATAAGCATTTGTGAGAAAGATGGTATTCCTCAAATCAAAACAAGAAACCACCAAATAAATTGAGCTTTTACTCACCATTGAGATCTAGACCTAAGTAATACTACAAATATTCCAAAAAAAATCCACTCTCTTAGCATTTCCTATGGCGCCGATACTTATACAATAACCTCCATGCCAAATTTTGGATGAAATACCAACCATGACATCCATAGAAAACTTTGTTTCTTGAATAAAAAGTATATCCAACCTATGTTCACATATGAGATCTCAAGCAACTTTTTGATGAGGTATGCTAATCAAACCCTAGAATTCCAAGATAAAACAATCATTTCAAATGGTTAGATAAATGAGTGTCAATAGTTTTTATGAAACCTGATTCCACCAAAGATTCACCAATCAACTTAACCTTGTCTTGATCCTTCTTCCTTCCTACTTTGGGGCCCTTATCCAAAATTCCTTTCTTAAACAATAGTTGAATTTTAATTTATATAATCAATTACAAATTGTAAGTATTATTATTTTATACACAATTATATAAAATAATCATATAACATTTGAATACATCAATTATTTCATTCTTCCCAAATAATTCTATGTTTTACAAGTATCACCTCATTTCAAAGAGCGTAATATAATTTTTATATAATATTATGAACTAATATTTTTTTTTAAAGGACATATAAGCTTAAATACAATGCAAAATAGAAGTGGGCTTAGGATTCCTTATGTCAAAATTCAAATCATCAAAACACTACCTAACATTAAAAGCAAGATCATGCTCTAACTTTTTAGATTATCACATAGTTTTTTATTTGTTTTACTTTGAAATACTTAAAAGAGATTCTTATTTTTTATTTGTTATTAATTTAAAAATATAATTATTTTTGTAATTTAATATTTTTATAAAAAAATAATAATAAAAATTTAATTGATAAAATTATTTTATTATTATATGTTTTTAATGTATAAAAGTTTTGATTAAGATAAAAATGGGAAGGGCCCATGCCCAAATTACAAAATGGCCATAAACACCAAGCAAAAGGAGCTCATAAGAAGTGAGACAACTAGAAAACTAAAAAACAACTACATAGAAAAGACCATAAAAATAAATAATAATGTAGACACTATTAGAAACCAGCACAAGCCCAGAACGAGCTAGTGATCACTGAGTAGATGAAGACCCTTGATAGCCTACCATTCTTTCACAAGGAATTGAAGCTTCTCTTCAAAGGATAGAGCCTTCTGGTTCTTGCTACCATGATCATCAGTAGGGGGATGTAGTACTTTCAACTTTCTTACCCTTCCTTCTGGAGTTGGTCTGAGTGACATCCAGAAGATCATCACCAACACATTTACACTGAATTATGGAATAAACTATAACATGTAAAATTAAATTAATATGTATTAATATATTAATTGATATAAATTAATATATAATTGTTGACAAAGAAGGAAATGTGTATAATAAATAAGGTTAGATGTGCAAATTAAAATCTAGATTACTAAACATAAACTCATATCTAAAACGATATATATACATATCATCGATGATGCCTCTTCTATTATTTGAGGAGTCATAATGGATGAACCAACTACAAGTTCTTGTATAAAAAATAACAAGAATGTAAGATTATTTGTATGTATATAATCCTAATATATTTGAAATTAACACCTAAATCACTACAATAAGTTCTATAAGTTCTTTAAACTATTAATTTAATTAAAATTTAGTTCAATTACCTCAACTCTTTGTGATTTCTTTGAGAGTCATTATGTGATAGTCCATTAGGACAATTAGGATTTGTATTGTAAAATATTGGAAAATGTGCCACCTCATTCACATTTAGAGTAGAATACAAAAGTAAAATAAGATCAAGGTATGAACTAATATATTCAATTAATCACAATTTAAATGATATACATATAGTAAAAAAAGTTAAACATGTACAAAAAAATTATACCATCAAGTCTAGGCCAAATTCAATGGCCAAAATAGTACCATGTGATGAACTTCTCTAAGTTCCTCCTCCATCATCAACTGTTATCCCACTTAAATATACATTAGTACTTAGAATATAAATTTTATATTAATTTTAAATAAAATGCACTATGAAATAACTTTAAGTTTTACTTGTACGAAAGATTGACCTTTCCCATCTTCTCTAACCCTTGATGGCCTTCCTTATGTTCTTTCCTCTAATGCCTCCATATTTGTTCTTTCCTTTTATGTCTCTACATATGTTCTAGAACATGAACATGTCTCATCTTGTGCAAGTATCATATGATGAACATCATATTTAGATGTGTTTAGGGGTGGCTCACTAGTCTCTCCAAGAGGACCCAAACACAAATGATTGCACATAGTGTAATGATAAGGAACACAAATATGTGTAGATGATGAGGGTCAACCAACATTAATGGATCAACTACGAGCATCAATCTTGGGAAAATTGAGAAGTCCGTGTAATCAAATGTTTAGTCAAATAGTGTATGGAATTGAGGCTTTGAATTGTTGCATCAAGGATAATGTTTGGGTGTGCTATTGGAGGTGGAGAGGGAATATATGGGCCTTGCATTTATGCATTTCTCCAAGTCTATCTTGAGGCATTCCTTTACCTACTCCTTGGAAATATATAAAGTCAAAATAGTTCACATGCTTTCCTAAAATAAACTTTGCATATAGTTTGTGGATGAAGTATAGAGGGACATCGAGATTGTAGTTGGGTGGTTTATCAAAAACCATCCATCAACAATCCAAAAATTTCTTGTCATACTCTCATGTTTGCACCATTTGATGGAAAACTTGGGCTTATGTACATCAATAGATAATTTAGTTTTAAGATTCACAAAATGTTGTGTTAATAGGGCTTTGGATATGTCTAATTCTTTCGCTTGATCACATGTAAAGTTATTAGAGTATTCTTTCCTATCAGATTCTTGCCACTCCCAAAATGACTCATGTTGGCTTGTGTTGGTTTTAACATGAAAATAAATTCCTTGTATAAGGTAGCTATCATTATGGAAAATTGAGGGTGTTGATGATATATTTTCATAATTTTTTCAATTCAGTAATATTTTTGTCAATTAGGTCTTGAATTGAAGGAGGGTTTGTTAGGGGATGGATTGGTGGGGGAGGATTTGGGATTTCAACTTCCTCTACCATTTCAACCTATTTTCAATTCAAAACTTAGAAATTTACAATTTTTATAACTAATTACATAAATAAAAACCTAATTTATACTAATTTTCAATAAATTTTGATAAAACTAAAAAAGTGAAAAATACTCAAAAAAAAAACCCTAACTTGGCCAATTTGAACAACAAAATCCAAATCTCTAAAAAAGATCTATTTTAAAGCTTTTGTATATCTATTTTTTGCTACTTAGCTTTGCCTTCTATAGGGGTTGGTAACTAAATGACAAGCTTGTATTCCTTTTTTTCTTTATATTGACATTCAAGAAATGGATATTCATTCTAAATGTATATATGTTTCTTGAATGCATTATTTTTATATAAATAATATATAATATATATAATAGTAATATATAATTTAATACATAAATAATATGTAATATTATAATAAAATAATATATATAAATAATATATAATAATATGTATAATATGTAATTTATATATAATGATAATGTATAAATATAATATAATTTATAATGGGGTGGGGGCCTAGCTCAATTGGTTAAAGTTTCTTGTTGCAAGCAAGAGGTCACGAGGTCAAATCTCCCCCTGTCCCTGTGGTACTAGAGGGCATGTCGCGCCAACGTCACCAGTCACATGAAAATTTTTTACTAGGTGCATTGTAGTTTATAGGGAGGCTACTCGATTCCTCCAATATATATATATATATATATATTTTATAATAATAATAATATTATAATATATAATATTCTATATAATAATATAAATTTAATATATATAATATTATAATATACAAATAATAAATAATATTATATATTATTATATTATATATATCATATAAATATATATTATAAATGATTATTAAACAAAACATATATCTATTAGTTAAAAACACAAATTTCTATTTAGAATGGATATTCATTTTTCTCTAGTTTTTACCAAACAAAAATGTATTTTTTACCCGACCCTTGAGTAAAAGGTCAAACATTCATTTCACAATTTTTGCTAAGTAAAAATGAGTTTTTGTCTCTTATCACCATGTTTGGCCCATCGTGATCCTATAGTCACCCATTTCATGTACAATGAATTTTATATCTTAGGTTTAGGTGTACTCTTATTACATAAATCAGTAAGAGTAGGTTGGGTCCCATCAAACACTTCCTTGCCTCATGTTCATGGCATTTCTTGAAGGATATGCTCCCCTAAATTTTTTGGTCTAAACTATAATTAGCTTCCTTCTTGCTTTGAGTTTTCCTAGGAGAGGGTTCTCCAACTCTTTTATAGTCCCCAAATCCTTTCCTTGGTGATCTGCTCATTGGATTTCTACCTTCTATCAACCTTCCTTCAATTATGGGATTGTTAATCTCCCTTATTTTTAAGTTTGGCTTTCCTTCAAAAAATTTTGTCACCAAAGTGGATACTACTTCCATTGAGATTTTTTTACTTTGGATCTAAAATGGGGTTCCTCCAAATTGACCTCCAACCATTCTTTTCTTGTATTTTGGTCTTTAAGGGTGGGGCTTACATTTCCTTTGTTGACACTAGCTTCCTTCCTCTCCTCCTTGGGAGGGCATACTCCCCTTTTACTAATACAAGGATGATGAGTGAACTCTACTCCTACCTTTCCAACCTCTTCATTTTCCCATACTTTTGATAGGATTTCTAAGCTTTTACCCTCTTCACAAAGTTGGTCTTCTTGATTCTCCAAGCCTTGTAAGTCCCTCTAAACCTTCCAATGGTTGAGAAGGGTTACCCATCCTCATGATCAAGAAATCCCTCTTCTATAGATTCTAAACTAGGGGCTTCCAATTTAGTCTCCCTTCATGAAATCCACTCGACTCTCCTTGACCTCCTTTTTTGAGCACTTAAGGTTTCCATTCTAACTGAGATCCTTTGGGATCTCATTCTTTGGCCTAATTTAGATTTTTTTCAAGGATCAATCTCTTTTCAAATGACCAAGCTTATTGCACCTATTGCATTCTATGGGTAGGTTTTCCATCACTAGGGGTTGTTTCTAGACTCCAACCTTAGACTTGAGAGGGAAATTTGTGTTGGAAGAGTCATGCTTCTCTCCATATCGATGCAAATCCTTGTGAATACCATTCTTCTTCTAGTTTTAGTCATATTATCCATAGCTAGGAGTTGGCCAAAGGTATTGATAGGGAAGGGTTGGATGGAACACTCACTGTCCCATGCTCTGGGTCACACCTTGGCAAACCCCTTTGGTGTCACTCTCCACCTTCTTAACCTATAGGCCCTATAGATTGTTAGGCACCCCTGGTTCTCCTGGCCAACCCTCCTATCATCTACATTCACCTAACTAAGCCAATCTTGGTGCTTTCTCCTCCATTCTCTCTTTAGCCCTTAATCTTCCTAAAGGCTAGCTAACTCTCCAAACCTCACTAACTTGTTGCAAGGGTGTGTGTTAAATTCCATAGCTTCAAAAAAATCCACCTAGGGTTCCTGATCATCCACCATACTCCATTTCTCCATCGCTCTCACCAAACCCTATTCTAGGGTTTAAAAAGGGCTATTAGCCCTTGAGCCCCAATTAGGCCTCCTAACCCGAGAAAGTAGGCTTAAACTTCCAAATTTTCTAAAGAACCTCACAAACTTCCTTCTAAGACCCTAGTTCATTTTCAAACCTCTCAAGGATTTTTGAGGTTTTAGGCTTTCTCAATTCGTACACAGGAGTAACCCTGATTTTGTGAGAATTAGGGCTTTTTAGGCCATTTCTTGACCTCAATGTGAACTGTTTGTTTCTTTCAGCCACCAAATGAACTGTTGAAGACTCTCGATTCTTTCCAAGCCTTTGTAAGGCCTCCTAAAACCACCACACACCCTGAGTTTCTAGAAAGTAGACACACCTGCAACGTTAGTGTCTATTTTGCACTGTCTTTCCTAATCGGGCATAGCCAAGCTCGCCTAGGAAGAGACTTTCACCATGCTTCTTGGACTCCTACAAACTCCTAAGACTAATCTATGTATAGGAATGGGGCCTAGCCACATTTCCCACAAGGCCGTACTCTAAGTACAGTGGGAATGCAAACTAAAACCCCATCTTTTCACATTTTACCAGTCAAAACTACAGTTAAAAGAAGAACAAAGAATTTACAAGAACACTTGAAAGTGAGTAACCAACAAACTACTGCACCAAACAGTGATTCAAAGAGAATTTCACTACATTCTAATCTAACCAAAAATACCTTGTTCAATCCATTTACTACTGTTTCTGGAACAAGAACAAGAACGGAAAAAAAATGCACTCTAAACTATCACTGTTTTTCCAATTTTCAAACTATTACAATTCCAATGTTTTCCAACCCTCTCACCATGTTGAGGTTCACCTTTTAAAGGTTCATAAGGTGTTTATTTCTGTTAGAAAACCAAGATCACCTGCATGCAAGATGGATACCTGTCACATGCAAAAGATATGAAGAACCAAAAATAATGTTCTGTAAACCTCTCAGTAAAATTGCATTAAGAGAATCAATTATTACAAAGTGATCAATCCTTATGAAGGAGATCAAGAAACCCTAAAAGGGA
>VDFB02056229.1:44654-56952 GCA_007258455.2 Sequoia sempervirens | reverse complement strand
AGAGAGAGAGAGACCTAAGATAGAGAGAGAGGGAGTTGGAGAGAGGGGGTTGGAGTGAGAGGGACTTATTTAGGTAGGGTGGGAGGGATAGAGAGAGAGAGAGATTTATCTAGGTAGGGTGCCAGAGGGAGAGACCTAAGAGAGAAGGGAGGGATAGAGAGAGAGAGAGATTTATCTAGGTAGGGTGCCAGAGGGAGAGACCTAAGAGAGAAGGGGTGGGAAGGAGAGACCTAAGAGATAGGGAGAGAGAGAGGGGGGGAGGGAGTGGTCGCACCCACAAAAAGATATGAAAATCACAGTAAAACCTTTCCTAAAAATTGGAAATTCCAGTAGGTGACTAATATCTCTTTATGGACGTTCATTTACTTGTCAAACCAGGGAATGTATATTTTCAATGGCGCAGCATAATATATGCACTAAGAACTAGTTTCAGTCACAACTTAATAGAAATAAATACTTAGAAGGAATTCTATCTACATTACAGAAAGGTAATGCAAAGTTCTTTTAACTCAACCATGATAAAACAGAAACCATAACAACGATGATTGAAACACAAACTATGGAATGGCC
This sequence comes from Sequoia sempervirens, assembly GCA_007258455.2. Classification (NCBI taxonomy): domain Eukaryota; kingdom Viridiplantae; phylum Streptophyta; class Pinopsida; order Cupressales; family Cupressaceae; genus Sequoia; species Sequoia sempervirens. The sequence goes on along the minus strand of VDFB02056229.1, from coordinate 56,382 downwards.
TTATGTTGCAGGAACAGGCACATGGATGGATTCATGATGCTGCAAGAGCAATACAAGACTGATTTTGTATGAAAACTTCGAAGATGAAAGCTAACTGATGATCAACAGAAAAGAACATCTAACTAACTAGCTACAAATACTTACTAAGTGGGCCCCCTTAGCAAGCATCTACTGGTTACACAAGTGCTGACTTAGAACTTCATCAAACTTTATTCATGAAAATAGAATGGTATACATCACTTTGTTGATATGGAAACTAACAACAAACTCTGTCTCTTGTCATACAAATTCTGCTTTTCATTCTTACATGATATCTGCTATATCTTTATCACTATGTTTCTATCTTACTATTAACTATCATCTCCTTCCTCACTCAGGCAAGGAGGAGTACCTTATTTAAAATAAGGATAACAACTAACTAACTAACCCTATCAAAGAAAGACGTGGAAGTAAAGTGTATCCCATAATCAGGGAACAAACTTCATAAATGAATTTATCCGTTCAACCCGATCCAAAGAGAATCTAATGCTCCACTCTTTCCAAATTGAGTGTCATTAAAAATCTTTCCCAACGGTTTCGATTAAAGAGTCTTTGCTAGAGCTTCCTCGAAGTCGTGCAGGAAATAGACTTTACTGCAAGGCCGAGATCGGCTGCACTTGACTCGATCATACTTTCGTCAACAACCTTCGAAACAAAAGGTAACATATGCGAAAGAAAAGGTGCATGGCACATACACAATATCTGTTCATTAATCACATATTTAAATCTATTTCATCATTCAAAAACTACATGCAATATACCAATCATTTAGGGAGTCAACAGGGTAATAAATGTAGTCAAGATAACACAACAGGCTACAGGAATATGAAAATATTTTGCTACAGGATACCCTAATAAAAGGTTTCAAAAGAGTTTTAAACAACCACGAATAACAAAAGTAAAGGCATTAAAAGTTCATCATAATATCCAAACTATGAGCACATTTTGGGCTCATCATCTGCCCCCTACTTAGCCCAATGCTGGTCCTCCAACATTAACTTTCTTGGTAGTTTCTCTGAAATCAGTGGTTGCAGCATGACTCTGAAATGGAGTTCCAAACCTATAATAAAATCCTGTGAAAGTCTGCCATCTCTCATACCTAAGAGCTTCTGAATCATCATTAATATTTTTAGCTTGGTAAGGATAAAGTGGCCACATTAGCACAAGAGGTCTAAATGTCAATGGCAACCATAGTTCAAATCTCTTTTGAAGTCCCAACTGTATATATCTGCTTGATCATTTAAGAGTTGCTGTGAAATTTAGGGGACTATAAGGTTCAGACATTCTTAGCCCAACAGTTAATCTTTCCCACCTTTTCTCACTTCTAGTGTATGACAGTCTCCAAAATGAATATGACTGTGCCTGAAATTCATCATATACTTGTTTCCTGAGATCAAATATTTTCTCTCTGGCTATATTATTATGAATGCCATATGTCAGAGTAAACCAGGTTTTCAACATTGCATGGGGGTTTGAACTTTGAGAGCGTAATTGAACAGGCTCATTCTTTTCGACTTTCTCATATGTTTCCCATTGCCTGCCATAATTTTTTTTATTTGCTGCCCATGACATAAATGATCTCAAATGGATATCACCACTATACAGAAGAGGATTCCATTCTATTTCAAATGGAATTAAAAAGCCATGTAAATAAAATTCACATAGAGAATTTCTTAACCAATTAGGGGTTGTCTGGTATGCGTCGTAAAATTCTTTAGTAGTGTGAAGTATAAGATCTTGATTTCTGGAAATTCTCATTAGTTGGAACCATAAGAATTGTTCCTTAAGGCATAGAGCATAAACTCTGGGTGGTGGTCTGCATTCCATAATCTGACCAGTTACTTTTAACATTTCATCCATTTTTGCTTTTAACTCAAAAATTTCCTGTTTCTGACTTTCAATTTCCTTTTTTAGTTTCTTCATTTCTACCTCCCATAGACTTTGTTGCATGTTAGTCTGGGCTAGGTGTCGGAAATTCAAGATTTGTAATGTAACTGGTACCTAGTTAGCTTTGACATATTTTAGAAACTTAATCAAAAATGTCTTCTTATAAACAACAATGGCTTTATAAGTTGCAGGGGGAAATGTAGCTTCACTAGGCACATCCAGTTGTCCGGTCAGTTCCTGCTCTTGCTGTAGGATGAATTCTTGTTGATGTAGTGGAGAAGACTGTGCTTCCTCTGAAAATTACATAGCAGCGGTAGCCACATCATCAAGACTTGGTAACCCTTTTTCATTATGCTCCATTTCCTTTGTCTCAACTTGTTCCTCTTCAAGAACGAATGAACTCTGTGCAACATTTTCGGACACATTCTGAGAAACATCAAATTTAGACTTGACAGACTCTTCTAAAATTATAATAACCTCTGGTTGAGGTGAAGCAGGGGAGGTCTTACATTGTTTCCTTGTGGAAACTCTTCTTGTCACTGGTGCGGCTGCAGGAGGTGTTCTGGTAGCCTTCCTTTTTCTAGTCTGCCTAGAGGGTTCTGCCCTGCCAGAAGATGATGGTGAACTGATGATAGCAATAGGTGTTGTAGGAGAGACGGCTGCAGGGGAAGATACTGCAGGAGAAGGGCATTCCCTTTTCTGAGAATGAGGGTCAAATTCTGGGGTTTGTTCCGCCCTAGATGACTCTCGTGCCTTTGTTTTTCCCTTCTCTCTCCTAGCAATAGACCTAGTTTGTACCCGAGCAGAGGATTCCAGTGGGGGAGTTGCAGGACCAGGTGCTACAGGAGCACATGACTCTTGCCCTGCTCTACTGGTAAACATAATTTCTTCTTCTTTTTTCTAAGGCCATAGGGTACGTACCCTAGAGGGTTATGGAATTTGCAAGCTCTTTTAGGCAACAAAAGAGGTGAGACATCTCTTAAAGAGCGTTCAATCAATAATTTGATAAGGCCATGGTGAGCAATAGAATTATCTTTCCCTTGCTGGGTTCTGTGGGAACTTTGTTAAAAAAAATTTAACAGGAAATTCAGAACATTTACATCTAACCCATGCCTCATATGACTTAATAATTTAAAATGATAAGAATGCAAGTAAGAGAAACGACATTCACAGGATAAATACTTGATTATGTAAGCAGTGTATTCTGAATAAGGAGGAGGCAATGATACCTACTTGCATTCCTGCTTGGAGACTTCCAAAGGTCCATCAGTGGGTATTAAAAATTTAGCTCTTGCAGCGATAGCATCTAAAGAAAAAATTTCTCCAACGGCTAGAAGCCTAGTTACTTCAGCAATTCTGTCTTCAGTTGCAACAACCGTTAGACCCCATACAGTAGCCTCCCCTTCAGAAAGGGTTCTCAAAAATTCTCCAGCAGCCTCCTCATCAAAAGCATTTAAGCTCAAGAAGTAGTTTAACCATCCACAGAGGCTGAATGCTTGGACTGTTTAAAGATTTTGCAATAATAATTCATGAGCTACAGGCTCATGTCACACTAGAAAACCACTCATGTTCACAGTTTTCCCCTAGTTGAACTCAACTCCTTGCTGAAAATTCAAAAAATTTCCTCTCTGTTTCCCTTTCTATTCTAGCTTTTTTTTCTTTCTATCGTGTCGTCACATTTCTCCCTTTTCCAAAAATAAACTTTTTGAACAAGCAGTTTTGATTGTAATTTACAAGAAAAACATGCAAATGAAAAGGACATGCCATCATATTTGGAAAGTACCAGAAAAATAATAAAGAAAGGTTATTTGCGCAGTTGTGGCAGTGGCGAAAAGACAGGTTTTAAAAGGTGGATTACCCCACCCCTACTTAGAGTATGACATGTGTCCTCACATGTACTAAAGAATAGACAGAGATCGGATAATAATGACCGATACAGGCATAGCAGTAAATGAATAGAATAAAATAAATCAAATATGCGATAACAAAAGATATGGCATACCTTTGATAATTGTGTGTACATGTGAAGAAAGATGACAGCGTCTTCATGAGGTTACAGTTGGGAATGATATCATAATGAAGGGTAATGTGGATGGATGAGGTGGATGGGTGACGTGGGTAGATGAGATAAATGGATGGAATGGATGGATGGGATGTAGCGACAAGTGAGAATGGAGAAAAAGGGGTTTCCTTAAAAGAAAACATTTATTATGAGCATGTTTTTCAAAATTACCGTGAAGTTGCAAGAGAAAGGCTATAGCCTTCGGCTGCAGGAAGAGTAGTGGGAGGATCCTGAACAAACTGCTGCATGAATTCTTCTTTTGAGATTGGTTTATGGTACAACTGGAGTCAGTGGCCATTAACTAGTAATTTGAAATAGACTGGATCAATTATCGCCAGCTATACAACTCTGTTGTTGAATACATTCTCAACTTCATAGGGACCAAGCCAGCGTGTTGTGAGCTTACCTTGGTTTTCTTGATATCTAGAATCATATAACAATGCCCAATCACCAGCAGAAAATTACTTGGTGTTGATGTGTTGATCATGTCATTCCTTCCTTTGCTGTTGGACCGCTTCAGTATGCTGCAGGGAAGCTTTTCTCATTTCGTCCAAAGCATTTAGCTGTAGGAGACATTCATTTTGTGCTTCAGATATTTCCATATTGAGTTCAAGAGCTGTCCTCAAATTTTTGTGCTCAAATTCTATGGGCAACATGGCTGTTTTCCCATAAAGCAGCTCAAAAGGTGTAAACCCAATTGTTGTCTTCCATGTAGTTTTGTAGGCCCAAACTGCTTCAGGAAGTCTACTGCTCCAATCTTTTCTATGGAGCTGCACTGTCTTTGTTAGGATCGCCTCAATTTTTCTATTTATAACCTCAGCCTGACCATTGGCTTGAGGGTGATAGGGGCTGGACTTTTGATATTTGATTTTATAGTCATTCATTAGTGCAGTGATCAAATTAGATGTGAACTGAGCTCCCTGATCAGTTACAAGCTCTCTGGGAACTCCAAATCTAGTAAAAATTTGTTCATGCAGAAATTCAGCAACCTTATCTCGAGCATGAGTCATAGCTTTTACCTCAACCCATTTTGTTACAAAATCCATGCAAACTAGAATGTATGACTTGCCATTTGATGGTGGATCAATTAGTCCCACAAAATCCATTCCCCACTTATCAAGAGGGGTGCCTATTACCTGTGGATATAGTGGCATTTCATCTGACTTGGTTGGTCTTCCCATATGTTGGCATCTGTCACATTTCCTTGTATAGGCTATAGCATCCTTGTGTAATGTTGGCCAGTAGTAACCTATTGTAAAAATCTTCATTGATGTTCTATTTGCTGCAAAATGTCCCCCACATGGTTCATCATGGCAAGAATGTAAGATATCATAAGTCTCATCTTCTCTTATACATCTTCGCATCACTTGATCAGGTCCAGTATAAAATAGACAATTTGTAATCCATAAAAAGTTAAAAAAAAAATATATTAACAATTTCTTATCTTTTGGAGAAAAGTGAGCTAGTATTCTACTTGCTACTAGATAATTGGCAATGTCTGCATACCATGGAGTATGTCCAACAATGGAAAATAAGTGTTCATCTGGGAACCTATCATCAATGACCTCGTATTCAGCAGGTGCAGCTATTTGAAGTCTTAATAAAAAGTCAGCCACAACATTAGCTCTTTCTAGTTTATCAATAATTGTAATGTCAAATTCTTGTAATAACAAGAGCCATCTTGCCAATCCACCAGAGATGCCAGGTTTTTTCATTAGATACCTAATTGTTGCATGGTCAGTGTGGATGAATATATGATAACCTATGACATAAAGCCTAAACTTATTCAAAGCATACACTACTGCGAGCAATTCTTTTTCTGTAACAGTATAGTTTAGTTCTAGACCTTGAAGGTTCTTATTGATAAAATAGATAGCATGTTCAATTGAATTTTCTTTTTGACTTAAGACTACCCCTATACCAAAATCAGAGGCATCAACATGTATGTGAAAAGAAAAATTCTATTTTGGACCTTGAAGAACAGGGGCTTTAGTAAGCAAGTCCTTTAGTTGCAGGAAGAATTTTTCATAGGCTTATGTCCACTCAAATTGAGAATCCTTAGTTAATAAGGCATAGAGTGGACTGGTAATTTTACTAAAATCTTTTATAAACCTTCTATAATACCCTACATGACCAAGGAAGCTTCTGAAATCCTTTTGTTTTGCATAAATTTGTAAATTTAGAATAACTTCAATTTTAGCAGGGTCAACTTGATTTCCATTCTTGGAAATATGATGGCCTAGAACAATACCTTCTTCCATCATTAGAAAACACTTTTCACTGTTTAGAAACAAATTTTGCTCTCTGCACCATTTCAATACTTTTTCTAAATTCACCAGTGCTTCTTCAAATATGACTCCATAGGTAGTGAAATCATCCATATAAATCTCTATACAGTCATGAGATATATCAGTAAAGATACTAATTACTACTCTCTGAAATGTTGTTGGCACATTGCATAGACTAAAAGGCAAGAACGAGTAAGCAAACGTTCCACATGGACAGGTAAAAGTGGTCTTATCTTGATCTTCAGGGGCAATTTTTATCTGATTGTACCCACTATAACCATCCAAAAAAGAAAAATATCTTTTGTCAGACAGTGAGCCTAGTACTTGGTCTACAAATGGTAGTGGAAAGTGATTTTTTTTAGTGGCAGTGTTCAACTCTCTATAATCTACACACACTCTCCATTTTCCACCTTTCTTAGGGATAATAACTAATGGAGAAACCCACTGACTGTCAGAGATTGGGTAAATAAAACCAGCATCAAACAACTTTTGAAGCTCATTTTTAACTATTTCTCTAAGTGTTGGATTTACTCTTCTTTGAGGCTGCCTAACTGGTAAACAATCTTCTTTGATATAGATCTTGTGAGTACAAATTTGAGGATTTATTCCTTGCATGTCCCCGTATTCCCATGCAAAAAATTTATGCTAATCTTGTAGCATTTTTAATAAGACAGCCTGTTGGGATTGTGACAGCTTGCTATTGATATTCAAACAGTGACCTGGAGACAATTTTAACTTCTTAGTGAGATTACTCATAGAATCTACAGGTGATGTTTGTACCTCTTGTGGAAGCAAGTTATGAAAAATTGCAAGAAGTTTAGGCAACGAACTCTCAGAATTTAGTTGCTGCAGGAAACATTATAGATGGCTACTATTTGGATTAGATGAACTACCCATATCAGAGTTAAACTGTAGAATTTGAAAAAGAAAGGCATCCTCATTCTAAAGTTATGAGAATGGATCATTTTGAAGCATCATTAATTGAACCAACGAATTGGCTTCTTCAGTTTCTTCCCCCACATCTGGCCAAACTGGTTGGGACAAATCTGGTTGAGGTCTAGCAGGCAGATACAAAGCCAATTTTTTTGTGGACTGTCCATCAGAAATGGTCATATCTCCATAACAGCATCCTATAAAAGCATCAGCAGTGGCTAACCATGGTCTACCAAGGATAACTGGATATCCTCCTAAAGTTGCCTTAACTGATAATATTGTGAAATCAGCTGGATACTCCCAAGATTCAAAAGTGACAATTACATTTTTCACCATTCCATCAGGTTTAACTATGGAACTATCTGCAAGCTGCAGAACTGTAGGTGTAGACCTAATGTTTAGAATGTTCAAGAAGTCCATAGTATGCTTTGTCATGACATTAATGGCAGCACTTAAGTCAATCAAAATATTTTTCACAATTTGGCCATTTATATGTATTTGCACTACAGGACTTCTAGGGTCAATATACTTTGAAATGACTACATTTCCCAACATTATATCAGCCAATTTCCCTAAGACATAAATTTTTTGGGGATCCTTTTTTTTCCGTCTAGGCTTCTTCAAACAGGCCTCTTTAATAGCTTTTCCAAAAATGGGAACATCTTTAATAGCCTAAAATAAAGGGATTTAAATTTGTACATTCTTGAACTAATCCAAAATGTCAAAAATGGGTTCTTCCATGGATTTAAATGCAGTACTTTTCAACCTCTGAGAAAAAGGTGGTTTGTCTTGACTTTGCAAAATAGGCTCCTTATAAACCGTATCAGTTATAGGCATATGCTCAATAGGAACAACAGGTGTAGTAGATTCTTCAAGGGGAGAATCGGGTATTTTAGTAATTAGAAGTAGTTTTGGAGCAGGTAGAGTGGTTCCAGATCTCAAATGGATATCATTAATGTTTAAGGCATAAGCTTGATATTGGTTGGCGTCAGCAAGGTACATAGGCTATTGTGGCTGCTGCTATTGCTTAGTATTGGGATTTGGCAATGGCTAGGTAGGCATAGGCATTTGTTTTGGAGGGCCAGTATTTGTGGCAGTTGCTGTAGGAGGTGGCATGAGGGCCTGTGGTTGTGGCTGTGGAAGCTGCAGGAACCCAGGGGACTGGTTTTTCCATTGCTGAGGATTTCTCCATTGAGGATTTTGCTGCCAATTACCTGGGGGTGGGGTCCATTGTCCTTGTTGTTGCTGCCAACCTCCTTGAGGAGATTGCCATTGAGGGGTCTAATAATTAGGCCAACTTGGTTGAGATGCATTCCAAGGTGGTGGTGGTCCATATGTAGGTTACCATTAGTTATTATAGCCAGAATAAGGATTACCAAAAGTCAAAGGATCTTGAGGCATACCTTGTTTTTGAGCCCATGGTCTCCTTTGTGCAACAAAGAACACTTGATTATCATCACCTTCTACTGGCTTAAAGTTAGTAGGTAATTGCTTAGCTTCCAGATTAGCCACCATCTTGCATCTACAGTCACGTTTCTTCTGTCTATAGTATGGACAGAACTCGGCCAAAAATGCCTCGGCTTCCTCATGTTTCTTTCGAGCTTGCATAGTCTCTAGTTGTGTAGCCATATTATTAATGATATCTTGCTTGAAATCAGATAGCAAATTTGTTATCTCCATCCGAGAAACTCCACTGGAAGAAGACTTCCCCACTGTAGCATGATGACCTCGACCTTTTTTAACTATTGCTCGAGAGTAGTTAAGACATATTTTTTTATATCATCCTAAGGCAGTTGAGCTATATCACCTCCTCCCATCAGGTCCAGGGTGTCTATACAGGCATCACTAATTCCCCTTAGAAAGAGTAGTTTCTAAGAGTCTTCACTGAGAGTATGGTTTGAGTTCCTTTTCAGGGAAAACAAGAATCTTGAGATATCTTCCAAACTTTCATCCTTCTTCTGCTGAATTCTGAATATGTCATCACCTTTACTAGCACTCTTACAATATTCCTTATATTTCTCAAGGAAATTTGTTTGCATGGCTGCCCAACTATCAACAATACCTCTTCCCAAACTCATGAACCACCTGAGAGCTCCCTCCTTTAAGGTGGAAGGAAACAACTTCAGTTTGTGAGCATCTTAATTGTAGTCATAACTGTGACAGAGGACATCAAACTTAAATAGAAAAGTTTCTAGGTCCTCCGTAATTAGGCCATAGAACTTGGGAAGCAATGAAGAAGGAATATTTTTAAGATTGTCAGTATCTCGCTGGGGAACGATGGGAAATTCAAAAGCAGGAGGTGGATTAGGTGGATTATTTGCCATATTTGTGTGCTCGAATAGCAGAGCAAATGGATTTTCCTCAGGTTCTTCATCAGCTGGGTTAAATGGTAGTTCAACAAATAGGTTTTCAAGGAGGAACCTTCCCAGTGCGTCTCTTCTTCTATGCATGCAATAGAATAGATGGTATTTAAAAAGAACTTGAAAATACTTAAACAACTGACTAAACTACTGCTAGCAATGACTATAGCAAGTTCTTAGATTGACACCATCCCTGGCAACAGTGCCAAAAATGGTTGCGCCTACAAAAGGATATGAAAATCATAGTAAAAGCTTTCCTGGGAATTGGACATTCCAACAGGTGACTAATATCTCTTTATGGATGTTCATTTACTTGTCAAACCAGGAAACATATACTTTGAATGGCGCAGCACAATATATGCACTAAGAACTAGTTTCGGTCACAACTTAACATAAATAAATACTTGGAAGGAATTATATCTACGCTACGGAAAGGTAATGAAAAGTTCTTTTAACTCAACCATGATAAAATAGAAACCATAACAACCATGACTGAAACACAAACTATGAATTGGCCTTATGCTATAGGAATAGGCACAGGGATGGATTCCCAATGCTGTAGGAGCAATACAAGACTGAGTTTGTATGAAAATTTTGAAGATGAAAGCTAACTGATGATCAATAGAAAAGAATAGCTAACTAACTAGCTATAGATCCTTACTAAGTGGGCCCCCTTAGCAAGCCTCTAGTGGTTACGCAAGTGCTCACTCAGAACTTCATCAAAATTTATTCATGAAAACAGAATGGTATATATTGCTTTGTTGATATGGAAACTAACAACAAACTATGTCTCTTGTCATACAGATTCTGCTTTTCATTCTTACATGATATCTGCTATATCTCTATAACTATGCTTCTATCTTACTATTAACTATCATCTCCTTCCTCACTCGCGCAGGAGGAGTACCTTACTTAAAATTAGGAGAACAACTAACTAACTAACCCTATCAAAGAAATACATGGAAGTAAAGTGTATCCCATAATCAAGGAACAAATTTCATAAATAAATTTATCCGTTCAACCCGATCCAGAGAGAATCTTGCGCTCCACTCTTTCTAGATTGACTGTCATTAAAAATATTTCTCAACGGTTTCAGTCAAAGAGTCTTTGCTAGAGCTTCCTCGAAGTCGTGTAGGAAATAGACTTTACTGCAAGGCTGAGATCGGCTGCGCTTGACTCAATCATACTTTCTTCAACAACCTGTGAAACACAAGGTAATAGATGCAAAAGAAAAGGCGCATGGCACATACACAATATCCGTTCATTAATCACATATTTAAATATATTTTATCATTCAAAAACTACATGCGATATACCAATCATTTAGGGAGTCAACGGGGTAATAAATGTAGTCAAGACAACACAACAAGCTGCAGGAATATGAAAATATTTTGCTACAGGATACCCCAATAAAAGGTTTCAAAAGAGTTTTAAACAACCATGAATAACAAAAGTAAAGGCATTAAAAGTTCATCATAATATCCAAACTATGAGCACATTTTGGGCTCATCAGGGAGAGAGAGATGGGGGAGAGAGAGAGACAATAAGAGATAGAGAGAGAGAGACAAAGAGACAAAGAGAGATAGATAGACACATACATAGAGACACGCAGAGAGACAGAGAGACACAGAGAGAGTCAGCGAGTGAGAGTGTGAGGGATAGAGAGACATAAAGATACAAAGAGAGAGAGAGACACACACAGAGTGAGAGAGTGAGTGAGAGGGATAGAGAGAGAGAGAGAGAGAGACTTGAGAGAGAGGGAGAGAGTGAGGGAGTGGGAGATAGGGGGTTGGAGTGAGAGGGACTTATCTAGGTAGGGTGGGAGGGATAGACTTGACAGAGAGGGAGAGGGAGATAGAGACAAAGAGAGAGTTATCAAGGTAGGGTGCCAGAGGGAGAGAGGAGGGGTGGGAGGTAGAGACTTGAGAGATAGGGATAGAGAACAGGAGTCTGAGAGTGAGGTGGGAGAAAGATATGATGCTTGAAAAGAGAGGTAGGGAAGGGAGAGTCTTGAGAGAGGGAGAGGGTGTGGGAGGGAGAGAATTGAGAGAGAGAGAGGTATCTAGGTAGGGTGCTAGAGGGAGAGGCCTGAGAGAGATAGGGGTGGGAGGGAGTGACCTGAGAGATATGAAGACAAAGGGAGTGTGAGAGGAATAGAG
>VDFB02056229.1:0-43932 GCA_007258455.2 Sequoia sempervirens | reverse complement strand
TGTTAATGGATTAAGGTTTAAGGCATATTGTCCAGGGTTCAGGGTTTAGGGTTAAGTGAGATACCTAGATTGCTAAGGGGAGAGAGAGAGAGAGAAAGAGAGAGGAAACCTTTAGAAAATCAACATTTCAAAATGCAAGCACATTTTGAAGAAGTTGATATATAGCCATTTTGTATAGAAAGAAAAAATGCCCTCACGTTATAATGCGAACTCATTTTGGCTTGCTCTAAAATGGTAAAAAAATTTAGCACACCCTTGATCTAGGCCCACATGCTCTGTTATTCTCCTAGTTATGCATGTTTTCCAAAAAAAAGAAGCTTTTTAATGCTATTGGGAAGTGCACATCCAAAGTTTTCACATTCTACCACCTTTTCATGAACTTCCCACCACCTTTTTATGGTTTCCCAACTTAGGAAGGAGGAAACAATTTTTATAGTGTTGCAATGTTAATTTGATTCTATTGTAGGAATTTAACATTATAAATTGGTTATTTGTATTGTTGTTAGTAATTCTATTCAAGAGTGATACAATTGAATGTTGAAAAGGAGACAAGCTTGTAAAAAACTCAATTTTTTGAGGAGTTAGATGCAAGAAGAAACAAAGACTACATAATTGGGTAGAACTCCTCCATTCAAATCTCCGTTTTATAGGTATGTGAAGTCTTTACACATTTTCTTTACATTTTCCTTAATTCTATTATGTTTCTTTATCATCCATTATCATACAAGCTTAATACAATGCTTTGATTTTGCTATTATGCATATTCCATGTTCATAATTGTTTGTTTTTCATTATAACCTTAGCCCCTCTTGGCTAATTTTAAACTACACAATTCTTTACACCTGCCAATTACATTTTAAACATCTCTTTAAGGCATTTTGTTAAACAATTGACCTACCTTGTGTATGCTTCCAAATTTTTTATACACATATATATGAGAGTAGTTATAACTATGTAATATAACACATAATTTCTGAATCATTTTCTATGGATGTGCATACCCCTTTCCAAAGCTTCCTTTTTGGTATAGGCATGGGGGATGTTGGAAAATGCCTGTTCAATTTGGTTTTACACCTAGAAATTGCATTGCTTAAAATTTTCTAAAGCCTTTTCAACAAATCCATTTTGTGCATATCTTGCAATCATTCTTGTCCATGAGGAAATATCTCATTGAGGAATTTTGTCAAATAGTTCTACCAAAGTAGTTGATTTCCTTGTTTATGCTACCAAATTTTCCATACATGTCTACCAAAGCATTTTATCAAATAGCATAGACAAGGCAATCAACTGTTTGAAAAAAATGCCTCAAAGAAATGTGGTATCATGGTGATGAAAATCACCAAGAGACCACATTTCATTGATGGTTTTTTTCAAATAGATGATTACCTTGTCTATGCTACCAAAGTTTCCATGCATGTCTACCAAAGTATTTTTTCAAAATGGATAGACAAGGCAATCAGCTATGTGAAAAAATTCCTTAAATAAATGTGGTCTCATGGTGATGCACATCACCATGAGACCACATTTCTTTGAGGAATTATTTCAAATAGCTGATTGCCTTGTCTATGCTACCAAATTTTCCATACATGTCTACCAAAGCATTTTATCAAATGGCATAGACCAGGCAATCAGTTGTTTGAAAAAATGTCTCAAATAAATGTGGTCTCATGGTGATGCACATCACCATGAGACCAAATTTCTTTGAGGAATTTTTTCAAACTATTGATTTCCTTGTCTATATGCTACCAATTTTTCCATGAATGTCTACCAAAACATTTTAGCAAACAACATATACAAGGCAATCAGATGGTTGAAAAAAATCATCAAAGAAATGTGGTATCATGGTGACACACATCACCATGAGACCACATTTCTTTGAGGAATTTTTTCAAATGTCTGATTGCCTTGTCTATGCTACCAAATTTTCCATGCATATCTACCAAAGAATTTTATCAAACAACATAAACAAGGAAATCAGATGTTTGAAAAAATGCCTGAAAGAAATGTGGTCTCATGGTGATGGCACATCACTATGAGACCACATTTCTTTGAGGATTTTTTTTCAAACAGATGATTTGCTTGTCTATGCTACCAAATTTTCCATACATGTCTACCAAAACATTTTGTCAAACAATCCCCCTTTCTTTCAATAATTTGATTGATTCCTATATACCTTGTTCGAAAGGTAGGATATTGACAAAAGTTTTGGAATTTGGATTTATACTTGAGCCAATTGTATCTTCTTGAAATTTTGTAATGTCTTTTAAAAAATCCATTTTGTGCTTATCTTGCAATCATGGAATTTCATGAGACCACATTTCTTTAAGGCATCCATCAAAATATTCATGTGAGATTTGTCTATGCTACCACATTTTACATGCACTTCTATTTGTGGACATTATATTAGTAGGTCATACATTAGAAAATTTCTATAGAGAAAAGTCACATTCAATAAATACTTGCAAGGTAGAAATAATTTTTAAAAAAATAGCTTTCTAGTTTCCTCCTATTCTTATTGCACTTCTTTAATCATCTTGGTTTGATAGATGTCATACCCTATTCCAAGGTCCCCATTTTTAAGGTAGTGAGCTCACTACCTTGTCAATGCAGTAGAATTGGCAAGGTAGTGGGATGTTTAAAAAAATGCCTCATAGAAATGGGGTCTAGTAGTGATGTAATTAACCCATCAAGAATTATAGAACCTCCTCTCAATTTAAAATCCTTGCCAATTTTCTTTGTTTCTTTTTCAAGTTATCTTCTCAAAGATACAATCTCTTCCTCAAGTTTTAAACATTTAATAGTTTTTGTAGTGTCGAAAAAAGTGTCCTTTGACTTTTTTGCACTCATTTGGGTCCTCCTTGTGGATTTTGGCTTAATGTTGCCTTGATTTAGTGTTGTAATGTGGATAAAAAATTCATGTTAGGTCTTGGGCCCTTGTGAACTAATGGAATTTAATGGTGCCTTGAAAAAGTGTTGTGAAGTGTTGTAAAACACTTTCACACATTTCTAGGTTTTTATCAATTAACTAAGCATAATAAACATAATTTTAATCATAATTAATCTTAATCTTGCCTTATTTGGAGTGTTGTAAACTATTGTAACACACTTTCACATTCCTCTAATATTTTATTTAATAAGTTGGCTTTATTATGCTTTAATTGGCCCCATTTTGCATCCACAACCCTCATTTATTGCATCTTTTCTTAGATAATCCCAACACCAATCAGTAACCAATCCTAATTCAAGTGTTCCTAGCTTGTGTGGCCCATATTTATGTTGGCATGTGGTGACTAATCATCCTATACTATACACTCTTCATGTATCCTTGGCAGGGTCCGAGGCCAGGCCAGATCAGGCCCTAGGTAGGGGTTTAGGGGCGGTAGCTCCCGAGAAAAAAAAAATCCCATTTTTTTCACGTCATCACCAAAAAAGGAAAAATCACCGAAAAGGAAAAAAAATGACTTTGTAGGACCCTAATTTTGGAAGCTTCTAAAAAGCTTGTTATAAGCAGTTGGGATGGGGGGTTGGAGTAAGGCTTTATTAGCTACGAGATTATACTATGTTTTACACTAGATAATAAAATCATTAGATGGTTGCGGTTTTGTGGATGTAGCCTAAATTGGGTGAACCACGTTAAATTCTCTGTGTTAATTTTTTTTTGTGTTTTACTTCTCTATTTATTGATTAAATCTGCATTTAACTGTTAGATATCTTCCTTCTAACCCTAACAAGTGGTGTTAGAGAAAATTTTGTTCAATTACCATCTACAGGAAAATCTCACGGTTGAGTGGGGGTCTCACGGTTAAGTGGGAGCAATGGCAGATGAGGGTAAATTAAAGTTAGATAAATTGAATGGGAAGAACTATCAGTTACGGAAGATGTAGATGGAGGATTATCTCTATTAAAAGGATTTATGGAGGCCATTGGAAGGAATAGCCAAGAAACTAGCAACAATGAGTGATGAGGATTGGAATCTTCTAGACAAAAGCCACTAGAAGCCATTCATTTATTCCTAGCACAATCAGTGGCATACAATATTACAACAAAAAAGATAACTCAAGAGTTGATGGAAACCCTAGTGAAGTTATATGAAAAGCCTTCCACTTTGAATAAGGTATTTCTTATGAAGCGTTTATTTAATATGAAAATGGAAGAAGGTGGGTCAGTTACTGATCATTTAAATGAGTTTAATATGATTACCAGTCAATTAACTTTTGTAAATGTAAACTTTTATGAAGAAGTTAGGGTTCTTTCGATTATGTGTTCTTTGCCTGAAAGATGGAATAGCTTGGTAATGGTTATTTTGAGTGAGGAAATTCATAGGAAAAGTTTAGGTGGAACATCCACATCAGGTAGTGTTTTGAATGCAGAAAACAAGGATAGAAAAAAGGAGAGAGGAAACACTTTTGAAAGTCATGGGAATTCATGAGGAAAATCAAAGGACAAAAGGTCACAATCTAGAGATAAGAGGGATTGTTGGTACTGTGGTAAGCTAGATCATTTAAAGAAAGATTGTTGGTCTCAGAAAAATAAAGGAGACACAAAGGAAGGAAATAAAGAGAAAAATGTGGTAAGTAATAGATCTGATGAGGATGCTTTGATTCTTTGACTTGATAATGTTGATGATTCTTGGGTGTTAGATTTAGGAGCTTCATTTCATGCTACAGTCCATAGAAGTTATTTTCTTGATTATGTCTAAGGGGATTTTGGGCTGGTTTATTTGGGAGATAATGAACCCTGTCAGATTGTTGGAAAGGGAAGAATCAAGATTAAGTTGCGGAATGGGAATCATTGGCCACTACATAAGGTAAGACACATTTCAAAGTTAAAAAGAAATTTAATTTCAGTAGGGCAACTAGATGATGAAGATTGTGTTGTTACATTTAGTGATAAAAATTAGAAGGTTACAAAATGTGCCTTAGTGGTAGCAAAAGGTGTGAAAGTAGGCACCTTATATCATTGTACATGTCATACTATTCCTTCTACTTTAGCTATTGTAGATAAAAATCAATGTTCAAGAACAATTGTTGTAGTTCAACAAACAAAAAATTAGACAGTTGCTATGGATTCTAAATCAAAATTGTGTTATAATATACTTTGGCATATGAGTGCAAAAGGTATGAAAGTACTTCATTCAAATAATGTTTTACCAAGTTTGAAATGTGTTAATATGGATTTCTATGAAAGTTGTGTATGGAAAAAAAAAGAGAGTTAGTTTTCTCAAGATTCAGAAGCGAAAGAAAGATGAGAAATTGGAACTTATACATAAGGATGTATGGGGACCAGCTCAAGTATCTTCTCTCAGTGGCTCTTAGTATTATGTTACATTCATTGATGATGCAACTAGGAAGGTGTGGATTTATTTCCTTAGGCAGAAATCTGATGTATTTGAAACTTTTAAAAAATGGAGAAGCTTGGTTGAGAATGAGACAAACCTTAAAAAGTTAAAATGTCTCATATATGATAATGGTGTTGAGTATTGTAGCAAATAGTTTGAAGATTATTGTTCCTCTAATAGTATTTGTAGGTAAAAAATGGTTCCAAGGACTCCACAAGAGAATGGAATGGTTGAGCGCATGAACAGAACAATAATGGAGCATGCACAGACTATGAGATTGCATGTTGAGCTGCCTTTAAACATGTGGGTAGAGGCTATAAAGACTATTATTTATTTAATCAATGGAGGTCCCTCTAATCCTTTGGGTTGTGGTATTACAGAGGAAGCATGGACAGGTAAGAAGGTGAGTTATTCTTTTCTCAAGACCTTTTTTTGTGAAGAATTTGCACATGTAGATTTTGAAAATAGAACCAAGCTTGATGCAAAATCAAAGAAATGTATATTTTTTGGATATAACATTGATGAATTTAGTTATAGGCTTTGGGATTTTGAAAATAATTTTTTTTTGAGAAGCAGGGATGTCATATTCAATGAGAAACTATTGTACAAAGATTAGTTGTAGCAACATGAGAAGAAGGAAAATGAATAAATAGTGTTGGATGATACACCAAACAATGATGTTCTAGTGATTCCTCATGCTCTGCAACAATATTGACAACAAATACCACAAACTCCAGTAATTGTTAGATGATCTTCAAGGATAAGTAGACCTCCAGAAAGATTTTCTCCCTCTTTGTATTCTATTTTATTAACTGATGCTGGTGAACCAAAATGTTATGATGAAGCTATGCAGGTGGATACCAAGGTTGAGCAAGGAATGGAAGAAGAAAAGGACCCCTTGCTAAAAAATCAAACTTGGGAATTATGCAAGTTTCCTATAGGTAAAAAGGCTTTACCAAACAAATGGGTTCATAGGTTGAATGACAAGGATGAAGGTAAGAAAAAATTTAAAGCTAGATTAGTTGTAAAGGGATTTGCATAGAAAAAATGTACTGATTTTGATAAAATATTTTCTCCAACTTTGTTAAAATGAATTCTATTCGTACTATTTTAAATATTGTGGCTACTGAAGATTTTCATTTAGAACAGCTTGATGTTACAACAACCTTTCTCCATGGTGATTTGGAAGAGGAAATATACATCGAACAACCACAAGGTTTTGAGGTCAAAGGTAAGGAGAACCTTGTGTGCAAATTTAAGAAAAGTTTATATGGTTGAGCATGGCTATAGTCAATGTAATTCAGACCATTTTTTTTTACAACAACCTTTCTCCATGGTGATTTGGAAGAGGAAATATACATGGAACAACCACAAGGTTTTGAGGTCAAAGGTAAGGAGAACCTTGTGTACAAATTTAAGAAAAGTTTATATGGTTGACCATGGCTATAGTCAATGTAATTCAGACCATTTTTTTTAATTTTAAGAGGTTGGATGATGATAGCTACATTATTTTATATTTATATGTCGATGATATGCTTGTAGTAGGGTCTAACATGGATCACATAAAGGAGTTAAAACAACAGTTAGAAAATTCATTTGCTATGAAGGATTTGGTGGCAGCAAAACATGTCCTTGGTATGATGATTACAAGAGATATGAAAAATAGAAAAATTGTTTTATCTCGGGTTGATTATGTTGAAAGGTTGTTGCTGACATTTCCTATGGAGAATGCAAAAGTTTTCAGCATACCTTTTCCCAGTTGTGTTAAATTGACTAAGAATATGTGTCCAAAGACACAAGAGGAGGAAGAAAAAATGTCCAAAGTACCATATGCTTCAGTTGTAGGTAGTTTAATGTATTTCATAGTATGCACATGACCTTATATTGCACATGTTGTAGGAGTTGTTAGTAGGTATATGAGTCATCCCGATGTTGAGCATTGGAATGCGGTAAAATGAATTCTCAGGTATTTGTGAGGCACATCCAATAAATTTTTATGTTTTGGGGGCTCTAATATTGATTTAAAAGGATATGTCAACTTAGATTTGGCAGGGGATGTATATGCCAAGTAGAGTACCATAGGGTATGTATTTACAGTTGATGGGATAGTAGTGAGTTAGATCTCTCGATTGCAAAAGGTGGTTTCTTTATCCACCACAGAGGAAGAGTATGTTGTTGCAACAAAGGAGGCAAAGGAGATGATATGGATGCAACTTTTCATGGAAGAGTTGGGAAAACAACAAGCTAAAAATTACTTGTTTATAGATAGCTAGAGTGTTATACATTTTGCAAATAATTATGCCCTGCACTCTAAAACTAAACACATATAGTTGAGATATTGTTTCATTCAGTCAGTGTTGGATGATGGACAAGTAAAACTGGAAAAGATACATACAAATGGAAATCTAGCAGATATGTTTATGAAGACAGTTACAAGGGAGAAGATGAGATCCTCTTCATCTTTGGTTGGCCTTCGAGGTTGAATCCAAGTATAACAGTGTAGCAAGGTCCAAGGTGCTTATTTCTAGTGGGAGTTGTAAGTGTAGTGGTGTCATCCAGGATTAGTCTCCAAGTGGGATATTGTTTTGGTGTGGAGTCTAATCAATCTCTAGTGTGGGAGATTGTTGGTATGTCATGACTGATCATGCTATATTGTACACTCTCCATGTCACCGAAAAAGGAAAAATCACCAAAAAAGAAAAAAGAATGGACTTTGTAGAACCCTAATTCTGGAAGCTTCTAAAAAGCTTGTTATAAGCAGTTGGGATGGGGAGTTGCAGTAGGGAATTATTAGTGAGATTGTAATATGTTTTGCACAGGATAATAAAATCATTAGATGGTTGTGGTTTTGTGGATGTAGCCCCGATTGGGTGAACCATGCTAAATTCTCTGTGTTAATTTTTTTTGTGTTTTAATTATCTGTTTATTGATTAAATCTGCATTTAACTATTAGATATCCACCTTCTAACCCTAACAATATAGTGTATGGGACTCATTCACCAGCTTGGGTGAATGAGTCCCACCTAGGCCTTTTTGGCCCCGATGTAGGTTTCACACATTTCTAGACACTTTTTATTTTTGGTCCCATACATTATGTATGATGGGACTCATTCACCAGCTTGGGAGAATGAGTCCCATTTGACCAAAATTCAAATTTAGTTCAAATTTTAAGTGGCATTTTATTCTCCTAGATTTGATGTTGGCTTGTAGTGTTGTAATTTTGGGAATTCTTGCATAATTAAGTATAAATACAAGGTTCTTTCACTCATTTCATCCTATCAAGCAATCAATTCACCTAGCATTCAAGAGTTTACAAGAGCATTTGATCATTCACAAGAGCATTCAAGGCATTTCAAGGGAAAATTATCAAGAATTCAACAGCATCTTTCAAGTGTCAGTCATCATGTTAAATATTGCTTGCATCATGTTGTTTTAGAGCTAACAATTGTGATGTAAGGTTTGTGATTCAAGCAAGTGTTCCACGCAAGATCTATCTCCTTCAAGCAAGAGTCAAGAACCACATCCATTGCAACCATTACTTACATGCTTGTAGCACCTTATTGTTAGGGTTTGGTGAGTTGCAACATCACTATTTGTTCATTCATCATTCTCCATTCATATTTTTTTTGTTTCAAGGTTTAATTACCAATAAGAGGTTTGACCAAGGAAAACCCCTATTCTCTAACCCCACAATATTTTTACCTCATCTTGTGTGTGATTTACAGGGCTAGATTATAGATTTTCCAAGAAGCAAAGTTGGAGAAAAGTTGTCAAATCCCTAAAGTTGTCAAAGTTGTCCTCAAACCTTGGAGAAGCTTAGGGGTATGTGCAGGATCATGATGGGCCAAAAAGTGGCGATATGTAAGTGATATGATGACCCATGTGGCTGACGACTCTTTTTTCACCCAAAATTGATGAAATGAAAAGAGTTTTTCAAGGAGATTCTCAAATTTCCACCAATACAAATTATGCTTTACTTTGAATTTAATAAATAATTATTATTCATTTTCTATTTGAATTACGACTAAAGTCCTGATTGATAGTCTTATTGAAAAACATCTATAGCTTTCAAATGGTATCACATTTTTTGAATCCAAAACATGCATCACATTCTATGGTTCACATACTATAGGATTAAAAACATAAAAAATTGAATTTCGTGAAGTTTTGACCAAGTTAAGATGGTTAGACATATGAGTTTTTATATTTTTAAAAATTTGTAATAAAAAATTCATAATTAATTATTTACTTTGAAAAAAATTACAAAAAAATATGCATCACATTAGGCCATTAGTCCTCTACTTATATCTAAAATATTATAAAAAAATATTATAATTTTATTGTGGTTAGGGTGGTTAGACAGACACCTACTTCTTATTTTTTCCATGAAATTTAAGTACTATTGCATTGAAATTTTAAATTTTCACCAAATAGATTTAAAAAATAAATAAATAAACCTAGTATTTTAGAAACTACATTCAATTTGCTAAAGATTCTATTCTTACATATATTTGAAATAATATAGATAAATTATTCAAATTTTTATGTCAAGTTGCCTAACTCTGATTTTTCTAAATTTTTTGCCACTTAAGCGCCTATTTTTTCCATGTTGATCCTGCACATACCCTTAGAGAAGACCTACAAGTGATAATTTCTAGTTTTGGATATGAAAACTAGTTAGAAAGGGCAGAGTAGCCCAAGAGGCACAAAATCTAGTTTAGAACTTCCAGAAAAGTAGGAGTGGACTGATTTTCCACTATTGGTGAATGAGTCCCACTGTACATGCGTGACAAAGGTTTTTACAGATTTGGATACCCTTTTGGCTGAAACTTGCTTTGGAGCATTTTCTTAAAAACTAGACTAATTCACCCATATTGGTGAATGAGTCCTAATGAGCATCAACATCAAAATTTTCAATGATCCAGAACTCCATTCTATCTTCTTCAATCTTCCAAGTGCACACTTCCAATCTCATAACTTTCTATCATATTTTACTTGTCTTTCTAGGTCATTTAGCATTGGTTTGCATATCACACTGTTTTTTCCAATTCATTGTCTTTTCCAAGTCTACACTTAGTGGTGAACCTCTCATTAGATCTTATTCAGCCCCTAGGACAGCCCCTTTGCTAGATTTCAATATCCTTTGCATTGAAATCTCAAGGGTTTGTTCTTGAGTGAAAGGTTGGAAATAGCCTCTCTCCTCTTAAGTCCTAAACCTTAGAAGTGAAAGAGAGACCCCTATTTTCTTCTTTTCATTGTGGTGAACCTACATATAGAACATCATATTTTTGATTTGGAGTGCATTTACATCCTATATCTATCTTGCATTAACATTGCATTAGGTTTTGCACTGGTTAATTTTCATTCTAGGGTTTCAATTCTTGCATTAGTGAAAATATCATTTAGCTTGCATTATTGCATCTAATTCCGTTGAAAATTAGTAAAATTCTGCATTTGTATCTCATATTTGCATTAGAAAAAATAAAAAACATAAAATTCAATTAAAAAGTTCTAAGCAATTTCAAAGAAAGTAGTACTTGGACTCATTCGCCACTTAGGGTGAATCAATCCCATTGCATATTTTTCACTACATTTTTTGAGTCTCTGTTTGTTGTTATTATCTCTCTATTTCATTCAACAGAATTTGTATTTTATTGCATTTAGCTTAAATCCATTGCATCTTGTGCATTGCTTAAATCAAAATTGCATTTACAACATTGTTGCATAGTTTACAATCTAAAATTTGCATCATGGATATGTGCTTTAACAAGCTTTGGATGTCACTAAAGTCCTTAGTGAATGTATCAAGTTGTGCTTTTGGAAATGACCCTAATGACATTGAACTCGCTCATGCTCACTCAACTCCTAATGCATGTCCTCCTCGTGATGTTGAAATCATTAGAGAAGATGATGACAACATGAATAGGTTCCTAAATGAATGTCTTAACAACTTTGAAGCTAATGCATCCTTCTATCCATCCATGAAATAACAAGATCTTCCTACAATACCACCTTCTGAGATGTTTGGCTACTTACATCCTAAAACAAAAGTTGAACCTAAGTTCCTTACAAAAGGTGAACCTGGTTCGTCTAGACAAGCAAACACTCAACCATTTTATGATAACAAAGTAACCAACACTCCCATCAATCTAGAAGAAACATATGGAAAAGGATTCACAATCTTGAGTAAACAAGGATGTCATACAACAAGTGAACATGAGATCCATCAACTCCTAGAGAAAATACCAACTGACCTGAAAATACAAATGGGATAGGATATCAAGATCCCTCTCATAATAGAAGGCCTCCTAGAGAATATCTAAGACTCCAAAGTGATGGTACGATAATCTTGGATTCCTCTCTCGATCTAAATGTTCTTCTTCCTAAAGAAAAACCCTTGACTAGTAATAACTGCAGGCTTGAGAGGATCACCTTATACCCCACTCCTCCACATTCAACTAAAGAAAAGGGCGAATCTAGCAAATGCAAGAGACCTTACACATTAGAATAACTAAGTATCCTCGCCCACCACCTGAAAGTGAAAGGAAACTACAATTGCTTTTGAACAAATAACTAATAACATTACCACCTATGAATAGACTAGTGCTATATCCTAAAGATTCAAAAGTCTAACATGGTGCATATCATCAAGTTCTCAGACACAATATTGATGAGAGTTGTGCATTTTGATTAATATTACCAAACTTTCACTTTAATGGCAATGATTGTCATCATGTGCTCACCTAGATTAATATTGATCTGCCCCTTGTCATGTAATAGTTGTAGAACATTTTATTCTCAATATTGCATGACCTTTCCCATCACTTGGGTATGTGTAGGATCATCATCGAAAAAATAGGCCCTTAAGTGGTGAAAAATTCAAAAAAATCAGAGTTAGGCAACTTGACGTAAAAAATTGAATAAGTTATCTATATTATTTCAAAAATATGTAAGAATAGAATCTGTAGCAAATTGAATGTAGTTTCTAAACTACTAGGTTTTTTTTTTTTTTTAAATCTATTTGGTGAAAATTTGAAATTTCAATGTAGTAGAACTTAAATTTTAGGGAAAAAATAAGAAGTAGGTGTCTGTCTGACCACCCTAACCATAATAACATGACAATATTTTTTTATAAGATTTTAGATATAACTAGAGAACTCATGTCCTGATGTGATGTATATTTTTTTTGTAAGTTTCTCCAAGTAAATAACTAATTATGATTTTTTTATTACAACTTTTAAAAAATATAAAAACTCGTATGTCTGACCACCTTAACTTGGTCAAAACTTCATGAAATTCTTTTTTTTTTAATCCTATATTATGCAAAGCATAAAATGTGACGCATGTTTCAGATTTAAAAAATGTGATACCATTTGAAAGTTATAGATTTTTTTCAATCAGCCTATCAATCAGGACTTTAGTCATAATTCAAATAGAAAATGAATAATAATTATTTATTAAATTCAAGTAAAGCATAATTTATATTGGTGGAAATATGAGAACCTCCTTTAAAATCCCTTTTAATTTTATCAAATTTGGGTAAAAAAAAGTCGTCAGCCACATACCCTACACATACCCATCATATCACTACTTTTTGGCCCATCATGATCCTGCACATACCCACCTACTTCAGCTCATTTTTGTCTCGCACTCAGTGGGGGAAAGAAGTTGATAGTCTTTTCCTATTAATGCATTTTTCATTGTCCCTTAGCTGCATTCCTCACGTTTTGCTTATACAGACTGAGATTGGTAGGTGGATGACCTGCTCATAGGTTGACTCACATTTTGCTTACTAGTCTTTTGCATTATTTCTTTCTTTCCTTTTCTTTTTTGTGTGATTGCATGTGTGTAATGTGATCCCCCATGATGTTTTGTTTGATTTTCTCTCTCTCTTTGTGACATTCCTCTATTTGTACCTTCATTCTTCTCTATGTCATGTATCTCTTTCACTTTTTTATCTCTATCTTCCTTTTCCTTTTGGGGATGGCACAAGGCATCGGGACACCCTATGTCTCTTCCATGTTGACCCAAAAGGATTTTTCTTTTCTTTTTCCTTTTCCTTTATCTTTTCATTATGTCTTGTTTTTCCTTTTGGGGATGACGCAAGGCATCGAGACATCCTTTGTCTCTTTTATGTTGACCCAAAAAGATTTTTCACTTGTTTCCACTCTCTTTGTGTCACTCTTCCAATTCTATGTGTATTTGGGGGATGGTGACAGTTCCAAGATCTCTTAAAACATTATAACAAAGAACATACTAACCCCAAATCCATAGATCTCTTATGTGTTTGGTGTTTTCATTTTGGGGGCAACCCCTCTCTTTTCTTTTTCTCTTACATGACACAACTTTACTTGGAAACATATGACTTGGAATAGGGCTTTCCAAGTTGGATCTCATGTCTTTTTTCTTGTTTTCATATTTCATTTTCTACTTTAAAGTGATTGCTCACAGCACGGTGTTTAGAAAACTCTTTAAAGTGGGGGCATACATCAGCATTATTCTTTTACATTTTCCTTTTTCTCAGTTCTTAGTGCATCCTTCTTACTTCATGTGATGTTTTTGTCGCTTTGTGGATGACATTGGGTATAATTTCCTTAAAGAGTGTGATCTCTCTTAGCAT
The DNA here is from genome assembly GCA_007258455.2 of Sequoia sempervirens. NCBI lineage: Eukaryota > Viridiplantae > Streptophyta > Pinopsida > Cupressales > Cupressaceae > Sequoia > Sequoia sempervirens. Next base: position 29,974 of record VDFB02056229.1, on the reverse strand, counting down.
ATTATATTCCCCTTAGTGGTCTAATGCAATGCATTGCATCCCTAAGTTGTGAATCTTCTATTACTTGATTGGTCCTCTCTTGGAGACATTAGGCACAATGTCCCCTAGGTTAAAGACCTCACATGAACTAATCAAGACTCCTTTGAAAATTTCCTATTTTTGCATGTTGAATTTGTTGTTATATGGCCACCTTACATAACACAACTTACTTTCCCGTAGTGCCATCATGTTTGTTCATGAGCTCCAAGCATACAAAATTTGTACTTGTCTCATGAAGTTTGAAAATCCTTTATGTGTGGAGACTTATTAAAGTTATCAAGAGACCGTATAACTTTGATATGGTTGAACAAGAAGCCCAATCTGAGGAATGACTTTCCCCATAGCCATTTGTTTGTGTGTGAATGCATACCAGCCATGAGTGTATGTTTCTCACCTTTTAGGACTTCTCACTTGGCAGATAGGAGTTATGTCACCTTAGAGTGAATATGCATTTTCTAGATAAATAGCCTAGATCTGATCCACATCGAGATGAAAAAATGGTCAAAGCTTGATCTGATTCTTTTATTTTCCTTTCTTTTTCTCTTTCTTCTTTGGTAGTGTATGATTGGCCTTATCGTTGTTCTTTATATCATTTTCATGTGCATTCCTTTGTGCTTATTTTGTTTTGCCATGGGATCTTGCTCTTAGGGGCTTGATCGCCCTTATTGATCATTATTGTCTCATCTTGCTAGCATTGGTTCATTGGAACCCCTCTTGGTGCATGTTTGTCTACTTTAGTGTGAGTTTGAAGTAGGTTCATCCTCTCACTAAAGTGGGGGCTAAATGTAGTGGCAAAAAAAGTGCCTTTTGACTTTTTTGCACTCGTTTGGGTCCTCCTTATGGATTTTGGCTTAATGTTGCCTTGATTTAGTGTTTTAATGTGGATAACACATTCACATTAGGTCTTGGGACCTTGTGAACTAATGGAATTTAATGGTGCCTTGCAAAAGTGTTGTGAAGTGTTGTAACACACTTCCACACTTTTCTAGGGTTTTATCAATTAACTAAGCATAATAAACATAATTTTAATCATAATTAATCTTAATCTTTCCTTATTTGGAGTGTTTTAAAGTGTTGTAACACAATTTCACATTTCTCTAGGATTTTCTTTAATAATTGGGCTTTCTTATGCTTTAATTGGCACCATTTTACATCCACAAGCCTCATTTATTGCATCTTTTCGAGGATAATTCTGACACCGATTATTAACCAATCCTAATTCAGGTGTTCCTAGCTTGTGTGGCCCATAATTAGTGTCTGGGACTCATTCACCACTTGGGTGAATGAGTCCCACCTAAATCTTTTTGGCCCCGATGCAGGTTTCACACATTTCTAAAAACTTTTGATTCTTGGTCCCATACATTATGTATGATGGGACTCATTTGCCACCTTGGGAAAATGAGTCCCATGTGACCAAAATTCAAATTTAGCTCAAATTTTTGGCAAGATTTTATTGTTTTAGATCTGATGTCGGCTTGTAGCGTTGTAATTTTGGGAATTCTTGCATAATTAAGTATAAATACAAGGTTCTTTCACTCATTTCATCCTATCAAGCAATGAAGTCACCTAGCATTCAAGAGTTCACAAGAGAATTTGAGCATTCACAAGAGCATTCAAGGAATTTCAAGGGCATATTATCAAGCATTCAAGAGCATATTTCAAGTGCCATTTGTCATGTCAAATATTTGTTGCATCATTTTTGTCTTAGAGCTAACATTTGTGATGTAGGGTTTGTGATTCAAGCAAGTGTTCCAAGCAAGATCTATCTCCTTCAAGCAAGATTCAAGAGCCACATCCATTGTGGTCATTACTTACATGTTTGCAACACCTTCTTGCTAGGTTTTGGTGAGTTGCAACATCACTATTTTTTTATTCATTATTCTTCATTCATATTTTCTTTCATTTCAAGGTTTAATTACCAACTTGAGGGGTTTGACCAAGGAAAACCCCTATTCTCTAACCCCACAACATTTTCCCCTCTTCTTATGTGTGATTTGTAGGGATAGGTTGCAAATTTTCCAAGAAGCAAATTTGGAGAAAAGTTTTCAAAGTTGTCCTCAAACCTTGGAGAAGCTTAAAGAAGACCTATAGGTGGCAATTTGCAGTTTTGGTGAGAAAGGGCAGAGCAAACTGAGAGGCACAAAATCTAGTTTAGAACTTCCATAAAAGTAGAAGTAGACTAATTCACTACTATTGGTGAATGAGTTCCATTGTATAGGAGGTTTTTATAGATTTGGATACCCTTTTGGTTGAAACTTTCTCTAGAGCATTTTCTCGTAAACTAGACTAATTTGCCTAGAGTGGAGAATCAATCCTAGTCAACATCAAAATCAGATTTTTTAGTGATCCAGACCTCCATTCTTTCTTCTTCAGTCTTCTAGGTGCACACTACCAGTCTCATAACTTTCTATCATATTTTACTTGTCTTTCTAGGTCATTTCACATTGGTTTGTATATCGCATTGTGTTTTCCAATTCATAGTCTTTTCCAAATCTGCACTTGGTGGTGAACCCCTCATTAGATCTCATTCAGCCCCTAGGGTATCCCCTTTGTCAAATTTCAATCTCCTTTGCATCAAAATATCAAGGGATTTTTCTTGAGTGAAAGGTTGGATATAGCCTCTCTCCTTTTAGGTCCTAAACCCTAGAAGAGAAAGAGAAAGCCCTATTTTCTTCTCTTCAATTTTATCATTAAGCTTAGTATTCAAGCAATTCTCAATCCTCTTTCCTTCTTCAACTTTGACTTTTAAAATTGAGATCTTCTTTGATTTTAGTTTCACATCCATTTCCTCCTCCTATTTGATCTTGCAGTTTGTCAATTTCTCTTCTTTCGATTCTTTGGCTTTTACCTTTAATTTGTCAATTGTCTATTTTGATTTTTCTAGCATACACTTGATGAGGTAAAAATAACCTCATGATAATACTAAGAAAATTACCCTTCCTTGTTCCTCCTAAGTCATTTCCACCCTACCAATTATTTATCTTTAGGATTAGTAATTAGTTACTTTTTGTGGAAAAGTGCGTAATCTTTATTTCCTGAAATTGATTGAAATAAGCTAACCAATGCTAACATAATGGTATATTTTTTAGTATTGAGAAGGTTAATATGCATGATTGGTCAATCATGCTCAGCCAAGAAGATTTGATGTGGACTTCAAAGTACTTGAAGGAAAGAACTAGAAGTCTAAGCACCAGAATTTTTGGAAGTGCATGGTGGACCGAGTCTTTCAAATGTTTTCTATTGTACTTCTATTCAAAGAATTTATGACTCACTCTAAGTCTTTTTAAAGCTTTTTTTTATGTACCTAAGCTCATTAGTTAGATAAAATCTTTTGAATACTTTTTCAGTGGTAATCTTTACCATTTGAATTATAGGATTTTCTTACCAACTTTTGTATAAATATGTAGCTACCAGAGATAATGATATTAGATATCGTTATGTTGTTACACTATGTTCTTGAACTATGTTTTTGAGTTATACTTTTGATATGAATACAAGAATATTTTCCCATCTCATTCTGAGTTATCATCATTATTCAATGGAGTTAACTTAGATGGATTAATTTTGAGTATACATAGTTTTATGTGATCTAGGTTAAGTGTAGTGGCACCCAAGAGCTAGCCACTCAAGGGATTATAGAATAGAAAGATAAGTATTTTGTTTTTAATTATGTTGTTTTTATTCTTTACATGATAAGTGTGAGTGAATGTTGTTCATGTATGTTGAGCTCTATTAAGATAGTCCTATAGGTTGTAGTTTGAATTTATAGTCCTTAGTTTTGCTAAACTGAAGTTTCAGAGCATCCACTCTAGTCATTAGTTATAGTATACTATGTTTGTGGTTCATTGATAGTTAGATGTTAGTTAATCATTGTTGTAGTTTCATTACAAGCATTTCCTTTTTAAGTACTTTACATGCTTTTTAGCTTAATAATTTATGCTTTCTAGTATAATCATTTATGAGCTTTCTAGTTTAGTCTTTTTTATGCTTTATAGATTAATAATTTCTTAATTTCCATGCTTTCTAGTTTAATGGCCTTTAGTTAAGTTTCATTTATAGTTGTTTCAAAAAAATTAGAAAACCTAAGAGAGAGTTAGTCGAGAAATTTCCTATTGCATACAGCCTTTGAACACTACCCAGTTGATATATTTGATAAATATTTCAACTAAAGAGATAGGACCTAATGACATCCTATCACTTTTTGGCACCATTGCTAGGGACCCTTCCTTTTATAGTGTTAGTAGGAGATTTCGTGAATACAAGTCTTTTAGGAACAAAAATAGTCACTAGGCTTCTTTTTTGCATGGTTAGGAAACAAGGCCCCCATGGAAGATACCTACCAAAAACCCCCCAAGAGACATTCCAACCACAAGTAGGAATGAGGAAGTCTTGGCTAAAGAATTTACCAAAGAATTCATTAGTCGGGATCAACCTGAGACTTTCCAGTATACCCCAAAAATTCACGCATCAGAACACACATTTGTAGAAGGAAGCATCCCTTTGCGTACTCGAGAGCCTCAACAATTAGAACAAACCTTTGATGAAGAACCAGCTCATGAAGAGGAGCGCATACCTTTCAATATAATGGGTGACCGAGGGAATGGTGCTAAACTAGTAGGGGAGCATGAACATTCACTTATCCTATCTGTATCGATGCAGATGATGATACACCCATGAAAAACATTTCACCGGCCTTTTTTCCAACTTTCATAGGTTTATCCTCTAAAGATCCTGACTAGTTTCTATTTGAGTGAAACAAATTTGTGTCAAACTTATGACTACAACAATGATAACTAGAAGCTAAAGTTTTTTCCCTCAACCTTGAAGGACGCTGCAATGCATTGATTTATGGGATTAGCTTCAAGTTCAATAACCTCTTGGGATGAAATGGAATCTTCCTTCTTGGAAAAATACTAGAGTTACTACAGAGTCAATGATAGGAAAGAGGAGTTGCTCAAACTTTGGAAGAATGAGGATGAAAGCTTAGAAGATTACCTAGATAGGTTTATCTTCTATTAGCTCTCAAAAATGTAGGTTTGAACCATGAGAGGTTGCCAGGCTCTCACAACGTTTCAAGGTAACAAAAAAGGTCAAATGATTTGAAACTTCTTCTCTTTAGGTGCTGCTAGACCTAGGTGGATTTACCTATAACAATGAAGCAGGCTTGGCATTTGTTTATTCCTTACAATAATTCACCCACAATGGAAAATGGAAGTGGATAAATGAGTTTATTCTGGTACAAATTGTATAAGCAATATCAAGGCTAAAATCTAATAATGTTCATATGTAAAATAAATGAAACAAAATAGTGGAATGGTAGAGACTAATGCCTTGTTGGGTGTATAGAGTCAAATGAAAGATCTGAAATCAGCAACTTCTTTCTAGTAGACACTCTAATTGTTTGGCATATAAATCTGAGTTTATAACTTGTATAAACATGCAAGAATATGATTACCAAGTTATTCTTAATGATCCAAATGAGATTCCCTAATTACTATGATTGACTAAGAGGATTTAATCTTTCCTTCAAAGAACCAATTAATCAAACCATACAGATACAACAAGTGTGCACTGATAAACTGAATATATGCTTGTTATATAAGTTTAAATAACTAGAAAATATCAACCTTGGAGACAACTTCAACAATACTTTCAATTAACACAACAAACAACTAATGCTAGAAATATACCATCAAATAAAATAACTTCCATTGTTATCTCCCCTATTTCAAACATGCATCATAGTCTCAAAATTGTAAAACATTGTAATCTACTATATTTTTTTTACTCTCTTATCCCTTTTTCTTTTATTCACTGTCAAAAATGGGTATTTATACATCAACAGCACGAAAGGATGCATCCTTTCGTATTCAAATATAGGTGATCCTTTTTTTTGGGTTTTTACCAACGTTCGCTAGACACCCACTATGACATCCTGTAGTTTCCTCGACACTCTAAGTCTCTTCAAGTACCACAAATCAAATATTGCTAAGGTATCCCATAGTTTCACCGATGTTCTGAGTCTTCCCAATTGTTCTATCCCTTCGGTCTTAAGTATCGCTATAACTCTCATCGATGCAAACATGTTGCTATGAATTTTTAAGTCAGGCAGACGTTCCTCTGCTTACTTTATGTCTCACTGAGATATTTCCTTTGGTCTATTTTTTGATTGCCGAGACATAATGACTTTTTTGTCGATGAAACAACACTCGGTATGACTCTCCTATCTCTCTCTGATGAAGTCTGTCTCACTGATGATCATTCCCTCCAAACATATCGCCAAGAATTTTATGAATGCAATTATGTTGTTGTGACATAGGGGGTCAACAGGACTCCACGAACTCATCCTGATAACATTGATATAATCCTCCTTTGTTTTGTCGGCAAGACCAGATGAATGTTGCAGGACTTTACTCCGATGGCTTTAGCCTAGGTGACATCTCTCATTGTGCTTCGAGCGGTAAGACTCATATAAGCTCGATATGATTCACCTCAATGACTATTGTATTTCCAATAGGATCTTTCTATCACTGAGACTGTGAACTGCGTCTCCTGATGTGTATCCTCAAATGAAATCTTATCGGTGTGACATTCCTAACCTCTTGCTGATATACTAAAAAATACATGCGTTAGTATAAAATAACATTTTGGATTGGTGAGACCTGCATCATCTTATGGCAATATGACTTATACATTCAAATGCTCAGGGTCAGGTGGATTCTATAGGACCAAATGATAAAAACTAACTAAAACATGGGCAAATATGTTATGCAGAGCGGATTCTTGTACTTATGGTATGGGCTTCTTAGGAAACTAATGATTATAGATAGCCATAAAATTTTCAAAATTTTACAATTCTAATAGTGGCTCCGTCTAGGGATGAATGATTGTGAGAGCATTACAAGGATCTAGATCTCTAGATGAGCAGACCAAACTTTCAAGGTTATGGATTAGTGAGAAGGATGGAATGAAAGGAAGTGGGAATGAACATGATCCTATACTACTATACATGGAAAGATTTTATTTAATGAAGGAATTTTAGGATTGTCCATGTACTGGCGATTCTCGTTCCTTTTATTTCATAAACTACTATGCATGGAACTTTTTTTGAGAGGATTTTCAAGAGTTGTCCATCCACTGGCAACCCTTAATCCTCTACATTCCTTTTTTAAGAGAAAAAGTGCTTCAAAAATTCCCCATGTACAGGAAACTCCTGTTCTTCACCAGTCATGTTTTGTAAGTAATATGACTCTTCTCCTTTCTTTCCAATAACAACAAAGGTTCCTAGCCACAAGGCTTCAAATTTCCCATGTTTTCCCTTTTCCTTACACCTTGCATTCCACATTAACAACAGATAATTTTCTTCAAATTTTCTATCTTTCTCTCTTCTATCAAATAAATACTTCATTTGTGCCTGCAACTTCACATTCTGGTTTTGAGCTACTCTTCTTATCTCTTCAAGATCTGCCAGCTACTCCATTCTTTCCTCCATTGCTTCTAGAATATCTATATCTTCTTGAAGGATAAATTTGTAAACTGGTAACAAATTTTGTAAAGGTGTCCTAGCTTGTGTTCCATATACCAATTCAAATGGGGATTTTCCAATTGCCTTTTTCACAGTTATCCTATTAGCCCACACAGCCATCTTTAATTTTGAATCCCAAGCTTTTTTATTCCCACCCAGCATTCTCCTTATGATTTTTAGAAGACTCTTGTTGCTGGACTCTACCTGACTATTAGCTTGCGGATGGTATGGAGCTACATAAGAAATAGCTATACCATGCATACTGCAAAAATATTTGAACTCATCAGATCTGAAACACATCCCATTATCTGTAATCAATCTTAATGGTGTATTGAATCTGGTAATAATGTTATCCATTAAAAATTTGATCACAACCTTATTTGTTGCTTGCTTGGTTGGGATTGCCTCTACCCATTTGGTGAAGTAATCAGTGGCTACCAGTATCCACTTATGTCCTCCACTTGATTTCTCTTGTATCTCCCTGATAAAATCAATTCCCCATTGATGAAAAGGGGCTTCAACCTACAAAGGTCTAAGTGGTAAAGCTCCCTGATACTTCATTTTCCCCGAGAACTTCTGGCATGCTTCACATCTTCTTACGTATGAAAAAGAACCATTAAAGACTTTTGGATAGTAATAACCTACCATGAGAATCTTATGTGCAGTTATCTTTGCAGAATAATGGCCTCCATAGACCCCTTCATGCATCTCTTAAAACATGCTTTGCTTGTGACTCATCAAGACATAACATCAACATCTCGTCCATGTTTTTTCAAAACAAATCACCTTCCATGAACACATATTTAGATGCTTGCAGCTTCAAGGTTCTTCTCTGATTATCACTTAATCCTTCAGGGCACTTCATGTATATGAGGTAATACATGATTTTTGTATACCAAGAAGTATGCTCAATACTCACAATTGCATTTCCTTCATCTTCTACATTACAAATTTGATTTGCTTCAATATTTGTTTCCGCCATTAACTTGGCCAAACCTTGACCTCTTACTAATTTGGTGATTTGTATTTCCATATCAAATTCTTGAATTTTATTAATCCACCTACATCTCTGTCCAATTACTTTTGACTATCTTGAGATATCTTTAATAGCTACATGAGGGACATAAACAATCACTTTGGCTCCAACAAGATACAGTCTAAAAGCCTTTGTGCGTTTTACCAATGCAAACGCTTGTTTTTCCATTATATCATATTTCAATTCTAACCCCTACAATGACTTGCTGAAAAAAGACACAGGTTGCTCATGACCTTCATCATTCTTCTATAACATAACAACAACTATAGTGTGCAATGAAGCAAATGAAAATATTTGAAAGGGTTTTGCAAAATCTGGAGATTTAAGGGCAGGGGCTTCTTTGATGGCATTTTTGATGGATTTAAAAGCTTCTAGTGCTTCTGTAGTCCAATCTATTTTTTGTCCCTTCCTTAGTGTCTTTGATATGGGCTTAATAATTTCAGAAAAATTAGACACAAACCTCCTAACAAAGTTGATCTTTCCAAAAAATGATTGGATGGCCTTGACAGTTTTAGGAATAGGGATTTTATCTATAGCCTCAACCATCTCATGATCTATTCTAATTCCCTCCTTTGACACAATATTGCCTAAGAGTTTTCCCTCTGTGACTGCAAAATGACATTTTTTAGGGTTCAGACTAATACCATATTCTAAAGCTTTAATAAATAATTTTTCCAAATGTTCTACATGATCTTAAGCCCTTTTTGAATAAGCAGTAAGGTCATCTTGATATACTACCATTATAGCATTAATCAAGTCTGCAAATGCTACGTCCATAGCTCTTTGAAATGTTGCACCTGCATTTGTGAGACCAAATGGAATTCTCACATTAACATATGTTCATGATGGGGTTGTAAAAGTTGTCTTGTACTACTCAGATTCTTTGACTTTGACCTGATTGTAACTAGAGAACCCATCCATCATAGATAACATCTCACACCTTATTACTTTATGTAGTACAACCTCCATATTAGGTAGAGGGTAATTATCCTTGAGGGATGCCACATTTAGATTTCTGAAGTCCACACATAATCTGATATCCCCGTTCTTCTTCCTCACAGGAACCAGGTTCGAAACCCATGTTGAATGCCTGATTGGTTTGATGATACCTCCATCTCTAAGCCTTGCTAGTTCCTCCTACATTTTTGGTTCCAATGTTGAGTTAATAGGTCTTTGCTTCTGCCTAAATGGCTTTGCATCTGGTTTCAACAGGATTTTGTGTTGAAACAAATCTTCCCTATATTCTTTGAGATCTTCATAAGACCATGCAAACACATGTTTATATTTTCTCAATAATGTAATCAACATTCTTCAAATTTTTAGGCTTAATTTCCTTCCAATGTATACTTTTCTTGGTACCAACTCAGTCCCTAAATTGACCTCTTCAATATCCTCCTTCTTGGTTGGTGTCTGCTTCATGAGGGACCAATCATTTCCATCATATACCCTCTCCAATGCTACTAGCCCTTTGGGAAGCTTATTAGTTCTAAGTTGTAAGACCTCCTTCCCAAATACTGTCTACTTTCCATCTACTTCTTCAACAAAGGCATTGAAATTAATTTCTTGAGCTTCATATTGATCTATACAGTGAATAAATTTCAAGAGGTCAGAATCATCATTAAAAACCTACCAACTGTATATATTGTTAGGCACAGCGGGTCTTATTTTGAACTCAATTTGAGACACTCCAGCCAGTGTGATGTCATCTCTTCTTAGTGCTACATTAGCTAAAAAAATTTCCATTATGTTTTTCAACCTATCAATCCACTCAATAGAGAAAGCATCAAACAACTCATTTGTGTCCCATACAACATTCCTATAATGCTTTAGCCTCTTTTTTTTCTCCATATTTTGATTTAACTTGAGAAACAACTAGCTCAGAATCCCCTAGAAGAGCTAGCAGCTTGATTTTATGCTTTACATCCATATTCAAACCTATTAATAAAGCTTCATACTCTGTCATATTGTTCATACATTCAAATGCCAGAAAAAATGAATATTTAAATGTAACTCCTTCAGGTGAAACAAATACTATTCCTGCTCCATTACTTTCTTGGCTACATGCTCCATCAAAGCACATTTTCCACACACCATCACAATTTTTTGCAACATGTTTATCAATTGGATCAACATTGACTAATTTTGGTTGGGCTGGTTCTATCTTAAAATTCCCAAGATACACATCACAAAAGCAATTGACTTGATCTTGAGGTACACAATCTACTATTTGGTTCATCCTTGGCTCCCTGTACAACTTAACTTCCTGACCATTCACTAGAATTTTTGCATAAGATAAATCAAATTGGACATTTCCCCTAACCGTTGTTATCCATTGTCTTGATAGAAGCATCCCAAACTGAGGAGGGGTATCAATTACAATTATATCTATATTGTAAACCACCTAAGGATACGCAGCTAGTTTGACTTCAACATCTTTCATAACACCTACTATTGGAATAGGCCTACTATCCATTACATAGCACTTCCCTCCATTAGTATCCACCCAAATGCCAAGTTGTTTCATAACTCCAATTGGCATGATATTGATAGAAGCACTAGAGTTTATCATGCAATTTCTCAATAGTTTGTTGTTTATAAGAAACATGGTGAAAAAAGGATCAACATATGGGGAATTTACCAATACATCATTTAGACACACTTCTGGGACAATCACCTTCTCTTGCTTGTTAACCATTTTAGTGGCCATCTAATTTTCAGAACTTGTACTTTTCTCGTTTCCATTTGATATCAATTGGATTGCACTATCCCTATACTCCTTATTCTCATAATCTCGAACAGTGGGACAAACATTTTTACCTAAGATAATGCTTGAGAGAAATAAAAAAAAGAACCCTCCGCCTTAATTATTTTATTTTGCTCTAATGTTTCTCCTTTGTTTTCTTCCTTTTGGACAAGCTTCTGTTCATTCTTATCATGTTGCTTATTTTTTGTTTTCTTCAAAACTCTTGGTGTTACTTCTCTATCTTTCATAAATACTCCCTTGGGAACACCTTCCTTTTCATTCACTGTCCTATTTCTTAACCAATACTTGTTCTTTGCTTGTTCAACTGCAGCAATGGTTAACCTCTTTATTTCCTCGTCAGTGGGTCTCCTTATATTGCATTGAGCAGGCACCTCAGCAGAGTGTTGTTCTACATGATTTTCTTCAGAATTAGAAAAAACTTGTTGTTCAGCCATGTGGACATTGCACCTTTGATTTGAAACATCGTACTCATAGCCTTCATCTTCTGAAGATGAATATTTCTCCTCAGCAGGGTGAAAATTATTTGAGGTCAAATACATTATGTGATCCTCTCCACTGTTACCCACTAACATTCCTTCTTCCTACATTTCTTGGGCTACAACATAGTGGTTTGGGGAATGTGGCCCATCACAACCTTCACACCAAATATTATTATTGACCATATACGCTCCCTTCTTCCTTAATGGATCAGGTGTTTCTTCATTCCTAGGTCTATCTATTATAGGTTTTCCATCCTTCCAATTTGTGTTGTAAGGCATGTCATGTAACCTAGGCCTCTCATTTCTGTACGTGTACTCCTATTTGTACTAATAATTATTGACTTGCTGAGGAACCCTAGGATTATCTCTCTTACTGATCATCCCAGCAGCCTTCCTATTGTTTTCAATGGTTAGTGCTATCTTTTGGGCTTCAACTAAATCTCTTGGAAACCTATTTCTTAGTTCATACCATGTTTTTGGATCGAATGCATTCAAATAAATACTCAATGTTGCATAGTCTGGCAACTTTGACCCAGGTGGTATATTATTTTACAATTTGTTGAATCTCCGGTTAAAATCATAAATTGACTCATTCTAATTTTTTTGAATCCGTACTAATTCATGAAAAGCAGCATTTGGTGCACATATATTTCCATACTGTTCAAGAAATCGATCCTGAAATTCTTGGATAGAATCTATAGAAGCTATTGGCAGGCTATTGAACCAATCCCTAGCTTCTTTGGTGAGTGACATCATGAAAAACCTCATATGTAAATCTTAATATGGTATATCCAAATCTTGGAAAAAAGCATTAAAATTCCTCAAATGATCTTCAACAGTAATTGCACTACTCCCTGTAAACTTAGGAACAAGACTTCTCCAACTGCCATCCATAGGGTAAGGGTATAATTGAAACTTTGTCAAATCAAACTGTCTAATCATTGTTGTGTATTGCTGAGGGGGAGGGTTATGTAAGTGTTGATACTGGTACACTGGATTATTGTATTGTGTATGAATATATGGCACATATTGTTGACCATGAGGTGGTTGTGCATTTGTATGTTGTGATGCGGTATACGGTGGATGGTTTGGCTACATGTATTGATTTCCTATCTGACTCTGAGGAGCCTTTGGCTGATTTGATGGCCCTGCATTATTGTTTCCTTGCTTATGAGGTGGTATATGCTTTGAAAGACTAGCCATCTGAGCATTAATTTGGGATTTCTACAATTTCAAGTCTTGGAGTTCCTTTATCTTTTGGTACCTCTATTGTTCTAGTTCTACTTTTTCTCTTTCTACTTCTTGTTTCTGAAACTCCAACTATATTTCTAATTCTTTATCAGTCAAGAACTCAAAATTTTCTTGAGGGGTTACATTATCAATAGGCTCATTTTGGTTACTGTCCATTCTTTGATCATTTTACTGTTGATACCTAACTCCTTCAGCTTCGAGTTTAGCATCAAATTCCACCTATTTCTAAGGATTATAAAAATGATTTCTTTTTTTTTTAGGGGTACAAGGTTCTCCACCTGAACTATCTCTTCATGTATCATAGCTGTCATATGTCTCACAATGTGGTCTTGATGCTTTGTCTTTGTTTGTTATGCACATGTCATAAACTATCTTCTTACCCTTATCATCCTTATGTGGCCACTTACTGAACATTGCCAGCATGACCTCCTTTGTGTTGGGATATTCTACCATTCATGTTGAATTGATGCAATGTTCTTGTCAGAGTCACTACTCACTTTGTTAAAAGTGAGAAAAGTGAAATTATTCTTGATTTTATCCCCAGCAGAATCACTTTTTCTATAACTTCTCAAATTATGAATCTTTCTTCAATGACTCTATATGATGGTCTTCAACCAGATATTCTACAATAACTCCCCAGTAGAGTAACCAATTTTTTAGCTCTCAAAAACATAGGTTTGAACCACGAGAGGTTTCCAAGCTCTCACAACGTTTCAAGGTAACAAACAAGGTCAAATGATTTGAAACTTCTTCTCTTCAGGTGTTGCTAGACGTAGCGGGTTTACCTATAACAATGAAGCAGGCTTGAAATTTTTTTATTCCTTACAACAATTTACCCACAATGGAAAATGGGAGTGGATAAATGAGTTTATTCTGGTACAAATTGTATAAGCAATATCAAGGCTAAAATCTAATATGTTCATATGTAAAACAAATGAAACAAAACAGTGGAATGGTAGAGACTAATGCCTTATTAGGTGTACAAAGTCAAATGAAATATCTACTAAGCAACTTCTTTCTGGCAGACACTCTAATTGTTTGGCATACAAATATGAGTTTATAACTTGTATAAACATGCAAGAATATGATTACCAAGTTCTTCTTAATGATCCAAACGAGATTCCCTAATTACTATGATTAACTAAGAGGATTTAATCTTTCCTTGAAAGAACCAATTAATCAAACCATATAGATACAACAAGTGTGCACTTATAAACTGAATATACGCTTGTTATATCAATTTAAATAACTAGAAAATATCAACCTTGGAGAGAACTTCAACAATAGGGAATGTGCAGGATCATGATGGGCCAAAAAGTCGCAATATGATGGGTATGTGGCTGATGACTTTTTTTTTACCCAAAATTGATGAAATGAAAAGGGTTTTTAAGGAGATTCTCAACTTTCCATCAATATAAATTATACTTTACTTTGAATTTAATAAGTAATTATTATTCATTTTCTATTGAATTATGACAAAAGTCCTAATTGATAGGCTGATTGAGAAACATCTATAGCTTTCAAATAGTATCACATTTTTTGAATCCAAAACATGCATCACATTCTATACTTTGCATACTATAGGATTAAAAAAAAAATGAATTTCATGAAGTTTTGATGAAGTTAAGGTGGTTAGACATACGAGTTTTATATTTTTTAAAAGTTGTAATAAAAAAATCATAATTAATTATTTACTTGGAAAAAATTACAAAATAATATGCATCACATCGGGACATGTGTCCTCTACTTATATCTAAAATATTATAAAAAAATATTATCATTTTATTGTGGCTCGGGTGGTCAGACAGACACCTACTTCTTATTTTTTCCCTAAAATTTAAGTAGTACTACATTGAAATTTCAAATTTTCACCAAATAGATTTTTTTTTAAAAAAGAAACCTAGTAGTTTAGAAACTACATTCAATTTTTTACAAATTCTATTCTTACATATTTTTGAAATAATATAGATAACTTATTCAATTTTTTACGTCAAGTTGCCTAACTCTGATTTTTCTGAATTTTTTGCCACTTAAGGGCCTCTATTTTCCATGATGATCCTGCACATACCCAATACTTTCAATTAACAAAAAACTGCTACCAGAAATATACCATGAAATCAAATAGCTTCCATTGATATCTCCCTTGTTTCAAACATGCATCATAGTCTCAAAATTGTGAAAAATTGTAATCTACTGTATTTTTTACTCCCTTATCTATTTTTCTTTTATTTGCTGTAAAAAATGGGTATTTATACATCAACAACACGAAAGGATGCATCCTTTCATATTCAAATCTAGGTGATCCTTTTGTTCAGGCTTTTACCAACGTTCGCTAGACATCCACTATGACATCTTGTAGTTTCCTCGACACTCTGAGTCTCTTTGACTACCACAAATCAAATATCGCTAAGGTATCACATAGTTTCACCAACGTTCTGAGTCTTACCAATTGTTCTATCCCTTCGATCTTAAGTATTGCTATAACTCCCACTGATGCAAACATGTTGCTATGACTTTTTAAGTCGGGCAGACATTCCTCTGCTTACTTTGTGTCTCACTGGGATATTTCCTTTGGTATGTTTTATGATTGCTGAGACACAATGATTTTCTTTCCAATGAAACAACATTCGGTATGACTCTCCTATCTCTCTCCATTGAAGTCTATCTCACCGATTATTCCCTCCAAACATATCACCAATACTTTTACCAATGCAATCATGTCGCTGTGGCATAGGGGGTCGACAGGACTCCACGAACTCATCCCAATAACATTGACAGAATCCTCCTCTATTTTTTCAGCAAGACCGAATGAATGTTGTGGGACCTTACTCTGATGGCTCTAGTTTGGGATACATATCTCATTGTGCTTTGAGTGGTAAGACTCATATAAGCTCAATATGATTCACCCCGATGACTATTGTCTTGCCGATAGGATCCTTCTGTCGGTGAGATTGTGAACTGCGTCTTCTCGATGTGTATCCTCAAATGAAATCTTATCAATATGGCATTCTCGACCTCTTGCCGATATACTGAAAAATACATGTGCTAGTATAAAATAACTTTCTGGATCGGTGAGACCTGCATCATCTTATGCCAATATGACTTATACATTCAAATGCTCAAGGTCAGGTGGATTCTATAGGACCAAATGATAAAAACTAACTAAAACATGGGAAATTATGTTATGCAGAGTAGATTCTTATACTTATGGTATGGGCTTCTTAGGAAACTAATGAGTGTAGATAGCCATAAAATTTTCAAAATTTTATAGTTCTAACATCTTATCTAAATTATGTGGAGGAAAGGCCATCAGTCTGGAAATTTTGAAAACCATATTTATTAAGGGCCTTGATGATGATGCTAGGAGAATCCTTGAGGATTTCTCCCAAATTGGACTTGATGATACTATTGAATTACATCAGAACTTCTCTCATACTCGAGGAGGTATCCATAAGTCCACTCTTTTCAAAGGCTCCAATGAAATAGGACAACTGCGTGAGGAGATGTCCAACCTAAAGACTGTCATTCTCATTCAACTTAACACCACACTAGATGGAATACAAGCCAAAACATGTAATCCTAGAACTTTATCCATCTATTGTCCTAGGTGTCACAACAAACATTTATTGAGAGATTTCCCCTTGGATTAGGTTGATGTTTTCCAAGTTAGTGAGAAGAATCATGCTACTAATCAATGTGAGCTCCTTAGTGCAATCATGAATTCCAAGAAAAGGACAGCTTAGGTTGAAGAAGAGATTAATCTTGTCAATCAAAGACTGGGAGGATATTTCTCATATGGCCAAAACTCAAATCCCTTTTGGAGGCCCCAAAACAACTGGAATAAAAATCAATGGGAAGCACCTTGGCCTTAAGATCCCCCACTAGTACCACCGAACTGGGGAACTTACCCCTAGGGACAGCCTGAATGGGAAAATCAGTCTCAAGGAAATCCTTAATGGCAAAACCAGACTCAACAACAATGGTATCCTCAAAATATTGCTCCTCATTGGAACCAATCTCAAAATCAGTATTACTCTGTTCCAAGAAGAATTCCTAGTCAACAATAGAATCTTTTACTAGGCCCTCAAAATCCTTAAGAAAATGAATAGGTTAACCAACCCCAACTTCTAGCACCATTAAAATACCCTAGTGTATTCTACAGAATAGGAAAATGTGACTGGATTGAATGTTATTCATTGTGGAAACCTATAATTAAGGTTGGGAAAAAAAATTCCACAACCGACCATAGTTGAGATCCTAGACGAGCCCATGAAAGACTCTGTTGAGACAACTAAAACATCTTCCACATCTTTAGAGAAAAACCTAGTTAGCACCCAAAACAAAACTTTTACACCAACTCCAGGTGGAACTTTTGTAACACCTTAGGAGGAGGGTGGTTAGTCTCCAACTAATTTTAAAGAAGGACTCTACTCTGGCTGAGAAAACTCAAGTACCTTTTCTAGAGCTTATGAAACCAATTACCTTGAAAATACTCTAGAAATGTCCTTGTCTACCAAAACTATGTTGATACAAGAAATCAAACAACTCCAAATTGAGGTCCCTTTATTACAAGCCATTAAAGAGATTCTTGAATTGAACCAACTAATCAAGTATTTGTGATTTAAAACCCTAGGAAGAAAAACAAAATGAATAAATAATGTTCACATAAATGGTTACTTAGCTGATTTTTTGGTTGGAAAGACCACAACTCAAAAATATGATGACCCAGGCAACCCACTTATAATGGTAACAATCAATGAAGTAGCAATACCTAATGCCCTTGTGGACTTGGGAGCAGTCATCAATGTAATGACTATTGATGTGAAGAAAAAATTGGGACTCATTGATTTACCTCCCACAACTATAGTGATGCAAATGGAAAATCAATCCATAGTTATTCCTAAGGGTTTCATAGAAAACATTCTTGTTAAGGTTGGTGGTTGGGAATATCTAGTGGACTTTCAAATAATTCAGTCCCTCACACCAAAAGATAGTTATCCAATAATCCTTGAAAGACCATGGTTAGCCATTGTTGTAGCCAAGATTGACTATAGAGAGGAAGGAATGACCATTTCACATGGTCCTAATAATAAGCTTCTATTATTGTATCCTCCTACCAAGCCAATTGAATATAATAAAGTATGGGTTGATGAACTAGAAGGTCCCAATGGATAGGAAAATCTAGCTTCACTTTCTATGGTAGTCATAAAACAACATGGTGAAGAGCTGGAGGATGAACTGGAAAACAATATGGAAAATCTTACCATGGATTCAAGCGATGAAGAGATGTTGGACGTAGAAGAAATTCTAGGAAAACCAATCAATGTGGATCATACCGAATTTGATAGCACTAACTTCATGGGATTACCTTGTCCCCTGGCTAATATCATTCCAAAAATGGATCATTTCTTTGAAGATATCACCAAACTCCACATAACCATACCACACAATTTTCCTCTTAACACTTTAACAAGACAAATGTATACTGTCACTTCCAACCATCCAGGAGTCAAAACCATCATGTTGGTGCCAGGGAAAAATTTGAATATTAATAGTTCGTTGATAGAACTGAAAGAGCATAAATTGTTTGATAGTTTGAATAGATCTAAAGATTTTTCTTGGGACTATACAAAAATGAGGGGTGTACACCCAAGTTTTTGTACTCATCATATTTATACAAAGGATGTTCGACCTGTTCACCAGCCACAATGGAGACTTAATCCTACCTTGAAAGACATTGTTAAAACTAAAATTGAGAAACTCTTACAAATTGGATTTATCTACCCTATTTCTAATAGAAAATGGGTTTCACTCTTGGTTTTTGTTCCAAAGAAAAATGGGAATTGGAGAGGGTGCATTGACTATAGAAAACTTAATATTTAGCAACCCATAAAGATTACTTTCCCCTACCATTTGTAGACTAGGCTTTGGATAATCTGGCTAGGAGGAAGTATTTATCATTTTTTGATGGATTTAGTGGATACAACTAGATATAGGTAGTAGCAAGAGATCAGGATAAGACAACATTTACATGCCCTTGGGGAACATTCACATATTGAGTTATTCCTTTCAGACTATGTAACACCCTTGTGACCTTTTAGAGAGCTATCTTGGCAATATTTGTTGAACTAGTAAATGACTATGTCAAAGTTTACATGGTTGACTTCACTATTTATGGATCAAATTTTGATTAAGCCCTTCAAAGTCTAGACAAAGTACTAAAGTGATGTGAGGACCATCATTTATCCCTAAGCCATGAAAAATATCAGATAATAGTGGAACAGGGAATAGTGTTGGGACACCACATTTTAGCTGAAGGGATAAATGTTGATCCTAAGAAAATTGAAGTGATACAACAACTTGTAACCCTAAAGACCCAAACTGATGTTAGAATCTTTTTAGGGCATGCTAGATACTATCACAGATTCATATAAAACTTTAGCAAGATTGCAGCCCCTATTTTTTATCTCCTTCAAAAGAATGTAGAGTTCATCTAGACACTTGAGTGTCAGTCGTCATTTGAAATCATTAAGGAGAAACTTATCTCTGCTCATGTCCTATGGGGACCTAATTGGAACCTTTCATTCCATATTTATGTCATTGCTTCTGATGATGCTATTAGCATAGTTATAGGACAAGAGGATGAGAATGGGGGTAAATAATCAATCTATTTCATAAGCAAAAACTTGACTTCCACTGATCGAATTATGTACTACCACAAATAAGAAGTTTCTAGCTATAATACATGCAATAAAAAGAATTTTTGACACTACATTACATGGTATAAAGTCACTGTGTATACATATCACTCCACCATTAAATACCTAATGAAAAAAATGGTATTGAATGGAAGGATAATTAGATGGTTACTACTTCTATGGTAATTCAATTTAACCATTATTGAAAAACCTAGGAAATTCAACTTAGTTGCAAATTTCCTATCTCAAATCAAATAAGATGATGGTGATTGTGCTCTAGTGCAGGATGAATTCCCATATGAAAATATGTTTGCCATCTCCATTAAGACCCCTTGATTTTATGATATCATCAACTACTTAGCTACCTTAGAATTGCCACCTTATTTCACATCAAAATAGAAGGAATGCCTCATTCGAGAAAGTTCTCCATTCAAGTGGATTAATGGGGTATTATTTCAATGTGGTTCTAACATGGTGTTATGATGTTGTGTTAGGGAAAATGAAACCTATAGAATCCTTAGAGCTTGCCATGATGGCCCTTCTGGAGGCCATTGTTCTTTGAAGAGGAAATCCCATAAGATTTTAGGTGCATGATATTACTAGTCCTCAATGCATAAAGATGTTAAGAAATATGTTCACCAATGTTATGAGTGCCAAAGGGTAGGAAGACCTACTATGTCCAATGAAATGCCTCTACAACCTCAAGTAGTCCTTGAACCATTTGAAAAATGGGGATTGGATTTTATCGGTCCTATAGACCCTTCTCAAGGAAAAGAGTATATCTTGGTCTGTCCTGACTATTTGACTAAGTGGGAAGAAGTTAAAGCTTTAAAAGTTGCTAGAGAAGAACAAGTAGCTGATTTCCTATATAATAAAATTTTCCTCAAGTTTGGAGCCCCTAGGACAATTGTCATAGATCAGGGACCCCATTTTATGTCTAAGGTTCTTTTATCTTTCATTGATCATTTCTAGGTAACCATAAGAATTCACCCTATCATCTACAAGCAATGGTCAGGTAGAGGTTACTAATAGGGAGCTAGAAAACATTTTAACAAAAATAGTTTCATCATGAAGGAAATACTAGGCTAGGAAACTACCTGAAGCTGTTTGGGATTACAATACAACTTGGAAATCCACCATTGGTTTTAGTCCATATGAGTTAGTATTTGGGAAGAAACCACTTCTACCTATTGAATTTGAACTCCAAATGCTAAGAACAACAATGGAGTTGGGTCTAGATCTCAAGCAAGCCTAGGTTGAGAGAACCTTACAACTTAGTGAGTTGGATGCACTGCGTTTGGATGTTGTCTATCAAACTAAGTTGGTATAACAACAATGCAAAGTTTGGTATGGCAAGCATATAAAGGAGAGAGAATTCCATAATGGGGATTAGGCACTATTGTTCGATTCTAGATATAAATATCATTAAGGGAAGCTTAGAACTCATTGGCTCAGTCCATAGGAATATTTTGAGTTATTTCCAAATGGATCAGCACAGTTCAAGCCCATTAATGGTAATACTCAAACCTTATTGGTCAATGGACATTGGTTATGCATTTACCATAAGCCAATTAATAGGGAGGAATTTACAAAAATGGTAGAAATGCAAGGAGAGTTGCAATGCATTGGTTTTGCTAAGGTAGAGCCAATGGAATGGTAGATGATTGATAATAAACACTTAGTTTAAAAAAAATCATGTGCATGTGTCTATAGTTACTTTAAGGAATTTATTTTCAATCTTTCATCCTTTTGACTTGGTTAAATCTTGTTGTGATGCTTCAGAACTTGTTGACCTAGCTGTTGCGATGCTCCAAAACTATGCAGGATCGGTTGTTGCGATGCTCTAGAACTTGCATGTTTGACTGGTGTATTCCTCATTTTATTCCTATAGTTTGCTTCATCTAACACTAATGCTCTAAAAATTCTAAGTCCAAAGTCCTTCATTTTGCTTCCTTCTTCTAGCATCTTTCAGCGATACTCCAAAAATTTTCTTGTTGCATTATGGTGGTATGTTTCAGCGATGCTCCTGAATTTTGTTGTTTCTTCTTTCCAGTGGCATCTTTCGGTGATGCTCCAAATGTTCCATATTCTTCCTTCCAGTGACATCTTTTGACGATGCTCTGAAACTTTTTGGTTGTTGCTCCTGTTGCATCTTTCAATGATGCTCTAAAACTTTTTACTTGTTGATCCTGCTGCATCTTTCGATGATGCTCTAAAAATTTTTGGTTGTTGCTCTGGTTGCATCTTTCGATGATGCTCCAAAAAATTTTGGTTGTTGTTCTAGCTGCATCTTTTGACAATGCTCCAAAATTTTTGTTGTTGCATTCCAATGACATCTCTCACCAATGCTTCAGAATTTTTTGAATCACTTTTTCACTCCGAGTGCATCTTTCAACATGCTCCAAAACTTTTTACTCTTCATACCAGTCACATCTTCCAATGATGCTTCAAACTTTTGTATATTCTTTTGCTTTTAGAATGCTTTAATTTTTCTAGTATGATTCACATGCCCATTAATTAAATTTTCCCATCACCTTGTAATCCACACCCACATTATCATTTTTCCCTTCATTACCATCTCCTTTCATAATAAATAATTATTATTATGACTACTTTTCATCATAATAATTCTGCCATTAATTAGCTATCCCATCCACATCATAATAAAATTTTCACCACCTTCACCAAATCATGCAATTATACAATTCCATCAAGAAAAGGTAAGTGATGTTCAACTTGATGACATGACGTAAGGTACATACGATTTTGCTTTAAGTAATTATTTTTGAATAAAGGTAAATTAATTGGCATGAGCCACTCCCCTTTTAAATTTAGTAAATTGTGCCATTAACTAATTGCTTGAGGTATAGTGATATTTTCACTCTTTCACATGCAAACTCATCACATATGAGAATACAACAAAGCTCAAATAAGAAAATCAATTCCTCTTCAATCGGTTGTATCAAAGTTATATTCTGCAATTTAGTTTGTTTAAACAAGTTTCTTGAGCACCACAACATTTTAGCAGAATTCAGCAGAGAAGAGTCCAAAATGGGAGGAGCTAAAAAGAAATTTGAGCTGGCTTTAGCGAAAAAATTGTTGTCATTGGGTAGGATGGCTAGAATTTATAAAGAAATTTGAGAGGCATACTGAGCAATTAGTAAAGTCATTTGTAGAGAACTTTGTATATGGTTAGTTAGTGGTGCATGTCAAGCAATTCCAAGTGAGTTCTAAAATTATTTCTCATATTTTAGGTCTTGAAAATAGAGGCATTAATTTATCAAAAACTACCAATATCACTTATCAAAAGATGATAAAATTATTTCATAGAGAAGGAGAACCTCATGCTATGATAACTATGAGTACTAAAGGAAAAAATAAAGGTTTCCAAAGAATGTCCATTCTAGAGCCCTGACGCATAGTCATAGCCTGGATTATCAAATATTTTACTTATGAAGGACAAGTAGTACAGTAGTAGTAGGTCCACCCTTTCACTTACTTACCCATTGGTGCCATGGCACCAAAAACCCTACCCTAAGGGTCAACCTATCTGCATTCCTTTGTGACTCTATCACTAGTATTAGAAAAATACAAAATTAGCATAGGGCCACTCAAACACCATGTCCTTATTCAATTGATATGTAAATATCATTTCAAGAAGAAACCAGAAAAGAAATGGGAAATTTTTTTACAAAAAATTGAGAATCCAGAGCTAGAAAGACGCCTTGAAAAGGGAGTATCATCTGGTTGGGTGACTCAGCATTTACAAGAACATTCCCCTGAGCCTCTAGGAACTGTTGAACCTCCATATGCCACAATAGTTCCTCACAATGAAGTGCCAAAAACTTTACCTCATACTTCAGAAACCCAAGTCAAGTAGAGAGTGTTGAAATTATAAATTCAAGAGATGAAGCAGAGCCTCCTCACAAGAGGAAGAAGAAAATCAAAGTGACATTGCAGAAAACTCCTCCTTTAAGAAGGAGTAAAAGGCTATCGGTTGGAACTAGTGAGACTGTAGGTTATGACACAATGAGTGCTTCTAAAAAGAGAAGACTTAAAACTAAATCACACTAACTAGAAACTAAAAATTTGTTGGGTATGTGGAAGATCATGATGGGACAAAAAGTGGTGATATGGTGGGTATGTGTAGGGTATGTGGCTGATGACTTTTTTTTACCAAAAATTGATGAAATGAAAAGGGTTTTTAAAGGAGATTCTCAGCTTTCCACCAATATAAATTAAGCTTTACTTTGAATTTAATAAATCATTATTATTCATTTTCTATTTGAATTATGACTAAAGTCCTGATTGATAGGCTAATTGAAAAACATCTATAGCTCTCAAACAGTATCACATTTTTTGAATCTGAAACATGTGTCACATTCTAAGCTTTGCATACTATATAATTAAAAAAAAAATGAATTTCATGAGGTTTTGACCAAGTTAAGGTGGCCATACTTATGCTTTTTTATATTTTTTAAAAGTTGTAATAAAAAATTCATAATTAATTATTTACTTGGAAAAAATTACAAAAAGATATGCATCACATTGGGACATGAGTCCTCTAATTATATCTAAAATATTATTAAAAATTATTTTCATTTTGTTGTGGTTAGGGTGGTTAGACAGACACCTACTTTTTTTTCCTAAAATTTAAGTTCTACAGCATTGAAATTTCAAATTTTTACCAAATAGATTTTTTTAAAAATAAACCTAGTAGTTTAGAAACTAAATTCAATTTGCTAAAGATTCTAGATTCTTACATATTTTTGAAATAATATAGATAACTTATTCAAATTTTTATGTCAAGATATCTATCTCTAAATTTTCTAAATGTTTTGCCACTTAAGGGCCTATTTTTTCCATGATTATCTTGCACATACCCTGCCTCTAGAGGAGACCTCAGAAGAAAGGGAAAAAATAGATTGATCAATCCCCTGAGGTTGAAAAGGTAGCTATACCATCACAGTAATAGAAAGAAGAAGAGAGAGAGAAATTATCACATTATGAGGATGTTGAGGATGATCCTATGAGATAGTTATCTCCCTTAATTGATAGATTTACTGAGCAAGATTCACTTAATGTTTCTGGTGAGGAAAATGTAATTAGTACCGAGGAAAATATAGCTAGCGATGATGTGGAGATTCCCATTTTTCCTTTTTTGTTTATACAAGGATTGAGGAATCTGATAAAAAAGAAATGGAACTAGAGAGGTTGAGATGAGAAATTGCTCAATTAAAATATTAGTTGCAAGGAAATGATGAACAAATCAGCCAACAGAAGGAAGAAATAGAAGTGCACACTATAATTTTGGTGAAAAGAAATCAAGAAATTATGAATTTTAAAATGCAAATTGAGTAGAAAGACAAGACTATTGAACAATTGCAATTTCAAATACAACAATGGAATGAACAAAGTAAAAAGTATGTAAATGATTTGTCTATTAAAGATAGAAAAATTAAAATTTTAACAGATAATTTTATGCAAATGTTTACTACTTTTCAAGAAGAAAAAGATAAACAGAAATCTAAGCTCCAAGCTTCCATAAGCAAAATTTTTGAATTAGAAAAGCATTTATAGGAAGTTAATGTTAAGCCTACAATGGAGTCTAAAGAGGTGCAAACTAAACCAACAATAAGGGAATGGTTCCAAGTTCATATACCTCCATTTCTAAGGACACAGATGGAGAGATGTTACTTTATAAAGAAAGCAAGCATAGAGAATACAAGGTTGAAAAAGGAGTTAGTCTTGTTAAAAGAAAAATTTGATAGGGTGTACCGAGATAAACAAGATGCATGTCAAATTGGTGAGTTGCTATTAGCTGTGCAAAAGGCCATCTAGGCTATACTCCATGTTTTTAATTGAGAAACCCTTGAGATGGAAATTGTTAAGAATTTACAATAATTAGCCACATGATCCTGATGATAAGGAGTTTGTAAAAATATTTGTAGAATCAACTCCTGATCAACAAGATATGTTATGTGAATTCTTTGTTCACAATATTATTTTGAAGAAATATATAGATTTTTATGTTAATTTATTTGTTGGTGAAGTTCAATTAAGAGCATTTCTATCTACAATGCAAAATCAAATCCACTGGCAAGATAGAAGAAGGGAATATGCACAGAAAGAGTAGACTATTGGTCTCCAAATGCAATGTCCTCAGAGGAAGCCTTCTACTTTTAAAGCATAGTTCAAAAGTATTAAGATTAAAGAAACTATGGAGATTTAATATGATAATAACCTTTGACTATGTTTTGATCATTTTAGAGACTAGGGCCCAGAATTGAAAAGAAGAGCTTGGAACACTTGTGAAGAGAGATACACTCCTCTTCCCATACACTTGAAAAGAAGAGAGGTGATTTCATCTACAAACATTCAGTGGTCCTACAGAATCTGTAGAAGCTTTGGCAAAAATTCTTAAAGAACTTAGGACTAACTAGATTGGAATGAGATACAGACCTATGTTACTTCTTGTACCACCCTTGCAGTACATACTACTTTAGCACAAAACTTTGAACAATTTCAAGAATGGAAAGAAATGGTTAAACTCAATGAAGGTTTCCTGAGGAACCCTGAGGATCTGGATATAGAAGTAGATAATCTTTATGAACTCAATGTTAAATATGAATGATTCAACAAAAATAGGGGAAAATTAGGATAGGGGCCACAACAAAGAGTAGGAGGACCTACTTAAGCTTAAGAATGGGAGAAGTGATGAGGTAAAAATAACCTCATGAGAATACTAAGACAACTACCCTTCCTTGTTTCTCATAATTCATTTCCACACTGCCAATTATTCATCTTTAGGATTAGTAATTGCTTACTTTTTGTGAAAAAGTGTGTAATCTTTATTTCCTGAAATTGATTGAAATAAGTTGACCAATGCGAACATAGTGGTATAGTTTTTAGTATTGAACAGGTTAATATGCACGGTCGGTCAATCATACTCAGCCAAGAAGATTTGATGCAGACTTCAAAGTAGTTGAAGACAAGCGATGGAAGTCTAGGCACTGGAATTTGTGGAAGTGCATGGTGGATCGAGGCTTTGAAATGTTTTATGTTAATTTTATTCAAAGACTTTATGAAACACTCTAAGTTTTTTTAATGCTTTGTATTATGGACCTAAGCCCATTAGTTAAAATCTATCAAATACTTTTTCAGTGGTGATCTTCACCATCTGAATTATAGTATTTTGTTACCAACTTTTGTATAAATATGTAGTTGCCAGAGATAATGATATTAGATATTGTCATTATGTTACACTAAGTTCTTGAACTATTTTTTTGAGTTATACTTTTGATATGAATAAAAGAAGCTTTTCCCATCTCATTCTGAGTTATTAACATTGTGCAATGGAGTTAACTTAGATGGATTAATTTCAAGGATACAAAGTTTTATGTGATCTGGGTTAAGTGTAGTAGCACCTGAGAGCTGGCCACTCGAGGGACTGTAGAATAGAAAGATAAGTATTTCATTTTCAATTCTGTTTTTATTCTATACATGATAAGTGTGAGTGAATTTTTTTTGTGTATGTTGAGCTCTATTAAGATAGTCCTCCAGGTTGTATTTTGAATTTATATTCCTTAGTTTTGTTAAAGTGAAGTTCCAGAGCATCCACTTTGGTCATTAGTTATAGTCTGTTAAGTTTGTTGTTCATTGACAGTTAGATGTTAGTTAATCATTGTTATAGTTTCAGTACAAGCACTTCATTTTCAAGTAATTTACATGCTTTTTAGCTTAATCGTTTATGCTTTATAGTATAATCATCTCTGAGCTTTCTAGTTTAGTCATTTTTATGCTTTCTAGCTTAAATATTTTCCTGCTTTCCAGTTTAGACAATTTCCACGCTTTCTAGTTTAATGGCCTTTAGTTAATTTTCATTTATAGTTGTTTCAAAACATTTAGAAAACCTGAGAGAGATTTAGTCGAGAAATTTCCTATTGCATATAGCCTTTGAACACTACTCGGTTGATACATTTGATGCATATTTCAAGTAAAGAGATATGACCTAACGACAACCTATCAACACTCATATTCAAATGATATTTTTCAATCTTACTTCATCTAGATCTTCAAGAGCATATTGGAGTTCTCCTTCAAAATCAACTTAATTGAAGTCCCAACCTTTAGGTTTCACTGACCCTAGATCCAATTTAGAAGAAAATATATCTTCATCACACAAGGAGTCAGACTTCTTATAATTCTCGACATCACACTTTTTGTCACCATCTTTCAATTTCATAAAAAGAGTTTCATCATCTAAATCATTATCCTAATCTTTTGAGGAACAAATGCTTTTCATGGAATAAAAACTCTTTCTAATCTTATCATTTTTGTTACTTTTTTCAGATTCTTCATAAGGACATTTAGATTCTAATTGACCAATTCTTTCATAATTGAGACACTTGAAAGGTAGCTTACCTTTATATTTTTCCTTGTGCCTTTCTTTAATCTTCTCACAAATTTTGCTTCAACCTCATCAAAGTCATCATCTTGATTAGATGTTTCATATTTTATCTTTTTACTAGTTTTGAATGTTGCTTCCATCTTAGGAATTGAAATGACCAAAAAATAGGTTTTTTAAAAGGTAGGGTTCAAAATATGGTGTGATGAGGGACCTATTTTCCTTTATTTTATTAGGAAAAGAGATTCCCACAATGAAATGATTATCAACCTTTAGGTGAATCAACCCAAAGTGAGAATCTTTAGATTTCCTTATGACTAAAGGATGGGGGTCAAGTCAAACAACACTTTGGGGAGAAAAAGTAAAAAATAGTAAATCAACTCCAAAATGCAATCTAACACTTGAAACTTGAAGATTAAACTCAATATTTGCATAACCAAAAAAAAAATGCAAATCTCAGAAGGAAAGAAACATGTGTCTTGGTCACCAAAAGTGATTTTTGTAAGTTGGTCTCAGGCTCATTCACCCATGGGTGAATGGGTCCAAGTATAGGGGTTTCAACAATATTTCGAGAGCCTCTAGTGCAGATCTATATCTTCTGATTTGTCCAAGTTTTAGTGTTAGAAAGTCAAAAATCTGATTTGTAGGTTAGATTTCGTTATTTGACAACTTTTGCAACTTTGACAACATTGTAAATCTTGCACTTCAAAAGGTCTTGAAGTCTTATTCAACCTAAACCTACAATCACACACACAAGAGAAAAATGTTTATTTTTGGGTGAATGGGGGTTCTCCTTAGTCAAACCCTATTTTGGTAATCAAACCTTAAATTGAAATAATGCATGAAATAGGGAATGAAAAATGAACAAATCTATGTTACCACTCAACAAACCCTTGTATAAAACCTTGGTAATGGAGATCTTAGGAGATCTATAACTTGCATGAAATTGCTAAATTGGATGTTGATCTTGACACTTGAAATAGATGCTTCAATGCTTGAATAGATCTTGAAACCTACATCACAATGTTAGATCCAAAAACATGCATGATGCAAGAAGACTTTCACATGATGGATGGATCTTGATTGCTACAATAAATATTTGATATATATGCTCTTGAATACCTTTAATTTCTCTTGAAATTCTCTTGTAGATCTTGAAAAATGCTAGGTGAAACTTAGTGAAATATCCTTGTATTTATAGGTACAAGTAAAAACACAAACCTATGTCACACTTTATAAAGGAATCAGCCAACAACAACAAAAAATTATGAACTTCGACCACATAAAAGTGGTCTTTATGTTTTGAATTTCAAAATGATGAAAATTAATGAAATGTAGAAATATTGATGAAGTTTATTCTTGTAATTTTTTAGATTTTTTAAAAATTGTTTTGATTTTTTTTACCAATTTAAGAGTAGATTTTAGAATGCGAATTTTTTTAGGAATAAGTGACCTTCACTTGATGTCAAGAAACAAATAGAAAAAAAAAACTTCATTGTCTCCTAATTTTTCTTTTCCAAATAGGTAACTTCAATATCTAGTGCATGGAATGATTTTTTTAAAAAAATCATGTATATTTTCCGTGTAATAACATTTTAAAGTCAAACTAGTCAAAATTTGATAGTTTTCATTTGACATCAACTATTGCCTACTTATTTAATTATTTTCAAAAAACAAATTATACCCTTTTTTATATTGCTATCAGGATTCAACCATGTAGTTTTTGAGTCAAACTCATTGACTTATGTTTCATGAGTAGTGGCTCACAAGAACCC
>VDFB02056228.1:0-15509 GCA_007258455.2 Sequoia sempervirens | reverse complement strand
GGTTGATGGATTAGGGTTGATGGCTTGAGGGATTAGGGTAGAGGGTTGAGAGTTTATAGTTGAGAGATAATTTTCAAGGTTAAGTGTCTAAGATATAGGGTTCAGGGTTTAAGGTTGAGGGTATAAGGAATATGGATGAGGAATGAGGTTTTAGGGAATAAGTATAGGGTTTAGGGTATAGGGCATAGGGTAGAGGTTTGAAGGTTAAGGGATAATTTTCAAGGTTTAACATCCAAGGTTAAGTGTATAGGGTATAGGGTTTAAGGGTTTAAGATTATCTAGGGGTTGAGAGATTAGGGTTTGAGGGTTAAAGGTTAGATGGATTAGGGTTTAATGGTTGAGGGTTTAAGGGTTGAGGGATTATGGTTTAAGGCATAGTGTCGAGGTTAGAGAGTTTAGGGTTGAGTGTTGAGGCTTTAGGGATAGGGTTAAGGGATTAAGGTTTAAGGGTCGAGGGTTTAAGGGTTGAGATTTTAAATTTTCATGTTTGAAGGATTAGGGTCGAGGTTTGAGGGTATAGGGTATAGGGTAGAGGTTTGAATATTGAGGGATAATGTTTAAGGTTGATTGTCCAAGGTTAAGTGTATAGGGTATATGGTGTAAGGGTTTAATGGTTTAATGGTTTAAGGGTATCTAGGGGTTGATATTTTAGGGTTTAAGGTTGGTTGAGGGATTGGGGTTTAAGTCATAGTGTCGAGGGTAGAGGGTTTAGGGATAGGGTTTAGGGTGGATTCTTAAATGGTTGAGGTTTTAGGCTTTAGGGTTAAGGTTTAATGGATTAGGGTTTAAGGGTTGAGGGTTTAAGTCTTAAGGTTAAAGGGTCAATGGTTTAGGGTTTAAGTGTTGAGGGATTAAGGGATTAAGGTTTAAGGGTTGAGTGTTAAGATATTAGGATTTGAGGTATAGGGTTGATGTATTAGGACTAAGGGTTTAATGTATAGGGTAGAGGGGTTGAGGGTAGAGGATTTAGAGGTTGATGGTTTAAGGGTGGAGAACTTAAGGCTTAACAGTTGAAGGATTACGGTTGATGGTTGAGGGTTGAGGGTTAAGGGTTTAATGTATAGGGTTGAGGGATTAGGGTTGAGAGTTGAGGATTTAAGGTATAAGGTTGAGGGATTAGGGTAGAGGGTTGAGAATTTATGTAAAAAAATATTTTGGAAAACCACAAATGCTTTATGCTCCTTCTAGGGTCTTTCACCTAAAAGGTGATAAGATTAGGTGACAAAATGCAATGTTCACATTGAAATATTGATGTGATGTGGGTGAAATATGCCTAGATGAGATAAAATAAATCTAGAAAACTAATGAAATAGATCAATTATTGAATCTAAACTAGGAAATGGAAAGTGTTGGAAAACATAGTGTTGTATGCAAACATGAACTAGAAACATGGACAAATGAAAACAGAATTGAATGAAACTGAATGGAGTGCACCTCGAAACTGAAAGAAAATATGCGAAGGTTTTGGAAGGCTATGAAATTCAACGTTGATACCCACTAGGACTCATTCGCCACAGATGGCGAGTTAGTCATGGTTCTGGTAAAATTTGTCAGAACGGGTTTTAGGATGCCAGGAACTCAAAACTTTAGAAAACCTTTTTCCATCCTAGCAGTGGGACTCATTGGCCACAAATGGTGAATCAGTCCACCTACAAATATATACAAAGTTAAAGGTCAACTCTATGGGTCATGGTTTGCACTTTTCTACTTGTCGAGTTGTTGGATCTAAATCTACAGAAAACGGGTTGAAAAGGGTCTTCAAGCTCCAATTAGGGTTATGATGACTTTGATGCTTTATTGACCACTTTTCAACACCTCTCTCCTTGATAAATCTACCTACAAGACGTACAAAAATACATGCAAAGAGAAGAAAAATGGTTAAGGGTTAGAGTATAGGGGTTTTCCTTGGTCAAACCCCACTTTGGTAATCAAACCCTTGATAATGAAATGAAATAAGAAATAAATGATGAATCAATAACATGAAAATGTTATAAAATCACCAAACCCTTGTTGTTGAAGTCTGAAGATATGTCAATGGTTGCTCCAAGATGCTTGATAATTGCTTGATTGAATGATGCTATGATGCTCAAATGAATGCTTAGATGGATTAAATGCAAGAATGAATACTTGGATGAATGGGGTTAAAATGAATACAAAATCATTTATTTATACACACTTATGCCCTAATTTCCTGAAAATACAATTGCAAGCCGACCTTAGGTCTTAATGAATAAAAACCCGCCAGTAATTTGAATTTATTTTAAATTTTGTGCCAAGAGGGACTCATTTTCCCACCATGGAGAATAGGTCCAACTCAACGCATATGAGTGGGTGTCGAGAATTAAGTTGTCTTTAATGATGTTTTTCAGGTTTGTACTAAAAAATACACTTAATTAAGGCTTGTAAGTACATAAAGGGGCCAAGTCAAGCATAAAAAAGGTGTATTTGGTGATGAAAAGTCTAGAAAAGGATGAAATTTGGTTACAACACTTTACAACACTTTAGAATAAGACTTGGTAAGTGATAAAAAGAGGGTATGTAGGTGAATTATAATAAGAAGAGTCTAGAAAAGTGAAAATGTATCACAACACTTCACAACACCTTTTACAAACATCATAAAGTCTTAATGATTCATAAAGATTCAAGACCTAATGTGAATATGTGGGCCATATTACAAAATTAAATCAAGGAAAAATCAAGCCAAATAAGCACAAGGAGGGACAAAATAAGAGAAACTAAAAGGGTTACTTTTTCCGTGTCCACAGTTACCCCTCACTTTAGTGAGATGATGAACTTGCTTCAAACTCACACTAAAGTAGAGCAATGCATCTTAAGAGGGGTTTAGATGTACTAATGCTTGATAAGATGAGACAACAATCAAGAGGGATGATTAAGCCCCCAGGATCAAGATCCCATGGTAAACCAATCATAAGAACAAAGGAAAACACATGAAAGTGATGAAAAAGAATGAAGGAAAGAAGAGAAAGCTTCGATCATCTATCTAGTTTGTTGTGGATTAGATCTAGGCTATTTATTTGGAACAAGAAATGTGTGCTCACTCTAGGGAGATGAAACTCATCGTTGTTTGTTGGGTGAGAAGGCCCAAATATACTCACTATGGGGTCACGGAACTTCTATTTGTCTGTGGGGTGAGAAATCCTGAAAGGTGGCTATGGGGAAAGTCATGCCTCGAAATGGGCTTCCCACTCAGCCATACTAAAGTTATACCTCCTGATAACTTTAATAAGGTGCCACAAAGGACAATGTTGTTTTGTGCGTCATAAGATAAGTAAAGCTTCGTATGCTTAGAACTCATGAACAAATGCAATGGCACCACAGGCATGTAAACTTTGTTATGCAAGGTGGCCATGTAAATGCAAAATGCAACATGCAAAAGATGTTTAAATGATTCTTGATTATTTCATGCAAGGTCTATAACTTAGGGAACATTATGTTTAATGTCTCCAAGAGAGGACTGTTGTGCATGTTTTGCACACACGCCCCGCCGAAGATAGGGACCCCCCTCTTTCCACTCCTAATGGGTCATTCTCACTCAAGATGGGAGATTTTTGCCTATCTTTTTTTACACATGCTTGTTTCCTAGCCCAAGTTGGCCCTAAGTCTGAAAACAATCAATTATCCCATTGACCAAAATCACCTAGCTGGGTTTTACCAAGTCATTTTCTTTTGCAAGCTTAGTCGTGCAGGTTTCCCCTTGGTCCTTTCCCCGACATCTGTCGGCCCTAGTGGGCCTACATTCATGGATTTCCCTTTGTCGTTCATTGTTGCATCATCTGCCTGCTGCCAATTCTCAACATCTACTTGATGTGCAAACCTCGTGTTTGCTTCTATTGTTGCATCCTTCATGCTTCACAGACCCACATTTGCGGGTCACCCTATGCGAATCTTTGTTCCCATTTCACCACTTTCACAACAGTCAGGACTTGACTTATGCCCGCATGGTGGGCCCCACTTTTGGTGTTTCTATTCCTGTCATTTCTATTTCCGAAGTAGACCCGATGCACTTCAAAAAATGCTTAGGTCCAAAATGATCATGAGACTTTGCATTGCTTGCCCTTGCCCAACCACCGTCCTCCAAACAGCTAAGCCGTCACGTCATCCCGTAGCTCAAATTCCACTTGTATCATTTCCTCATAGAAAAACCTTAAGGTCCGTGGGAGAGATTTTGAGTCAGAACCCATCGACAGGCCCACCCTTGTGGTTGGTCACCTATGGAAGGTCGTCACCCCAGTGCCATTTCCAAACAATGATCCTTTGCTACCTCTCTACTTCACAGACCTGCAATCCACCAGCATTGTCATCATCATGTGGGCTCCACCACAACATCTGCCATCCATCATCCCACCATTGCAAATAATGGAATTCCATCCACGACACACCCACATGTCTCACTCACATGCACTAACTTGGTCGCTTCCAAGTGATATTCTTAATAGCATCCTCAAGTCACCTCTTCTAAGGCATAATGAAATCCTAAGTTAGCAATGGTTATTGGGGAAGGTTGGCACCATAGCTTTACACTTTACGAATGATGACATTCAAAATTGGTGTTGGCAGCTATCATTCATGTGGAACCGGCATTACAGGTTTCTCCCTACCTCTCGCTATTCGCTCGACAGTAGTCCCACTCTCCTTTCCTACGGCAGTGTAGCAACATAGGAGGTCTGCATTCATTTTCCCGTGGTTTGCCTCATTGAATATTTGATTACATGATTGAGGCGGACACCCTTGAGTTGTGTCTGACCTCCACCATCTTGGATCCTGCAATGATAAACTATGCAAATAATACCATGACTTAAGAAAAAGAACAACTCCTTCAGGGCATCTATTGCAAACCGGGTGATGTGTAATAAATGAATGATTAAGGATTCCCATTGATAGGATCATCCTAATATGAATATTTCTTACCCGCTGGCTAGTGGAATCTCTTACATAGGTGTCTCCTCTTCCCAATCAATATAAAGTCAATGCTAATGTCTCAACTCATGTTTTTCCTTAGGTTGATACTAGGAAATAAACAAAATCAATGAATTCGAGAAGAAAATATGTGTGTAATCATGCTACGATCCCTAGTGATTGAAGGTATTGATATTATGGCATCACGTTGGGAGGTTTTTCAAAACAGAGTTTGTTTGAGCAAGTGCCACTATGCGGATGACTGCTTGGCCCACACCATCTTTTTCACTGACATTCTATAGCAACACCCCACCTTTTTGGCTCGACAGTAGCCTCCCCTATGGGTTTCACACTATGTGGCGTTTCCCTCTCCTTAATAAGAGTTGCTCCCATGTTTGAAACCAACTATTCACTGTGAACGTTAAAAAGATCTGAATCAATGGAGGTATTGCAAACTAGATAAGTTCAAAGCCTCTTACAGTTCATCGGCCAGGCTGATGGCAACAACATTGAACAATGCAGCAATTTCTTAACCACAATTAATGAAAACCTTAATGGATGACTTAAATTGTGAACCAAACCAGACTAAGCTTGAAAATGACACAATATCATTTTGTCAGTACACCTATGGGTTTTGGGGCACTCGATGTCATTCCTTTAGTGATCCATAGACCTCCTTCCTTGATGGATCTTGAATGTAAGTAATGATCGAATGGCCTTGATTTAGCCGTGGCATGAGGATTTTTTGTAGTAATGAACATCATGGTTACGAATTAATTATTAAATGTCAAAAAAATTACTCAAGTAGAGAAATAAATGATCTTTGATTTGATATTGATAAGTTAATAGTGATCGATGTGCTGCCTCCATTAACTGGATTTCAAATGGTAGTCATTGGGCAGTGTGGGTCTCGCGTCACCTTGGCCACAATGGAATCTTCACCTCATCCTCCCGCATTTCTCTGCCCATACTTTTAGATAGAAATTATGCGGGTTTCACTTGGGTGGAGATTGTCAACTCTGTCGCCATTCTCATGGTGTCCATCACCCGACATCTCTCTATGGCTCTTTGCCCATGTGTTGCTCCCACAAACTACTTTGCTCAATACATGTACTCATGGTTAATTCAATTGGATGAGATGATTAGGGAGGTTCCTATGAGAGGGGGTCGAGTGATTCTAAGTTGAGCTTGAGCTGGTGCGCCGCACAAAAGAATAGGTCATCTAAGTTTGTGATGAACACCATGACAAAGAAATTTGAGCTTGAGTTTTAATGATCATAAACTAAGTAATAGGGCCCGAAAATATGTGAGAAATGTTTCCATACTATTAAAGGAATTGATTGATTTCTTTTTTCCACAACTTCAGGAACTTGTGTCCAAGGCAATGGGTGATGTTTCAAATGGAATCGTTGTAATAGAAATATAATGTTGTTATCCTATGAAGTGATCAATGCAAATGATGCAAAAATGCAAGATGGTCAATAGAGGCTGTTAAAAGAATGATTAAAATGTTATCATGAGTAAGATACCACACGTCCCATGTTTGAGGGTGGACAATGGCGCCCATGATTTTTTTCCCCACGTCAGTGGTGCTTGCAGGTTCTGACTGCAGGCTTGTCATGGTTAATGGTCATTGCTGAGCGACCTTCCTGTAGCCACAACCCCAACTCTTCCATTCACTGGATTCTTCCTCTATGGAGCCCGCATTCTCCATGGCTGCTTCTTTTGAAAGCTCCCTCCATACGTTATAAGCTAACGACGATCTTCAACGAGTATGGGGACAGACATACATTGAGATAAATAGGCCCATTGCTCTCGCATCTGGGATCTACTAGGGTGATTAAACAAACACAAATTGAAGCAAAGGAAATATGAGAAAAATTGGAATATCAACGAAATTCCTGTGGAAAAACATCAAAAGGCTACAATCCAAATGTCATAACTATATGAAATTCTTAAGAATGGTCGGTGGAGGTTGCAAACTCTGCCATCCTGAATGACATCAATCATTCCATTTTATGGCCTAGTCGTGACATCCTCCCACCCACTGTTGACCATTCATATGAAGCCGCATCTCCTTTATGTGGTGGCTATGCGGGCTTCGCCAACCCATTTTTTGTCACCTCCACCATTTGGGCGATGACTTCCTTTCGCCACAACACCCCGACCTTGGATATTTATGCCATCATTTCTACCTGGTATGTTGTGAGATGGGTAAAGGTTGCTACCATCACCATGGCATTCATTGATGGTTAGCCTATGTTTTAATCTGGCAACAAGCATAGTAACGTCATTTCCTATGTTGGAATGGAGCCTATGTTAAAGGAATAAACCTATGAAACATGAACAAAGAAGTTTGATAGTTGATGATAGGTCTTCTTCCAAGCATCAATAATTTTTAGCCTCATCGGGCTAGCCAACAAAGGAGTTTATGAATGAAAGAATATCTCTATGTTCAGGGGTCAATCTTGTATGGTTTCAATCTAACAATGATCATGTAGTATTCATAGTCTCATGATATTTAAATACTTAATCTCCATGGAAAAACCAGTCAACATCATTAATATGAAGTTTGGGGGAATATCAACTTACATTGCCCAAATGTGGGCATTTTATCTACTTACTCTGTTCTTTCATCAAATGATATTCCCTTTGTAATGATTTTGAGTCTGACAGTATTGGTGTGAGATTCCCAAGCTACAGTTTTGTACAATGCCATCAACATTGGTCTCATGATACACTTGTACTTTGAGAGTGATGATGTTGAAAGAGACCATGTTTTCCTTTCCTACGACTAAAGAATGGACGAAAACATCACAAAAACCATTAGGTGTGAATTCATGCTCCAAAATGGAAGAGCCCTTTATGCAGGGAGATGTCTCATAGAATAATGGGGGGAGGTGGCCGAGGACTACGCAGACCTAGGTAATGTAAGGCAAGTATGCAAGTTTTGTAGGCCACTCATCCACTATTTTAACCTAGCTCACAATGGTATCATGAATGCCTTAAATCATGTGGA
Organism: Sequoia sempervirens; assembly: GCA_007258455.2. Classification (NCBI taxonomy): domain Eukaryota; kingdom Viridiplantae; phylum Streptophyta; class Pinopsida; order Cupressales; family Cupressaceae; genus Sequoia; species Sequoia sempervirens. The sequence goes on along the minus strand of VDFB02056228.1, from coordinate 7,573 downwards.
ACTTGTTGTTCTTCTTGTCATTTTGGACTGCGAGCATTTACTTCGACGAGGCCGCCGTCACCTGGGTCGTTCACAACAACATTCATTTCCCTTCCTCCCACACCTTATGACCCATAAAGTACAATCAAGTTTGAAGACAAATGACTTGTAATTTGAAATATTATTCGCAAATGATTTGAGATTTCTATTTAGGGGACGAAGACAAGAAGAAGGTTTGATGACTAGGAGTGGGGGTTCCTTGACGTAAGATTTAGAAATTGATGGGACAAAGCCTTCTCGGTAGGATGTGCTAATATTATAAGCTCCATTAAGTGATCATCAACAATCCTGAATTGAGGAGATCCTTGAAATAATTTTTATGTTCCCATGCACATTAAGGTTTGAGGGGTGAATGAGGTTCAACAATTACGATATTCCAAACAATGAACCTCTCATTAAAAGGAGGAAACATCATTAACGATTAGGAGGTTTTAGTCAATGGTGGTAATTGTGTAAAGGAGCATAGGACATGGGGTGTAAAACTGAATGTTGGCATCCAATTGATGAAGATGGATTTTGAGGGGCTAGATGACTAACGATTCAGAGAAATTAATGATTCTCATTGCATTTTTGTAGGTAGGATATGTTAGTATATTTAGTTTGTTGGTGGTTCTCATGATAATGGAATGCTCAAGTTTTTATGATTTGGGCATTAGTTTTATATTCCTGCAAGGGTAAGTGTGGGTAAATCAATGATCTCTATGTTAAAGCATAGCCAATATATATGTATCCTGAGTTACAATGGGGGAGGGTATTTAATAGTTCAAGTCAACATACATGGCCAAGGTCTAGGATTATTTAGACCATGATTGAACAATTGCTAAGGAGTTAAGAATTATGCAGTTGGGTGAATGCTACCTTTCCCTTTGGTTTTGGAGCTTGGTGAAGTGAATAACCAAGGAAATCAAATGGCTATTACGAAATTATATTTTATGGGCCTAACTTGATTTATTATTTATGCAGGGATTTGTTTTAGAGATCATCAAAGGAGCTTGTTGTAGGAGGAATCAACCCATGATTTTTCTTCCACATGGCCATCTATGAGAATGTACCAAATCTTATGAGGGTTTCCAACATCAGGATGTTTACATGAACAAGTTGACAAGCAAGTGGATGCATGATGGATCAAATCAATGCCAAAGGGAAATCAGATGACTATTTATTGAAAGTCTGAGGGAGGAGAGTTGTCTTGATTTTCATTGAATGATCATGATCAATCAGGAGTTGCCTCATCAAATCTTAGGACAACTAATCCATTTAACAATGGTGTAAATGTGCAAACAAAGTGCACTTTATTAGCTGAAGAAATATTGCAAACACATTGGTAAGCGTGGAGCCTTTCAATAGTTTCAGCTACAGCAAAAGAGCAATCAGCTAAATGACAAAATTTCTATAGTGATAGGGCACTAAAAGAAAAAATAAGAATGATACAAAGGTGTATTTTACATTGCTATATAATGGGGGGTAGGTGAAACCCTAACTTGTAATCAATCTGAGCCACACTACGTAATTAAATCCTAGCCATTCATTTGGGCTTTGCAAAACTATAAATAGGGGTTTTCCCCTCATTTGTAAATGGTTGGAGAAACCCTTATAGAGCACCTTTTACTCCATCTTATGTGCCAACCTTAGGTTTCTGCAAGTCCTATGCAGTAACTTGTGATAGCTTTTGGTCTCTTCTTTGTAACCCACTAATAGTACTAATAAGAGTACCTATGTATACTAAATGTATACATATATACTATTATGAGTACTCTCCCTTGTATTAATATGATCAAAGCATGATAGAGTATGGATTATATATATTTATATGTATGTATGTATGTTTGTATATATATATATATATACATATATATGTATGTATATCTATATACATGTATATATATTAAAACAAAGAAAAATAGTCTTTTTAACCAAAATGTGGGATTGATAATAAGAGGGGGTTATAATGAACATATTTCTCAATATTTCATTAGGAAATGAGATCCCCACAAATAATTGACTAACAAACCTTATGTGAATCAAGTCAATGTGAGAATCTATAGATTTCCTTATGCTTGAAGGATGGGGGTCAAGGTGTTGGCGATCAAAATTTCACCCTTACCCAAGTTAGACTTGCCTATCTTGTTGCAATATGGAAATGCTCTCAGATTTGTGGGTAAATTTGTAAGTGAGAGCGAATCTCATGAGTGGTTCCCCCAGTAAATCACCTAATCTAGAAGACCTTTAGAGGAAAGGGGTAGAAGGAAAAATTGAAAAAAGAGATCCTAAAACCTGATGATTCATCAACAATATAAAGATTCTGACAATTTTCTACTCTCAACAATCCCTTTAAAAATTTGATTCTCACAATCCCACCCTAGAAACATAATCCAATAGTGATTTGCATAGAGGTTCACCAAACAGAACGTAGAATGCAACCTGAATCACATGAAACCCTTGCAAAAAAACTTACAATGACAAGAAATGAAGGGGATTCTACATTTGAATCATAGTTAACATCAAATTGTGACTGCAAATTTGAGACAAGGAAAATGAGAAAGGAAATCCTACTATTTTATTGAAATGAAGGATTGTTGAATTTAGAATCTGAGTACACAAAATTTTTTACAAGACTCTTTGACTGAGTAGGAGAGCAAGAAACAATCAATCTGAATTGGGAAAATCAGAATTTTCTCCAAATATCCTCCAAGTGTCACAATAGTGAAAATAGCAAAAATTTGCTTAATCGCATCTCTAAAATAACAAATTTGATCAATTTTTAAGCTCCTCAAGAAATCCTAAATATTGGGGCCTCAAATTGCTCCAAAGTGCATAAAAAAGATAGTAACTTCCCATTTCCAAAAGGTTGATCCATAAAATTAGGTCTAGAGTGCTCAAAACTGAAATTGGAAAGTTCAGTTTGCTCCCTCTTTTCCAAATTCGCCCAAGTGAACTAAACTCAAAAGAGAAAGCTTGTCTATGCTTGATTTTATCAAAACTACATTATAAAATTGAAAACACTAAGATAATTTATAGAAATATTATATTAATACTACTTTACAATATCTTGCAGTTTTTATTTTTTCATAAGAAAACTCAATCCATCCTTATTTGATTTTCACAAAACTACAAGGAAAATTATGATTTAAAAAAAAAAAATTCCAAGTATAAAACATCTCCACCTAAGAATTTTACTTTATTCAAAATCAATCAAAAAGAATAACTAAGGCATATGAAAGGTTCAACCTAGAATGGAGGGGCCAAAGCACATATGATTTTCTAATAAAAATCATAAAAGAAAGGTGCATGACTATATGCTTTTCTCTAATTTTTTTTAAAAAAAAGGCTAATTCATGAAGGTTCGACATGAAAAGACCAAGGCATTGGTTTGGGTAATGAACTTTAAATCTATGTGATAAAATTCACAAGGTTGAATTAGTGCAAGAAAACCATAACCACAAAACCCTTGCATTTCTAATTTTTCACCCATATTTGCATTCTTTGACTTTTGGAAGAAAACTCTACCCAAACTGCCGCCATGACTATGGTTTTAATTTCATGAGCCCCCTGAATATTTCCTTCTACTTTATGTTGAATTTCCTTCAAGAAACTACCAGGTAAATATCTCTTTTTTCGAAAATGCAAAAAAAATCTTTCGTGTCTTCATTTCGATTATATTTATGAGGATTTCAAGCCACGACTATGATCAAATTTCTGAGGCATTTTCGATTGCTCCACATTGTTGACACTTTCCTTCACCTTGAGGTTGATATTTGATGATCTCCTAAAGCTTACCACTACAGGTTTTGAATGCACTTCTTGACAGAGAGAATCAAGGTAAACTCTTCATGCTTTGAGCTTGGTATTGTTTCTTTACTCTTTATCATTCAGATGCTTGATTCGAGCTCCAAAGTTGCAAAAAATGTGTATTTTGATTTGCAATTTTTATTTTGTGATTCCTTTATTATCTGAAGGGTTATAGTGAATTTTGGTTCAACCTCACCATGAAAACATAGATTCGTCATATTTGAAACCCTAGCTCTTTTCATGCTTAGTTTGAATTCGTGGGAAATACATTTCCTTACATTTGTATGTGAAAAAGAGATAATATTGTTCCCATGCTTCTTTACTTTGAGGTTATTGTATACTACATAGCCATGATTGGATACAAAATATTTTAAGGATTATGTAAACATATAAAGCTCTTTGCATTTCAGATTATTATTTTCTTTAACTCTGTGGCTCCTCCATGATTGAGCAATATGAATTGGTTTTTCTCAAAACCCTTGTTTTCTCACAAAACATTCAAGTCGTGGCCTTGTATCTCCCCTATGGCATGATTTCAAAACTTTTGTTTCTACAAAACTTCTTCACTAAACATAGCCTACTAGTTAATTCTTTTACCTTCAGTACAATAGACAACATGGCTTCTCTATTTTGGTTTCAAAACTCTCAAGGGTTTGCATCTCTTTTTTTGTCAATGATTCTATAATTTGTATGATTATGAGGCCTTGAAAACTCTCAATCATTTCCACTTTCACTTGGAGAATCCACCCTCATACAAAGCAAGCTTTGTATCAAAACTCCATTTGGAACAACATAGTTTTCCCTTTACAAGATCCAAGGTGATTTTTGTTTTGAAAGATGAGCCTATTACCAGATACCCTATTCATAGATCCACACTATGTATGGAAACATGTGACTTAGCTCTCAAAAATTGTGTCCCATGTGTTACACCTCAATAAGTGCCTTGTACTCTTTTCACTACCTCCATAACACAAAAGGGTACATTGTCTATTTATGATAGAACCATGCCATGAAACAAACCTTAGGCTTCATAAAACTATATGCTCTTGAGCAAAATTTTACTTCCATTTATTTAAAATTATGACATGTGTGATTTCCAGGTTCAGTGTAATTCAACTGTCTCCTCAAGCTATTCATGAACATTTTCATTCACCTTTTGGGGACTTTGACACTATGCTCTACATTTGGTGAGAGATGTGATGAAATTAATGGAACAATGGATTTATGACCTCCATGTGCTTGGGACAACATGATTTCACTCAGACAAATGCATCATGAATGCTCTTAATTCTTGTTCTTTATTCATTGTGGAGATAAATCTAATGCCAAAATGACATTGTCTTATTTCTTACCTATTTCCCTATACACCTTGGTATGCTTTGTAAGCTCCCCTATGATGTTCACAATACTCACACATTGATTCCCTTTTTCTATGTGCACTTTAAATGCTTTCTCACCCCCCTTTTATGCATGAATGTTGTCCTATGTGTAACCACCTTAGTAGTTTTTGAACCATGCATTAGTTTGTCCCTTATGTGTAAACATTTCCTATAGGCATTTTGATGCATAAATATATGATGAAACTTCATGTGGGAAAATTATCACTTGCTTCCCCCTACAACTATAACACATTTTACTTCTTGAAAGCATGAACAGGTAGGTAAAGATCATTGTGTTTGTTGCTCCTTTTTGCATTGTATTCTCACTGCTATGTTGTTTCCTTTCGTGCTTAATGGATGAACTAAACAGTTAATATGTGCACCTCATATGATATAAACAACAAAGAAAAATGTTGAGGCAACCAATAAATAATATAAAAACATGATATAATGATGCACCTTTACTATGCTTGCATGACTATGAAGGTTGTTCATTTCTTTATGCACCTTGGCATGCCTTGTAAGCTCCTTTTGACTACCCCTCAATGTGAACATCATGTTAATGAAACATGGAAGTATAGTAATGTTGTAGAAACACTTTGAACATGACACATTTGTATGCAAACATAAATGTATGATGAAATATTAGTCTTTGTTCTGCATAATTTGAGCATTCAAAAAAGATTCCTTGCTCATATGTGATCATCATCTTCACTTTGCATTTTGAATTTTATGGTCATGTATGGGTGATGAATCCATTTTCCTATATCTCTACAAGAAACAAACAATGTTTAGATTAAAAAGAAAATAAGTTCAATGTTCTTGTGATGTTTCATCCTTTGTATTCTCTTGCACACTTCTGATCTTTTCTCAACTGATTCAATGCACCACAAGAAATGTTCTATATTACTGTTGATAGATCATGTAGGAGGATTCATAACCTGAGCTCTAACAGAGCTTTTCCAATAATTTGTAGGTTCATTGGGAGGACATGAGCAAGGAGGGATGAACAACAATGAAGACAACTTGAAGACACCTTAGGCAATGACGATATGCTTCTTCTTATGTGCTCCTTTCTTTTTTTTATCTTCAGTAGTATAGTGTATTCCTTGTGTTCTGTTGACTAAGCTATTCCCACAGCTGGTGTGGGAGACTTGATCTTTCTTTTCATCCCAATGAATAGAAAACAACATTTTTGTGCAATCTTGTTCTATTTTGCACTTCTTTTTTGAAAAAATGTATGAAACATTATGGAATGAATAACTCAATGAAAGAACTTACTTTATATCTCATGCAATCCTTTGTTGTAAATGATGAATGAAAAATTGAATCACATTGCACTCTTCTAAACAACTCTTTAAAAATAAAATACATGCAATGGTTAAAGCAACTACAGAAATGAATTGAAATTTTTTCACCTTAAAATGAACCTGAATTAATCAACTCTGTCAATTTGAGTAGTGGTGAAAAAATGATAACAATCTTGGCGACCTTTGCTAGATACTTTCCTGCTAAGCATTAGGCTAGTTGCCTTATGTAATTCCATTGGGCATGGAGTCAACTCTGCCCCTCCAAAACTTAGGAAATCTTGAAAACTAGAACTTGCAACCCCAAACAACACAAAAAAACAAAACCAAACCAAGTAGAAAATAACCACTAGGCCCTAGTGGCCAGAGAACAATGCATAACAACATTTATGGAAAATAAACAACTAGAATGAAATGTGCTTTAAGCACTTATTGGAAAAAAAACTATTCTAGCCTAGACTAACCCATTAATATGGTTGTCTAAACAAAACCATTAACTAGTTTTGAAAAATAGCTATCGCTCCTAACCAATATGCAATTCTCTACTTGATTGCGAATCCACCAAAAGATGTGGAGAAAAATCAAATATCCAACAAGGAGAAAAATGAAATCACTTACCCACCTTTCTTGATTTGTGAAATAGAGGTGATCAAGTGAAAGGATGAACTGATTGTGCTTAAAATGATACCTCCCTTGATGCTCAAGATCAACATTGTCACAAGGCTGCTCCTCATTGGATTTTATCCGATCTAGATGCTTGATAGGACATCCCCTTGAAGGCTTTGGGCTGGAGAAAAAGACAACTTGAGTGATAAAAAACAACAACATCAACTTCACCTTGTATGATGGCTTGCCATGTCATTTCTTCCTCTGTAGTTAATGGGCCATCCTCCTCCATTAGAGTGGCAGTAGATCATCAAAGTTATCTACTCTTGGAAGGATTTTAGAAATAGTTGGTTTTAGCTCAAAATCTATATCATTACTCAAGGGAGCTTGCTCCAAACTGTGCCCTTGATCTTTAATGAAGGAAGGAAAGTGCTCAGACAATGAAATAGTCTC
>VDFB02056227.1:170831-224873 GCA_007258455.2 Sequoia sempervirens | reverse complement strand
AGAATTTCAAAATAGGACAAGATCTGCATTAAATGCATGAATATTATCCATGTCGGCCCACGATCTCTAGCAAGATCAAATTCACGTTTCTTCCAGAAAGTCCTCCAGCTGTAGACAGTTTTGGCATGGATTCTTAGGCAGGTCTCACTTTGAAAATTTAAACTGAACACTTCCAGATTTCCCTCTTTGGCACGAATCCATATGCAAGTCCCCATTTTAATATTTGTTTAGTCCTGAAAAATAGATATCATCATTAATAGCCCACATGTTCAAATTAAATTTGAATAAAATTTTGACCTTTTCTAAAAAACTTACATTTTTATAAGGAAACTTTCTATTTTCAGAATTTTTTCCATTTTTAGAAATTTTTATTTTCAATTTTTTATCTCAAGAAATTTTCATTTTCAGGATCATTTTCTTTAAAAAATTCCATTTTTGGAAAAATAATCATTTTCGGAAAAAATTCCATTTCGGGAAACCAGACCAAGGGGAGAATCCGGGAAAATCCAGGTCAGGCGGACTCCAGACCGGAATCCGGAAAAACCAGCCGGACAGGATTCTACCGAATAAGGCAAAAATTTCAACAATAGATCATCAAAACGAGCCAAAAATGCATGAAACACCGTGTAATATATCAAATTAAGCATGGGGTGTTGAGCATTTATTATCAAATTCGTCAATTTAATCCAGTATTTCAATTTGCACAAAGCCTAGCAAAAAATCCGAAAAAATCCGGGTGGACCGGATTTCTGCGGGCGGCATAAAATTCCGGACTTTGGCACGTACCCGGATAACTGAAGAAATCCGGGAGAATCCGGGTCGGGCGGAAAAATCCGGTTCTGAGCAAAAAGCTTCGAAGCTGAAATCTAGAATTTCAAAGAAATCGTTAAAATCCGGACAGACCGGAAAATCCCGGACTGGACCAAAAACCCGGATTTTTGCACAGAGTCGGACTTTGGGAAGAATCCGGGAAAATCCGGACGGACCCGAAAATCCTGGATTGGGGTAAAAACCCAGATTTTCTCAGAACTTAGTTTTTTCAAAGGGCAACCTGGGGAACTCACTTGGGCAAGCAAGATGAACATCTAAGGACCTCCAAAGGCAACCAAATCAATAAAATTAAGGGGCCAAAAGACACCAAAAGCCAGAGCAAAAAGAGGGTCCCTACTTTCAGTGGGGCGTGTGTGCAAAACTGCACAACAAATGGCGACTCCGCTGGGAAAATGCTCCAGAGCATTTTGATGATGGAACAAGAATCATGAACCCAGAGTCTCTGGTTTCGATCTCCCTATCAGGCAAATAAATCAAAATGCAAGATTAAAGAATCTGAACCAAAGGTAGACTAAACCTTCAATAAACTAAAAATTCAAGTGTGTGCAAGTGAGTTCATTTCCTTCCTTAAGCTACGGTAGAAACCAAGCTCAATCGGGTCAGGCTACATAAAGATTCTAGCTCCAAAAGCAACCTGGATAGAGCCTCGCTGCCAGTCAGGCGTCCATAGCCCTGACGAGATTATCACTGTGACTCTCCTGAACATAGCTCTACTGCCAGCCAGGCGTCCATAGCCCCGATAGAGATATTCAGATACTGCTGATAAGTTGAAATCATTCTTTTGACTCTCAATATTTCTTCTTCTTCTTGATATTTTTTTTTCTCTTTTCTTTTCACTCTTTTTATTTCAACCTGTGAACAGTGAAGTCCACACTCAGGGCTGAGAACCACAGTGGCACTGAAGCAGAAATATGATTTTTCACCCAATAAGACCTTGCAAGGACCCTACTGCAACCTTCAGATTCTTAAGATGTATGAAGGATATAAGATTTCAGAATACTTCAGGTTCAAGTCAGACCAATGACCCATTCTCTTTAAATCAGGCATTCAGACTGCTTGACACAATAAAAGATCTTTGACCATTAATTCAAGACACATGACTAAGGTCAATCAACGAAACACTTAGAACAATCCAGAATAATAAAGAATTATTGCATAGGAAAGACACTTCCCCAACCAGAAAATAGAAAACCCAAGCCAGAGAAGCAAAACAACAACCAAACTGAAACCCAAAGCAAACTAAACTAGCCAAAACAGAAGCAAGGAAAAGCCATCAAAACTAAAGCAATCCATCCTAAACAAAACATACAAAAGCAAAAGGAAAGCAGACCAAGCTGCATTTATTCAAATCAGCACTGTGTACAGAGAGACTCAAAGTGGCTCATGATCAGACAGGATGAACTGAGACTCATCCCCATATGATTAAACAATGCATGGACAAGCAATAAGGTGAAAGTAACAGTCCTCAGAAATGCAAACCTGTCTTTATATTCAGAAAAATAAATCTTTGCATTGTAGCATTCAAATTCCATGGTGAGATTAGGAATAACCAGTAACTAAGGCAACTCATTAGAACCATGATTAACCCATATGCAAGTTGTCTTTCCTAAATCTCCATAATCAAATTGAAAAGATTCATAATTTCTAGCAAAGAAAGAAACAACCTGATTTTGCTTTTCTGCAGACTGAATGTTGTGTTCATTATCTTGCACTTGTAAAGAGTTGATCATAGTGCCATCAGGGGGTCTCTGTTGATGGTGCAACATTCCACTTGCATTTGAAACATGGAAGATAGAATTAGAAGAATCATTACATGATGCAGAGTGAAATTCATATCGAAGAATTTCAGAATTATGAACATGGAACTTTTCACCTGTTTGAGTATTTCCATGAGGGATCAACAATGGAAACGCAACATTTCTGTTTTCAACATCATTCATATTTTCCTACACATTAGCACGAACCACATCAGCTACCCCATCAATAATGCATAGAATCTGTGAGTTTTCATTCTGCAGTTCATTAATAAGCTGAGGAAAAACAGAATTAGATAAATGAGAAGACTCCCTGAACTCATCTTTTGTTGGCACTAGTTCAGATTCTTGATCACAATCATCAGGAACGTTGACCACTTCACTGAGTGCTTCCTCATGTTATTCAAGACATTCATCAGCGATTGGTTGGCATTCCTCAGTTAGAGACTCGTTCGATGTACCTACCTGTGTATCATTTTCATGTAAGAGTAGTTGTACTTGTTCCTTCACCTCCTTTATGACTGTCTGGCACTGGAAACAGGTGAATTCTGAATGCTCTTCTTCATGTATCCTGCACCAAGCTGGTAACAACAGCTCCTCTAGGTAGACTCCAAAACCTAGGCTTGACCAATCTCTTATAATTCTGGCAACAAAATCTTTGTATCTGGTCTGTATCACATCTTCGTTTTGGACATGAACCTCTTTTTCAGCCTCCACTATATTTTCAAGAACTTGACTAGCCTCAACAAGAACATCCTCCTTGATCTCCATAGGCGATTCTTCACTTAAATATTCCTCTGTTATCTCTGATGCCTCAAATTCATATTCATGACACTCAGTTCCTTCCAATGTCACGTCAGCATCAGTTGCAATGCCATCCCTGGATTGAGAACTAGTCAGCCCTTCTGCAGTGCATTCTTTGCTTAACTCACCTTTCCACTCCAGGTATTCTCCAACTTTAAAGATAATGTCCCCACACGAACGACAGATGAACTCTGAATGGGCTGCATCATGGACTCTGCACCATTTAGACGAAAGGAAATCCTGCAAATGCTTACCACCAACAAGTTGATCTTCAACTATCTGTGTAAATGCCTCAACTGCAACATCAATAAACCCTAGATCTGAGGTGGCTAATGGTTCGGACAGATTTTGCATGAAAAGGTTCCTTTGCAAGACCATCTCAATGTTGTCTAGAAAGGCCAAGCATTCAAACTCATTGTGTCTACAGGTATTATGAAGTCTACACTTGTCTGAAAATGCACAATGATGTAAACCCTTGCCATTCCATTGATTTATCCTCCCATTTAGGGACTTACAGATTTGAAAAAAGTCAATCTAAAGACCGTTTCTATTATGAAAAACATAACGCTGATTTTCCATCTTGACTCAAAACTTGAATTTTCAGATTTTGAGATCTGCCATATCTCAGATTTTCAACATAGATGCTCATTCAATCTTCCAGCTATGTCACCTTGTCCGGCCCTCCTTCTAGCACCAATCTGTTGATGGTGTTTTCTGCACAGCAACAACTCAGACAGAAAATGATATTCTATCTCTCTTGAAAGATAATCTCCAACAATAAATTGTTGAAAATCACTCCAAGGTCTCTCGGGTGTCAGGTTATGACAATGCATAAACAACTCAAATAATATGTGAAAGTGCTGGTAATCACAAGGGGCCTTACAAATGAACAATGTTGGAAGTGAATTTTCATCAGATGCAACAATATGGTGATGCTTTCGATCCTAAAACTAACCCAGATTCAAAATAAACAGCAAAAGAGATAAGGGTTTAGAGAGATTCTATTCTATTCTAACTCCTAAGATCAATCACAATAATGATGAAAGCTGCAAATGGACAGATTCCCAATAAAATTGATCTCTGCTTGATCAAGGACAAACCTGCAACTACACAGAAATGGTGCGATCTTCTGGGGAAATCTGAGGATTTTCAGACTTTGAACATTCATTCACATACCCAACTGCTGGCGCAATGTCAACAAGCATTCACAGTTGAACTTAGCACAGAAGTGAGGCCCATACTAACTTTACACAGCAATCTACAATCAGCAAATTGCTAAAAGTATGGACCGGAAATCGATCAACATTATCAACATTTCACCACCATTGTAAAAGAGCTGAAATCTAGCATCTAACATCTGAGAATGAAGAACAAGAAACCATAAAAACTGTTGAAAATAAATACAAAGTTTTCCAAATCAACAATCCAATTGCATTACTTCTCCAGCATTACATAACAATTTCAAGTCTCTCATCTCCTACAACTAATTCTGAAAACTACTTGCCAATTCTGGCCTAGCCAAACTCCTAAAATCTCCCCTTACAAATGAGGCACAAATGCCATTTATAGAGAACCTCAAACATGTCGGCCCAATTAGATTTTACAATAATAACTAGCCTCAAACAGGTCGGCCAGGAGAATTTTAAAATAGGACAAGATCTGCATTAAATGCATGAATATTGTCCATGTTGGCCCACGATCTCCAGCAAGATCAAATTCGCGTTTCTTTCAGAAAGTCCTCCAGCTGTAGACAGTTTTGGCACGGATTCTTAGGCAGGTCCCACTTTGAAAATTTAAACTGAACATTTTCAGATTTCCCCCTCTTTGGCACGAATCCATATGCAAGTCCCTCTTTTAATATTTGTTTAGTCCTGAAAAATAGATATCATCATTAATAGCCCACATGTTCAAATTAAATTTGAATAAAATTTTGACATTTTCTAAAAAAACTTACATTTTTATAAGGAAACTTTCCATTTTCAGAATTTTTTCCATTTTTGGAAATTTTTATTTTCGATTTTTTTTATCTCAAGAAAAATTTTTATTTTTTCGGGATCATTTTTAAAATTTCCATTTTGGAAAAAAATCATTTTAGGAAAAATTTCCATTGCGGAAACGGACGAGGGAAAATCGGGAAAATCGAGGCCGGACTCCGGACGAATCCAGGAAAAAACGGTGGGCCAGTTCTATCGAATAAGGCAAAAGAATTAACAATAAGGTCATCAAAGCGAACCCGAATCGCGAAACAGCCGTGTAATATATCCAAATTGCATGGGGTGTTGAGCATTTGTCATCGATTCATCAATTTATCCGGTATTTCCAATTTTAAAAGCCTAGCAAAAATTCAGAAAAATCGGGAGTGGACGGTTCGCGAAGACGAGCATAAAATTCGGACTTTGTACGTACCCGAAGCGAAGAAATCTGGGAAAATCCAGGTCAGGCGGAAAATCCCGGACGTAGGCAAAAACCCAGAAAACTGAAGAAATCTAGAATTTCAAAGAAATCGTTAAAATCCGGACAGACCGGAAAATCCCGGACTGGACCAAAAACCCGGATTTTTGCACAGAGTCGGACTTTGGGAAGAATCCGGGAAAATCCGGACGGACCCGAAAATCCTGGATTGGGGTAAAAACCCAGATTTTCTCAGAACTTAGTTTTTTCAAAGGGCAACCTGGGGAACTCACTTGGGCAAGCAAGATGAACATCTAAGGACCTCCAAAGGCAACCAAATCAATAAAATTAAGGGGCCAAAAGACACCAAAAGCCAGAGCAAAAAGAGGGTCCCTACTTTCAGTGGGGCGTGTGTGCAAAACTGCACAACAAATGGCGACTCCACTGGGAAAATGCTCCAGAGCATTTTGATGATGAATAAGAATCATGAACCCAGAATCCCTGGTTTCGATCGCCCTATCAAGCAAACAAATCAAAATGCAAGACTAAAGAAAATCAAGACCAAAGGCTGACTGAAACTTCTAGAGACTGAAAATCCAAGTGTGTGCAAGTGAGTCCATTTCCTTCGTTAAGCTACCGTAGAAACCAAGCTCAGTCAAGTTAGGCTACGTAAAGGTTCTAGCTCCAAAAGCAACCTGGATAGAGCCTCACGCTACTGTAGCAAATCTTATAGGCCCCGGAATTTATAAGCTATGGACTTCTAAACATAAAGGCCTCATCGCCAAAGGCCCATAGCCTCTGCAGTAGAGATATTCAGATACCCCTAATGAGTTGGAAATCATTCTTCTAAATCTCAACATTTTCTCTTCTTCTTTATTTCTTTTCTTTTTCACTTTTTCATTTCAACCTGTGAACAGTGAGGTCCACACTCAGGGCTGAGAACCACAGTGGCACTGAAGCAGAAATATGATTTTTCACCCAACAAGACCTTGCAAGGACTCTAATGCAACCTCCAGATTCTTAAGATGTATAAGAGATATAGGATTTCAGAATACTTCAGGTTCAAATCAGACCAATGACCCATTCTCTTTAAATCAGACATTCAGACTGCTTGACACCAACAAAAGATCTTTGACCATTAATTCAAGACCCATCAATAAAACACTTAGAACAATCCCGGATAATAAAGAATTATTGCACAGGAAAGACACTTCCCCAACCAGAAAACAGAAAACCCAAGCTAGAGAAGCAAAACAACAACCAAACCGAAACCAAAAGCAAACTAAACTAGCCAAAACAGAAGCAAGAAAAAGCAATCCAAACTAAGCAATCTATTCTAAAGAAAACAAAACTGACAAAAGCAAAAGAAAAGCAGACCGGGCTGCATTTATTCAAATAAACACTATGTACAGAAAGACTCAAAGTGGCTGATGATCAGATAGGATGAACTGAGACTCGTCCCCATATGATTAATCAATGCCCGGACAAGCAATAAAGTGAAGGTAACAGTCCTCAGAAATGCAAACCTATCTTTATATTCAGAAAAATAAATCTCTGCCTTGTAGCATTCAAACTCCATGTCAAGATTAGGAATAACTAGTAACTGAGGTAACTCATTAGGACCATGATCAACCCATATGCAAGTTGTCTTTCCTAAATCTCCATAATCAAATTGACAAGATTCAGAATTTCTAGAAAAGAAAGAAACAACCTGATTTTGTATTTCTGCAGACTGAATGTTGTGTTCATCACCCTGCACTTGTGAAGAGTCGATCATAGTGTCATCAGGGGGTCTCCATTGATGGTGCAATATTCCACTTGCATTTGAAACAGGCAAGATAGAATTAGAGGAATCACTACATGATGCAGAGTGAAATTCATATCGAAGACTTTCAGAACTATGGACATGGAACTTTTCACCCCGCTTGGAGCATTTCCATGAGGATCAACGATGAAAACGCTAGGGCATTATCTTGTATTAACAATTTCACAGGATGCTCATCCGAATGTATCACAGATTGATCTTCCAACACATTCTCACCTAGAGAAGTTGGAGCATGTTCACCAATACTGACTGCAACATTTATGTTTTCGACATCATTCATATTCTCCTGCACATGAACCACATTAGCTACCCCATCAATAATGCATAGAATCTATGAGTTTTCATTGTGCAGTTCATTAATAAGCTGAGGAAAAATAGAATTAGATAAATGAGAAGACTCCCTGAATTCATCTTTTGTTGGTACTAGCTCGGATTCTTGATCACAGTCATCAGGAACGTTGATCACTTCACTGAGTGCTTCCTCATATTCTTCAAGACATTCATCGGCAACTGGTTGGCATTCCTCAATCAGAGACTTGTCTGACGCATCTGTCTGTGTATCATTTGCATGTAAGAGTAACTGTACTTGCTCCTTCACCTCCTTTATGACTGTTTGACACTGGAAACAGGTGAATTTTGAATGCTCTTCCTCATGTATCCTGCACCAAGCTGGTAACAACAGCTCCTCTAGGTAGACTCCAAAACCCAAGCTTGACCAATCTCTTATAATTTTGGCAACAAACTCTTTGTATCTGGTCTGTATCACATCTTCCTCTTGGACATGAACCTCTTTTTCAGCCTCCACTATATTTTCAGGAACTTGACTAGCCTGAACAAGAACATCCCCCTTGATCTCCATAGGCGATTCTTCACTTAAATATTCCTCTGTTATCTCTGGTGCCTCAGATTCATCTTCATGACACTCAGTTCCTTCCAAAGTCGCGTCAACATCAGTTGCAATGCCGTCCCTGGATTCAGAAGTAGTCAGCCCTTCTGCAGTGCATTCTTTGCTTAACTCAGCTTTCCACTCCAGGTATTCTCCAACTTTAAAGATAATGTCCCCACACGAACGACAGGTGAACTCTGAATGGGCTGCATCATGGACTCTGCACCATTTAGACGAAAGGAAATCCTGCAAGCACTTACCACTAGCAAACTGACCTTCAACTATCTGTGTAAATGCCTCGACTGACACATCAATAAACCCTAGATCTGAGGTGGCTAATGGCTCAGACATATTTTGCATGAAAAGGTTCCTTTGCAAGACCATCTCAATGTTGTTTAGAAAGGCCAAGCATTCAAACTCATTGTGTCTACAGGTATTATGAAGCCTACACTTGTCTGAAAATGCACAATGATGTAAACCCTTGCCATTCCATTGATTTATCCTCCTATTCAATGACTTACAAATTTGAAAAAAGTCAATCTGAAGACTGTTTCCATTATGAAAAACATAACGCTGCTTTTCCATCTTGACTCAGAACTTGAATTTTCAAATTTTGAGATCTGCCATATCTCAGATTTTCAACATAGAGGCTCATTCAGTCTTCCAGCAATGTCACCTTGTTTGCCCTCCTTCTAGCGCCAATCTGTTGATGGTGTTTTCTGCACAGCAACAACTCAGACATAATGCAATATTCTATCTCTCTTGAAAGGTTATTCTCAACAATAAATTACTGAAAATCACCCCAAGGTCTCTCGGGTGTCAGGTCATGACAGTGCATAAACAACTCAGATAATATGTGAAAATGCTGGTAATCACAAGGGGCCTTACAAATGAACAATGCTGGAAGTGAATTTTCATCAGATGCAATAATATGGCGATGCTTTCAATCCTAAAACTAACCCAGATTCAAAATAAACAGCAAAAGAGATAAGGGTTTAGAGAGATTCTATTCTATCCTAACTCCTAAGATCAATCACAATAATGATGAAAGCTGCAAATGGACAGATCCCCAATAAAACTGATCTCTGCTTGATCAAGGACAAACCTGCAACTACACAGAAATGGTGCGATCTTCTGGGGAAATCTAAAGATTTTCAGACTTTGAACATTCATTCACATACCTAACTACTGGCGCAATGTAAACAAGCATTCACAGTTGAACTTAGCACAGAAGTGAGGCCCAGACTAACTTTACACAGCAATCTACAATCAGCACATTGCTAAAAGTATGGACCGGAAATCGATCAACATCATTAACATTTCACCATCATTGTAAAAGAGCTGAAATCTAACATCTAACATCTAACATATGAGAATCAAGAGCAAGAAACCATAAAAACTGTTGAAAATAAATACAAAGTTTGCCAAATCAACAACCCAGTTGCATTACTTCTCCAGCATTACATAACAATTTCAAGTCTCTCATCTCCTACAGCTAATTCTGAAAACTACTTGCCAATTCTGGCCTCGCCAAACTCCTAAAATCTTCTCTACAAATGAGGCACAAATGCCATTTATAGAGAACCTCAAACATGTCGGCCCAATTAGATTTTACAACAATAACTGCCCCCAAAACAGGTCGGCATAAGAATTTTAAAATAGGACAAGATTTGCATTAAATGCATGGATATTATCCATGTCGGCCCACGATCTCCAGCAAGATCAGATTCACGTGTTTTCCAGAAAGTCCTCCAGCTGTAGGCAGTTTTGGCACGGATTCTTAGGCAGGTCCCACTTTGAAAATTTAAACTGAACATTTCTAGATTTCCCCCTTTGGCACGAACCCATATGCAAGTCCACCTTTTAATATTTGTTTAGTCCTGAAAAACAAGATATCATTACACAGCCTCCACATGTTTAAATCTAAATTGGAATAAAGTTTTGACCTTTTAAGAAAAACTTTACACTTTTTAAAACGAAACTTTCCATTTTGAGAATTTTTTCCATTTTTGGAAATTTTTATTTTCAATTTTTTTATCTCAAGAAATTTTCATTTTCAGGATCATTTTTAAAAAATTTCCTTTTTTGGAAAATTAATCATTTTCGAAAAAATTTCATTCCTAAAACGTAATTGCTGAAAATCTCGAAAATCCAGCCGCGACGGTAATTTAATCCGAAAACTACCTGGACAGATTCTACCGGAATAAGGCAAAATTTCCAACAATAGATCATCAAAACGTAACCAAGAATGCGCTAAAACATCGGTAATATATATCAAATTAAGCATGGGGTAAGTTTGGTGCATTTATCATCAAATCTTACTAATTTTATCTAAAGATTTCAATTTCGTAATAAAGTTCGCAAAATTCAGAAAAATCCGGGTGGACTGGATTTCACGGGCGTATAAAATTCGACTTTGGCACATACCTTAAAATCAAGAAACTGAAATCCAGCCTGGGCGGAAAATCTCGACGCGGTGCAAAACACTGGAACTCAAGAAATCCACTTCAAAGAAATCGGGAATACTGACGGACCGTAACCTTAATCGACCGAAAACCTGATTTTTGCACAGAGTCGACTTTGAGCATCCGAAAATCCGGACGGACCGGAAAATCCCGGACTGGGGTAAAAACACGAATTTTTGCACAGAGCCGGACTTTGAGCAGAATCCGGGAAAATCCGGACGGACCGGAAAATCCCGGATTGGGGTAAAAACCCAGATTTTGCACAGAACTAAGTTTTTTCAAAGGGCAACCTGAGGAACTCACTTGGGCAAGCAAGATGAACATCTAAGGACCTCCAAAGACAACCAAATCAATAAAATTAAGGGGCCGAAAGACAACAAAAGCCAGAGCAAAAAGAGGGTCCCTACTTTAAGTGGGGTGTGTGTGCAAAACTGCACAACAAATGGCGACTCCGCTGGGAAAATGCTCCAGAGCATTTTGATGATAAACAAGAATCATGAACCCAGAATCCCTGGTTTTGATCGCCCTATCAGGCAAACAAATCAAAATGCAAGACTAAAGAAAATCAAGACCAAAGGCTGACTGAAGCTTCCATAGACTGAAAATCCAAGTGTGTGCAAGTAGGTTCATTTCCTTCCTTAAGCTACTGTAGAAACCAAGCTCAGTCAAGTTAGGCTACGTAAAGGTTCTAGCTCCAAAAGCAACCTGGATAGAGCCTCGCTGCCAGTCAGGCGTCCATAGCCCCGACGAGGTTATCGCTGTGACTCTCCTGAACATAGCTCTACTGCCAGCCATGCGTCCATAGCCCCGGTAGAGATATTCAGATACCCCTGATGAGTTGAAATCATTCTTCTAACTCTCAATATTTTCTCTTCTTCTTTCTTTATTTCTTTTCTTTTTCACTTTTTCATTTCAACTTGTGAACAGTGAAGTCCACACTCAGGGCTGAGAACCACAGTGGCACTGAAGCAGGAATATGATTTTTCACCCAACAAGACCTTGCAAGGACCCTAAGGCAACCTCTAGATTCTTAAGATGTATAAGAGATATAGGATTTCAGAATACTTCAGGTTCAAATCAGACCAATGACCCATTCTCTTCAAATAAGACATTCAGACTGCTCGACACCAACAAAAGATCTTTGACCATTAATTCAAAACACATGACTAAAGTCCATCAATAAAACACTTAGAACAATCCCAGATAATAAAGAATTATTGCACAGGAAGGACACCTCCCAAACCAGAAAACAGAAAACCCAAGCCAGAGAAGCAAAACAACAACCAAACCGCAACCCAAAGCAAACTAAACTAGCCAAAACAGAAGCAAGAAAAAGCAATCCAAACTAAGCAATCTATTCTAAAGAAAACAAAACAGACAAAAGCAAAGGAAAAGCAGACAGGGCTGCATTTATTCAAATAAACACTATGTACAGAAAGACTCAAAGTGGCTCATGATCAGATAGGATGAACTGAGACTCATCCCCATATGATTAATCAATGCACAGACAAGCAATAAAGTGAAGGTAACAGTCCTCAAAAATGCAAACCTATCTTTATATTCACAAAAATAAATCTCTGCCTTGTAGCATTCAAACTCCATGTCAAGATTAGGAATAACTAGTAACTGAGGTAACTCATTAGGACCATGATCAACCCATATGCAAGTTGTCTTTCCCGAATCTCCATAATCAAATTGACAAGATTCAGAATTTCCAGCAAAGAAAAAACAACCTGATTTTGTATTTCTGCAGACTGAATGTTGCGTTCATCATCCTGCACTTGTGAAGAGTTGATCACAGTGTCATCGGGGGGTCCCCATTGATGGTGCAATATTCCACTTGCATTTGAAACAGGCAAGATAGAATTAGAGGAATCATTGCGTGATGCAGAGTGAAATTCATATCGAAGACTTTCAGACCTAAAAACATGGAACTTTTCACCTGTTTGAGTATTTCCACGAGGGATCAACGTGAAAATGCAGGGGCATTATCTTCTACAACAATTTCCTCAGCAGGATGCTCATTCGAAGGTATCACAGATTGATCTTCCAGCACATTCTCACCTAGAGAAGTTGGAGCATGTTCACCAATACTGACTGCAACATTTATGTTTTCAACATCATTCATATTCTCCTGCACATGAACCACATTAGCTACCCCATCAATAATGCATAGAATCTGTGAGTTTTCATTGTGCAGTTCATTAATAAGCCGAGGAAAAATAGAATTAGATAAATGAGAAGACTCCCTGAATTCATCTTTTGTTGGTACTAGCTCGGATTCTTGATCACAATCATCAGGAACGTTGATCACTTCACCGAGTGCTTCCTCATGTTCTTCAAGACATTCATCGGCAACTGGTTGGCATTCCTCAATCAGAGACTTGTCTGATGCATCTGTCTGTGTATCATTTGCATGTAAGAGTAACTGTACTTGCTCCTTCACCTCCTTTATGACTTTTTGGCACTGGAAACAGGTGAATTCTGAATGCTCTTCCTCATGTATTCTGCACCAAGCTGGTAACAACAGCTCCTCTAGGTAGACTCCAAAACCCAAGCTTGAACAATCTCTTATAATTTTGGCAACAAACTCTTTGTATCTGGTCTGTATCACATCTTCGTCTTGGACATGAACCTCTTTTTTAGCCTCCACTATATTTTCAGGAACTTGACTAGCCTCAACAAGAACATCCTCCTTGATCTCCATAAGCGATTCTTCACTTAAATATTCCTCTGTTATCTCTGGTGCCTCAGATTCATCTTCATGACACTCAGTTCCTTCCAAAGTCGCGTCAACATCAGTTGCAATGCCATCCCTAGATTCAGAAGTAGTCAGCCCTTCTGTAGTGCATTCTTTGCTTAACTCAGCTTTCCACTCCAGGTATTCTCCAACTTTAAAGATAATGTCCCCACACGAACGACAGGTGAACTCTGAATGGGCTGCATCATGGACTCTGCACCATTTAGACGAAAGGAAATCCTGCAAGCACTTACCACTAGCAAACTGACCTTCAACTATCTGTGTAAATGCATTGACTGCAACATCAATAAACCCTAGATCTGAGGTGGCTAATGGTTCAGACATATTTTACATGAAAAGGTTCCTTTGCAAGACCATCTTAATTTTTTTTAGAAAGGCCAAGCATTCAAACTTATTGTGTCTACAGGTATTATGAAGCCTACACTTGTCTGAAAATGCACAATGATGTAAACCCTTGCCATTCCATTGATTTATCCTCCTATTCAATGACTTACAAATTTGAAAAAAGTCGATCTGAAGACTGTTTCCATTATGAAAAACATAACGCTGCTTTTCCATCTTGACTCAGAACTTGAATTTTCAGATTTTGAGATCTGCCATATCTCAGATTTTCAACATAGAGGCTCATTCAATCTTCCAGCAATGTCACCTTGTTCGCCCTCCTTCTAGCGCCAATCTGTTGATGGTGTTTTCTGCACAACAACAACTCAGACATAATGCAATATTCTATCTCTCTTGAAAGGTTATTCTCAACAATAAATTAGAGAAAATCACCCCAAGGTCTCTCGGGTGTCAGGTCATGACAGTGCATAAACAACTCAGATAATATGTGAAAATGTTGGTAATCACAAGGGGCCTTACAAATGAACAATGCTGGAAGTGAGTTTTCATTAGATGCAACAATATGACGATGCTTTCAATCCTAAAACTAACCCAGATTCAAAATAAACAGCAAAAGAGATAAGGGTTTAGAGAGATTCTATTCTATCCTAACTCCTAAGATCAATCACAATAATGATGAAAGCTGCAAATGGACAGATCCCCAATAAAACCGATCTCTGCTTGATCAAGGACAAACCTGCAACTACACAGAAATGGTGCGATCTTCTAGGGAAATCTGAAGATTTTCAGACTTTGAACATTCATTCACATACCCAACTGTTGGCGCAATGTAAACAAGCATTCACAGTTGAACTTAGCACAGAAGTGAGGCCCAGACTAACTTTACACAGCAATCTACAATCAGCAAATTGCTAAAAGTATGGACCGGAAATCGATCAACATCATTAACATTTCACCATCATTGTAAAAGAGCTGAAATTTAACATCTAACATCTAACATATGAGAATCAAGAGCAAGAAACCATAAAAACTGTTGAAAATAAATACAAAGTTTGCCAAATCAACAACCCAGTTGTATTACTTCTCCAGCATTACATAACAATTTCAAGTCTCTCATCTCCTACAGCTAATTCTGAAAACTACTTGCCAATTCTGACCTGGCCAAACTCCTAAAATCTTCTCTACAAATGAGGCACAAATGCCATTTATAGAGAACCTCAAACATGTCGGCCCAATTAGATTTTACAACAATAACTGCCCCCAAAACAGGTCGGCCTAAGAATTTTAAAATAGGACAAGATTTGCATTAAATGCATGGATATTATCCATGTCGGCCCACGATCTCCAGCAAGATAGGATTCACGTGTTTTCCAGAAAGTCCTCCAGCTGTAGGCAGTTTTGGCACGGATTCTTAGGCAGGTCCCACTTTGAAAATTTAAACTGAACATTTCTAGATTTCCCGCTTTGGCACGAACCCATATGCAAGTCCACCTTTTAATATTTGTTTAGTCCTGAAAAACAGATATCATCATTAATAGCCCACATGTTTAAATTAAATTTGAATAAAGTTTTGACCTTTAAGAAAAACTTACACTTTTAAAAGGAAACTTTCCATTTTCAGATTTTTTTTCATTTTTGGAAATTTTTATTTTCAATTTTTTTTTTATCTCAAGAAATTTTACTTTTCAGATCATTTTTTAAAATTTCCATTTCTTTGCAAAATTACTAATTTTTCGAAAAATTCCATTTCGGGAAACCGTATCAGCGGGGAAACTGGAAAATTCCAGTCAGCGGATCGTGACTGCATCCTGAAAACTAAATAGGATTCTACCGAATAAGGCAAAAATTTCAACAATAGATCATCAAAACAAACCAAGAATGCGCGAAACATCGTGTAATATATAAAATTAAGCATGGGGTGTTGAACAATTATCATAAAATTCATCAATTTTATCCAATATTTCAATTTACACAAAGCTCGGCAAAAAATCCAGAAAAATCCGGGTGGACCGGATTTCCGCGGGCGGCATAAAATTTCAGACTTTGGCACATACCCAGAAAATTGAAGAAATCTGGGAAAATCTGGGTCGGGCGGAAAATCCCGGACGCAGGCAAAAAACCTGGAAAACTGAAGAAATCTGGAATTTCAAAGAAATCGGGAAAATCCGGACGGTCCGGAAAATCCCGGATTGGACCGAAAACCCCGATTTTTGCACAGAGCCGGACTTTGAGCAGAATCCGGGAAAATCTGGACAGACCGGAAAATCCTAGATTGGGGTAAAAAACCGCATTTTGCACAGAACTAAGTTTTTTCAAAGGGCAACCTGGGGAACTCACTTGGGCAAGCAATATGAACATCTAAGGACCTCCAAAGACAACCAAATCAATAAAATTAAGGGGCCGAAAGACACCAAAAGCTAGAGCAAAAAGAGGGTCCCTACTTTAAGTGGGGTGTGTGTGCAAAACTGCACAACAAATGGCGACTCCGCTGGGAAAATGCTCCAGAGCATTTTGATGATGAACAAGAATCATGAACCCAGAATCCCTGGTTTCGATCGCCCTATCAGGCAAACAAATCAAAATGCAAGACTAAAGAAAATCAAGACCAAAGGCTGACTGAAGCTTCCATAGACTGAAAATCCAAGTGTGTGCAAGTGAGTTCATTTCCTTCCTTAAGCTACTGTAGAAACTAAGCTCAGTCAAGTTAGGCTACGTAAAGGTTCTAGCTCAAAAAGCAACCTGGATAGAGCCTCGCTACCAGTCAGGCGTCCATAGCCCCGACGAGGTTATCGCTGTGACTCTCCTGAACATAGCTCTACTGCCAGCCAGGCGTCCATAGCCCCGGTAGAGATATTCAGATACCCCTGATGAGTTGAAATCATTCATCTAACTCTCAATATTTTCTCTTTTTCTTTGTTTATTTCTTTTCTTTTTCACTTTTTCATTTCAACCTGTGAACATTGAAGTCCACACTCAGGGCTGAGAACCACAGTGGCACTGAAGCAGGAATATGATTTTTCACCCAACAAGACCTTGCAAGGACCCTAATGCAACCTCTAGATTCTTAAGATGTATAAGAGATATAGGATTTCAGAATACTTCAGGTTCAAATCAGACCAATGACCCATTCTCTTTAAATCAGACATTCAGACTGCTTGACACCAACAAAAGATCTTTGACCATTAATTCAAAACACATGACTAAAGTCCATCAATAAAACACTTAGAACAATCCCAGATAATAAAGAATTATTGCACAGGAAGGACACCTCCCCAACCAGAAAATAGAAAACCCAAGACAGAGAAGCAAAACAACAACCAAACCGAAACCCAAAGCAAACTAAACTAGCCAAAATAGAAGCAAGAAAAAGCAATCCAAACTAAGCAATCTATTTTAAAGAAAACAAAACAGACAAAAGCAAAAGAAAAGCAGACCGGGCTGCATTTATTCAAATAAACACTATGTACAGAAAGACTCAAAGTGGCTCATGATCAGATAGGATGAACTGAGACTCATCCCCATATGATTAATCAATGCACAGACAAGCAATAAAGTGAAGGTAACAGTCCTCAGAAATGCAAACCTATCTTTACATTCAGAAAAATAAATCTCTGCCTTGTAGCATTAAAACTCCATGTCAAGATTAGGATCAACTAGTAACTGAGGTAACTCATTAGGACCATGATCAACCCATATGCAAGTTGTCTTTCCCGAATCTCCATAATCAAATTGAGAAGATTCAGAATTTCCAGCAAAGAAAGAAACAACCTGATTTTGTATTTCTGTAGACTGAATGTTGTGTTCATCATCCTGCACTTGTGAAGAGTTGATCACAGTGTCATCGGGGGGTCTCCATTGATGGTGCAATATTCCACTTGCATTTGAAACAGACAAGATAGAATTAGAGGAATCATTGCGTGATGCAGAGTGAAATTCATATCGAAGACTTTCAGACCTAAAAACATGGAACTTTTCACCTGTTTGAGTATTTCCATGAGGGATCAACGATGAAAACGCAGGGGCATTATCTTGTACAACAATTTCCTCAGCAGGATGCTCATCTGAATGTATCACAGATTGATCTTCCAGCACATTCTCACCTAGAGAAGTTGGAGCATGTTCACCAATACTGACTGCAACATTTATGTTTTCGACATCATTCATATTCTCCTGCACATGAACCACATTAGCTACCCCATCAATAATGCATAGAATCTGTGAGTTTTCATTGTGCAGTTCATTAATAAGCTGAGGAAAAATAGAATTAGATAAATGAGAAGACTCCCTGAATTCATCTTTTGTTGGTACTAGCTCGGATTCTTGATCACAGTCATCAGGAACATTGATCACTTCACTGAGTGCTTCCTCATGTTCTTCAAGACATTCATCGGCTACTGGTTGACATTCCTCAATCAGAGACTTGTCTGATGCATCTGTCTGTGTATCATTTGCATGTAAGAGTAACTGTACTTGCTCCTTCACCTCCTTTATGACTGTTTGGCACTGGAAACAGGTGAATTCTGAATGCTCTTCCTCATGTATCCTGCACCAAGCTGGTAACAACAGCTCCTCTAGGTAGACTCCAAAACCCAAGCTTGACCAATCTCTTATAATTTTGGCAACAAACTCTTTGTATCTGGTCTGTATCACATCTTCGTCTTGGACATGAACCTCTTTTTCAGCCTCCACTATATTTTCAGGAACTTGACTAGCCTGAACAAGAACATCCTCCTTGATCTCCATAGGCGATTTTTCACTTAAATATTCCTCTGTTATCTCTGGTGCCTCAGATTCATCTTCATGACACTTAGTTCCTTCCAAAGTCGCGTCAACATCAGTTGCAATGCCGTCCCTGGATTCAGAAGTAGTCAGCCCTTCTGCAGTGCATTGTTTGCTTAACTCAGCTTTCCACAACAGGTATTCTCCAACTTTAAAGATAATGTCCCCACACGAATGATAGGTGAACTCTGAATGGGCTGCATCATGGACTCTGCACCATTTAGACGAAAGGAAATCCTGCAAGCACTTACCACTAGCAAACTAACCTTCAACTATCTGTGTAAATGCCTCGACTGACACATCAATAAACCCTAGATCTGAGGTGGCTAATGGTTCAGACATATTTTGCATGAAAAGGTTCCTTTGCAAGACCATCTCAATGTTGTTTAGAAAGGCCAAGCATTCAAACTCATTGTGTCTACAGGTATTATGAAGCCTACACTTGTCTGAAAATGCACAATGATGTAAACCCTTTCCATTCCATTGATTTATCCTCCTATTCAATGACTTACAAATTTGAAAAAAGTCGATCTGAAGAATGTTTCCATTATGAAAAACATAACGCTGCTTTTCCATCTTGACTCAGAACTTGAATTTTCAGATTTTGAGATCTGCCATATCTCAGATTTTCAACATAGAGGCTCATTCAATCTTCCAGCAATGTCACCTTGTTCGCCCTCCTTCTAGCGCCAATCTGTTGATGGTGTTTTCTGCACAGCAACAACTCAGACATAATGCAATATTCTATCTCTCTTGAAAGGTTATTCTCAACAATAAATTACTGAAAATCACCCCAAGGTCTCTCGGGTGTCAGGTCATGACAGTGCATAAACAACTCAGATAATATGTGAAAATGCTGGTAATCACAAGGGGCCTTACAAATGAACAATGCTGGAAGTGAATTTTCATCAGATGCAACAATATGGTGATGCTTTCAATCCTAAAACTAACCCAGATTCAAACTAAACAGCAAAAGAGATAAGGGTTTAGAGAGATTCTATTCTATCCTAACTCCTAAGATCAATCACAATAATGATGAAAGCTACAAATGGACAGATCTCCAATAAAATCGATCTCTTCTTGATCAAGGACAAACCTCAGAATTGCCACGTAAATGGTATGAGTCTTCAAAAATCAAGATTTTCAACTTTCAACATTCATTCTCCTACATACCTTAACACAAGCAAACAAGCATCTGCCAGCTTTTGAATCCTAGTACGTAAGTGAGGCCCACTAACTTTACACAATAATCTACAATTAGCAAATTGCTAAAAGTATGGACCAAAAATCGATCAACATCATTAACATTTCACCATCATTGTAAAAGAGCTGAAATCTAACATCTAACATCTAAGATATGAGAATCAAGAACAAGAAACCATAAAAACTGTTGAAAATAAATACAAAGTTTGCTAAATCAACAATCCAATTGCATTAATTCTCCAGCATTACATAACAATTTCAAGTCTCATCTCCTACAAAATTTAATTAAACTGGCTACTAATTCTGGCCTAGCCAAACTCCTAAAATATTCTCTACAAATGAGGCACAAATGCCATTTATAGAGAACCTAAAACATGTCGGCCCAATTAGATTTTACAACAATAACTGCCCCAAAACAGGTCGGCCTAAGAATTTCAAAATAGGACAAGATTTGCATTAAATGCATGGATATTATCCATGTCACTTCCACGCATCTCCAAAGAAGATGAGATTCAATGCAGTTTTCCGTGAAGTCTCTCCAAATTGTGAGGGCGCTTTGGCACGGATTCTTAGGCAAGTCCCACTTTGAAAATTTAAATTGAACATTTCCAGATTTCCCTGTTTTGGCACGAATCCATATGCAAGTCCACCTTTTAATATTTGTTTAGTCCTGAAAAACAGATATCATCATTAATAGCCCACATATTCAAATTAAATTTGAATAAAATTTTGACCTTTAAGAAAAACTTACATTTTTAAAAGGAAACTTTCCATTTTCAGAATTTTTTCCATTTCTGGAAATTTTTATTTTCAATTTTTTTTATCTCAAGAAATTTTCATTTTCGTGGATCATTTTAAAAATTTCCATTTTTGGAAAATTAATCATTTTCGGAAAAATTTCCATTTCGAGAAACCAGACCAAGGGGAAAATCTGGGAAAATCCAGGTCAGGCGGACTCCTGACCAGAATCTGGAAAAAACCAGTCGGACAGGATTCTACCGAATAAGGCAAAAATTTCAACAATAGATCATCAAAACGAACCAAGAATGCGCGAAACATCGTGTAATATATCAAATTAAGCATGGGGTGTTTAGCATTTATCATCAAAATCATCCATTTTATCCAGTATTTCAATTTGCACAAAGCCCGGCAAATAATCCGAAAAAATCCGGGTGGACCGGATTTCCGCGGGCGGCATAAAATTCCGGACTTTGGCACATACCCAGAAAACTGAAGAAATCCGGGAAAACCCGGGTCGAACGGAAAATCCCGGACGCAGGCAAAAAACCCAAAAAACTGAAGAAATCTGGAATTTCAAAGAAATCGGGAAAATCCAGATCGACCGGAAAATCCTGGACTACACCGAAAACCCGGATTTTTGCACAGAGCCGGACTTTGAGAAGAATCCGGGAAAATCCGGACGGACCGAAAAATTCCGGACTGGGGTAAAAACCCGGATTTTTGCACAGAGCCGAACTTTGAGCAGAATCCGGGAAAATCCGGACGGACTGGAAAATCTCGGATTGGGGTAAAAACCCGGATTTTGCACAGAACTAAGTTTTTTCAAAGGGCAACCTGGGGAACTCACTTGGGCAAGCAAGATGAACATCTAAGGACCTCCAAAGGCAACCAAATCAATAAAATTAAGGGGCCGAAAGACACCAAAAGCCAGAGCAAAAAGAGGGTCCCTACTTTAAGTGGGGCGTGTGTGCAAAACTGCACAACAAATGGCGACTCCGTTGGGAAAATGCTCCAGAGCATTTTGATGATGAACAAGAATCATGAACCCAGAATCCCTGGTTTCGATCGCCCTATCAGGCAAACAAATCAAAATGCAAGACTAAAGAAAATCAAGACCAAAGGCTGACTGAAGCTTCCATTGACTGAAAATCCAAGTGTGTGCAAGTGAGTTCATTTCATTCCTTAAGCTACTGTAGAAACCAAGCTCAGTCAAGTTAGGCTACGTAAAGGTTCTAGCTCCAAAAGCAACCTGGATAGAGCCTCGCTGCCAGTCAGGCGTCCATAGCCCCGACGAGGTTATCGCTGTGACTCTCCTAAACATAGCTCTACTGCTAGCCAGGCGTCCATAGCCTCGGTAGAGATATTCAGATACCCCTAATGAGTTGAAATCATTCTTCTAAATCTCAATATTTTCTCTTCTTCTTTCTTTATTTCTTTTCTTTTTCACTTTTTCATTTCAACCTGTGAACAGTGAAGTCCACACTCAGGGCTGAGAACCACAGTGGCACTGAAGTAGGAATATGATTTTTCACCCAACAAGACCTTGCAAGGACCCTAATGCAACCTCCAGATTCTTAAGATGTATAAGAGATATAGGATTTCAGAATACTTCAGGTTCAAATCAGACCAATGACCCATTATCTTTAAATCAGACATTCAGACTGCTTGACACCAACAAAAGATCTTTGACCATTAATTCAAAACACATGACTAAAGTCCATCAATAAAACACTTAGAACAATCCCAGATAATAAAGAATTATTGCACAGGAAGGACACCTCCCCAACCAGAAAACAAAAAACCCAAGACAGAGAAGCAAAACAACAACCAAACCGAAACCCAAAGCAAACTAAACTAGCCAAACAGAAGCAAGAAAAAGCAATCCAAACTAAGCAATCTATTTTAAAGAAAACAAAACAGACAAAAGCAAAAGAAAAGCAGACCGGGCTGCATTTATTCAAATAAACACTATGTACAGAAAGACTCAAAGTGGCTCATGATCTGATAGGATGAACTGAGACTCATCCCCATATGATTAATCAATGCACGGACAAGCAATAAAGTGAAGGTAACAGTCCTCAGAAATGCAAACCTATCTTTATATTCAGAAAAATAAATCTCTGCCTTGTAGCATTCAAACTCCATGTCAAGATTAGGAATAACTAGTAACTGAGGTAACTCATTAGGACCATGATCAACCCATATGCAAGTTGTCTTTCCCGAATCTCCATAATCAAATTGATAAGATTCAGAATTTCCAGCAAAGAAAGAAACAACCTGATTTTGTATTTCTGTAGACTGAATGTTGTGTTCATCATCCTGCACTTGTGAAGAGTTGATCACAGTGTCATCGGGGGGTCTCCATTGATGGTGCAATATTCCACTTGCATTTGAAATAGGCAAGATAGAATTAGAGGAATTATTGCGTGATGCAGAGTGAAATTCATATCGAAGACTTTCAGACCTATAAACATGGAACTTTTCACCTGTTTGAGTATTTCCATGAGGGATCAACGATGAAAACGCAGGGGCATTATCTTGTACAACAATTTCCTCAGCAGGATGCTCATCCGAATGTATCACAGATTGATCTTCCAACACATTCTCACCTAGAGAAGTTGGAGCATGTTCACCAATACTGACTGCAACATTTATGTTTTCGACATCATTCATATTCTCCTGCACATGAACCACATTAGCTACCCCATCAATAATGCATAGAATCTATGAGTTTTCATTGTGCAGTTCATTAATAAGCTGAGGAAAAATAGAATTAGATAAATGAGAAGACTCCCTGAATTCATCTTTTGTTGGTACTAGCTCGGATTCTTGATCACAGTCATCAGGAACGTTGATCACTTCACTGAGTGCTTCCTCATATTCTTCAAGACATTCATCGGCAACTGGTTGGCATTCCTCAATCAGAGACTTGTCTGACGCATCTGTCTGTGTATCATTTGCATGTAAGAGTAACTGTACTTGCTCCTTCACCTCCTTTATGACTGTTTGACACTGGAAACAGGTGAATTTTGAATGCTCTTCCTCATGTATCCTGCACCAAGCTGGTAACAACAGCTCCTCTAGGTAGACTCCAAAACCCAAGCTTGACCAATCTCTTATAATTTTGGCAACAAACTCTTTGTATCTGGTCTGTATCACATCTTCCTCTTGGACATGAACCTCTTTTTCAGCCTCCACTATATTTTCAGGAACTTGACTAGCCTGAACAAGAACATCCCCCTTGATCTCCATAGGCGATTCTTCACTTAAATATTCCTCTGTTATCTCTGGTGCCTCAGATTCATCTTCATGACACTCAGTTCCTTCCAAAGTCGCGTCAACATCAGTTGCAATGCCGTCCCTGGATTCAGAAGTAGTCAGCCCTTCTGCAGTGCATTCTTTGCTTAACTCAGCTTTCCACTCCAGGTATTCTCCAACTTTAAAGATAATGTCCCCACACGAACGACAGATGAATTCTGAATGGGCTGCATCATGGACTCTGCACCATTTAGACGAAAGGAAATCCTGCAAGCACTTACCACTAGCAAACTGACCTTCAACTATCTGTGTAAATGCCTCAACTGCAACATCAATAAACCCTAGATCTGAGGTGGCTAATGGTTCAGACAGATTTTGCATGAAAAGGTTCCTTTGCAAGACCATCTCAATGTTGTCTAGAAAGGCCAAGCATTCAAACTCGTTGTGTCTACAGGTATTATGAAGCCTACACTTGTCTGAAAATGCACAATGATGTAAACCCTTGCCGTTCCATTGATTTATCCTCCCATTCAATGACTTACAGATTTGAAAAAAGTCAATCTGAAGACTGTTTCCATTACGAAAAACATAACGCTGCTTTTCCATCTTGACTCAAAACTTGAATTTTCAGATTTTGAGATCTGCCATATCTCAGATTTTCAACATAGAGGCTCATTCAATCTTCCAGCAATGTCACCTTGTTCCGCCCTCCTTCTAGCGCCAATCTGTTGATGGTGTTTTCTGCACAGCAACAACTCAGACAGAAAATGATATTCTATCTCTCTTGAAAGATAATATTCAACAATAAATTGTTGAAAATCACCCCAAGGTCTCTCGGGTGTCAGGTCATGACAATGCATAAACAACTCAGATAATATGTGAAAATGCTGGTAATCACAAGGGGCCTTACAAATGAACAATGCTGGAAGTGAATTTTCATCAGATGCAACAATATGGTGATGCTTTCAACCCTAAAACTAACCTGGATTCAAAATAAACAGCAAAAGAGATAAGGGTTTAGAGAGATTCTATTCTATCCTAACTCCTAAGATCAATCACAATAATGATGAAAGCTGCAAATGGACAGATCCCCAATAAAACTGATCTTTGCTTGATCAAGGACAAACCTGCAACTACACAGAAATGGTGCGATCTTCTGGGGAAATCTAAAGATTTTCAGACTTTGAACATTCATTCACATACCCAACTGCTGGCGCAATGTAAACAAGCATTCACAGTTGAACTTAGCACAGAAGTGAGGCCCAGACTAACTTTACACAACAATCTAGAATCAGCAAATTGCTAAAAGTATGGACCGGAAATCGATCAACATCATTAACATTTCACCATCATTGTAAAAGAGCTGAAATCTAACATCTAACATCTAACGTCTAACATCTAACATATGAGAATCAAGAGCAAGAAACCATAAAAACTGTTGAAAATAAATACAAAGTTTGCCAAATCAACAACCCAGTTGCATTACTTCTCCAGCGTTACATAACAATTTCAAGTCTCTCATCTCCTACAGCTAATTCTGAAAACTACTTGCCAATTCTGGCCTAGCCAAACTCCTAAAATCTTCTCTACAAATGAGGCACAAATGCCATTTATAGAGAACCTCAAACATGTCGGCCCACTTAGATTTTACAAAAATAATTGGCCCCAAAACAGGTCGGCCTAAGAATTTCAAAATAGGACAAGATTTGCATTAAATGCATGGATATTATCCATGTCGGCCCACGATCTCCAACAAGATCAGATTCACGTGTTTTCCAGAAAGTCCTCTAGCTGTAGGCAGTTTTGGCACGGATTCTTAGGCAGGTCCCACTTTGAAATTTAAACTGAACATTTCCAGATTTCCCCCTTTGGTACGAACCCATATGCAAGTCCACCTTTTAATATTTGTTTAGTCCTGAAAAACAGATATCATCATTAATAGCCCACATGTTTAAATTAAATTTGAATAAAGTTTTGACCTTTAAGAAAAACTTACACTTTTAAAAGGAAACTTTCCATTTTCAGATTTTTTTTCATTTTTGGAAATTTTATTTTCAATTTTTCTTTTATCTCAAGAAATTTTCATTTCAGATCATTTTAAAAATTTCCATTTTTGGAAAAAAAAATCATTTTTGGAAAAATTTCCATTTCGGGAAACCAGACCAAGGGGAAAATCTGGGAAAATCCAGGTCAGGTGGACTCCAGACCAGAATCTGGAAAAAACCAGCCGGACAGGATTCTACCGAATAAGGCAAAAATTTCAACAATAGATCATCAAAACGAATCAAGAATGCATGAAACATCGTGTAATACATCAAATTAAGCATGGGATGTTGAGCATTTATCATCAAATTCATGAATTTAATCCAGATTTCAATTTGCACAAAGCCCGCAAATCCAAAACTGGTGGACTGGATTTCCGCGTATGTACCTCGACTTTGGCACATACCCGTGAAACTCAAGAACCGAAAATCCGTGCCTGGGCGGAAAATCTCTGACGCAGTAAAAACACCTGAAAACTGAAGAAATCCGTAATTTCAAAGAAATTCCGAAAATACTCTGACGGATCAAAACCTTGACTGACCGAAAACTGGATTTTGCAATGTATCGGACTTTGAGCATCCGGAGAAGTAACCGGACGATCGGAAAATCCCGGATCAGTAAACACTAATTTTGCACGTGAGCCGGACTTATGCTGCATCCGAAAACCGGACGGACCGAAAAATCCCGATTGGGGTAAAAACCCAGATTTTGCACAGAACTAAGTTTTTTCAAAGGGCAACCTGAGGAACTCACTTGGGCAAGCAAGATGAACATCTAAGGACCTCCAAAGACAACCAAATCAATAAAATTAAGGGGCCGAAAGACAACAAAAGCCAGAGCAAAAAGAGGGTCCCTACTTTAAGTGGGGTGTGTGTGCAAAACTGCACAACAAATGGCGACTCCGCTGGGAAAATGCTCCAGAGCATTTTGATGATAAACAAGAATCATGAACCCAGAATCCCTGGTTTTGATCGCCCTATCAGGCAAACAAATCAAAATGCAAGACTAAAGAAAATCAAGACCAAAGGCTGACTGAAGCTTCCATAGACTGAAAATCCAAGTGTGTGCAAGTAGGTTCATTTCCTTCCTTAAGCTACTGTAGAAACCAAGCTCAGTCAAGTTAGGCTACGTAAAGGTTCTAGCTCCAAAAGCAACCTGGATAGAGCCTCGCTGCCAGTCAGGCGTCCATAGCCCCGACGAGGTTATCGCTGTGACTCTCCTGAACATAGCTCTACTGCCAGCCATGCGTCCATAGCCCCGGTAGAGATATTCAGATACCCCTGATGAGTTGAAATCATTCTTCTAACTCTCAATATTTTCTCTTCTTCTTTCTTTATTTCTTTTCTTTTTCACTTTTTCATTTCAACTTGTGAACAGTGAAGTCCACACTCAGGGCTGAGAACCACAGTGGCACTGAAGCAGGAATATGATTTTTCACCCAACAAGACCTCGCAAGGACCCTACTGCAACCTTCAGATTCTTAAGATGTATGAAGGATATAAGATTTCAGAATACTTCAGTTTCAAGTCGGACCAATGACCCATTCTCTTTAAATCAGACATTCAGACTGCTTGACACCAACAAAAGATCTTTGACCATTAATTCAAGACACATGACTAAAGTCCATCAATAAAACACTTAGAACAATCCCAGATAATAAAGAATTATTGCACAGGAAAGACACTTCCCCAACCAGAAAACAGAAAACCCAAGCCAGAGAAGCAAAACAACAACCAAACCGAAACCCAAAGCAAACTAAACTAGCCAAAACAGAAGCAAGAAAAAACAATCTAAACTAAGCAATCTATTCTAAAGAAAACAAAACAGACAAAAGCAAAAGAAAAGCAGACCGGGCTGCATTTATTCAAATCAACACTATGTACAGAAAGACTCAAAGTGGCTCATGATCAGATAGGATGAACTGAGACTCATCCCCATATGATTAATCAATGCACAGACAAGCAATAAAGTGAAGGTAACAGTCCTCAGAAATGCAAACCTATCTTTATATTCAGAAAAATAAATCTCTGCCTTGTAGCATTCAAACTCCATGTCAAGATTAGGAATAACTAGTAACTGAGGTAACTCATTAGGACCATGATCAACCCATATGCAAGTTATCTTTCCCGAATCTCCATAATCAAATTGACAAGATTCAGAATTTCCAGCAAAGAAAGAAACAACCTGATTTTGTATTTCTGCAGACTGAATGTTGTGTTCATCATCCTGCACTTGTGAAGAGTTGATCACAGTGTCATCGGGGGGTCTCCATTGATGGTGCAATATTCCACTTGCATTTGAAACATGCAAGATAGAATTAGAGGAATCATTGCGTGATGCAGAGTGAAATTCATATCGAAGACTTTCAGACCTAAAAACATGGAACTTTTCACCTGTTTGAGTATTTCCACGAGGGATCAACGATGAAAATGCAGGGGCATTATCTTCTACAACAATTTCCTCAGCAGGATGCTCATTCGAATGTATCACAGATTGATCTTCCAGCACATTCTCACCTAGAGAAGTTGGAGCATGTTCACCAATACTGACTGCAACATTTATGTTTTCAACATCATTCATATTCTCCTGCACATGAACCACATTAGCTACCCCATCAACAATGCATAGAATCTGTGAGTTTTCATTGTGCAGTTCATTAATAAGCCGAGGAAAAATAGAATTAGATAAATGAGAAGACTCCCTGAATTCATCTTTTGTTGGTACTAGCTCGGATTCTTGATCACAATCATCAGGAACGTTGATCACTTCACCGAGTGCTTCCTCATGTTCTTCAAGACATTCATCGGCAACTGGTTGGCATTCCTCAATCAGAGACTTGTCTGATGCATCTGTCTGTGTATCATTTGCATGTAAGAGTAACTGTACTTGCTCCTTCACCTCCTTTATGACTTTTTGGCACTGGAAACAGGTGAATTCTGAATGCTCTTCCTCATGTATTCTGCACCAAGCTGGTAACAACAGCTCCTCTAGGTAGACTCCAAAACCCAAGCTTGAACAATCTCTTATAATTTTGGCAACAAACTCTTTGTATCTGGTCTGTATCACATCTTCGTCTTGGACATGAACCTCTTTTTTAGCCTCCACTATATTTTCAGGAACTTGACTAGCCTCAACAAGAACATCCTCCTTGATCTCCATAAGCGATTCTTCACTTAAATATTCCTCTGTTATCTCTGGTGCCTCAGATTCATCTTCATGACACTCAGTTCCTTCCAAAGTCGCGTCAACATCAGTTGCAATGCCATCCCTAGATTCAGAAGTAGTCAGCCCTTCTGTAGTGCATTCTTTGCTTAACTCAGCTTTCCACTCCAGGTATTCTCCAACTTTAAAGATAATGTCCCCACACGAACGACAGGTGAACTCTGAATGGGCTGCATCATGGACTCTGCACCATTTAGACGAAAGGAAATCCTGCAAGCACTTACCACTAGCAAACTGACCTTCAACTATCTGTGTAAATGCATTGACTGCAACATCAATAAACCCTAGATCTGAGGTGGCTAATGGTTCAGACATATTTTACATGAAAAGGTTCCTTTGCAAGACCATCTTAATTTTTTTTAGAAAGGCCAAGCATTCAAACTTATTGTGTCTACAGGTATTATGAAGCCTACACTTGTCTGAAAATGCACAATGATGTAAACCCTTGCCATTCCATTGATTTATCCTCCTATTCAATGACTTACAAATTTGAAAAAAGTCGATCTGAAGACTGTTTCCATTATGAAAAACATAACGCTGCTTTTCCATCTTGACTCAGAACTTGAATTTTCAGATTTTGAGATCTGCCATATCTCAGATTTTCAACATAGAGGCTCATTCAATCTTCCAGCAATGTCACCTTGTTCGCCCTCCTTCTAGCGCCAATCTGTTGATGGTGTTTTCTGCACAACAACAACTCAGACATAATGCAATATTCTATCTCTCTTGAAAGGTTATTCTCAACAATAAATTAGAGAAAATCACCCCAAGGTCTCTCGGGTGTCAGGTCATGACAGTGCATAAACAACTCAGATAATATGTGAAAATGTTGGTAATCACAAGGGGCCTTACAAATGAACAATGCTGGAAGTGAGTTTTCATTAGATGCAACAATATGACGATGCTTTCAATCCTAAAACTAACCCAGATTCAAAATAAACAGCAAAAGAGATAAGGGTTTAGAGAGATTCTATTCTATCCTAACTCCTAAGATCAATCACAATAATGATGAAAGCTGCAAATGGACAGATCCCCAATAAAACCGATCTCTGCTTGATCAAGGACAAACCTGCAACTACACAGAAATGGTGCGATCTTCTAGGGAAATCTGAAGATTTTCAGACTTTGAACATTCATTCACATACCCAACTGTTGGCGCAATGTAAACAAGCATTCACAGTTGAACTTAGCACAGAAGTGAGGCCCAGACTAACTTTACACAGCAATCTACAATCAGCAAATTGCTAAAAGTATGGACCGGAAATCGATCAACATCATTAACATTTCACCATCATTGTAAAAGAGCTGAAATTTAACATCTAACATCTAACATATGAGAATCAAGAGCAAGAAACCATAAAAACTGTTGAAAATAAATACAAAGTTTGCCAAATCAACAACCCAGTTGTATTACTTCTCCAGCATTACATAACAATTTCAAGTCTCTCATCTCCTACAGCTAATTCTGAAAACTACTTGCCAATTCTGACCTGGCCAAACTCCTAAAATCTTCTCTACAAATGAGGCACAAATGCCATTTATAGAGAACCTCAAACATGTCGGCCCAATTAGATTTTACAACAATAACTGCCCCCAAAACAGGTCGGCCTAAGAATTTTAAAATAGGACAAGATTTGCATTAAATGCATGGATATTATCCATGTCGGCCCACGATCTCCAGCAAGATAGGATTCACGTGTTTTCCAGAAAGTCCTCCAGCTGTAGGCAGTTTTGGCACGGATTCTTAGGCAGGTCCCACTTTGAAAATTTAAACTGAACATTTCTAGATTTCCCGCTTTGGCACGAACCCATATGCAAGTCCACCTTTTAATATTTGTTTAGTCCTGAAAAACAGATATCATCATTAATAGCCCACATGTTTAAATTAAATTTGAATAAAGTTTTGACCTTTAAGAAAAACTTACACTTTTAAAAGGAAACTTTCCATTTTCAGATTTTTTTTCATTTTTGGAAATTTTATTTTCAATTTTTCTTTTTATATCAAGAAATTTTCATTTTCAGGATCATTTTTAAAAATTTCTATTTTTGGAAAATTTATCATTTTCGGAAAATTTTCCATTTCGGGAAACCAGACCAAGGGGAAAATCTGAGAAAATCCAGGTCAGGCAGACTTCAGACTAGAATCCGGAAAAAATCAGCCGGATAGGATTCTACCGAATAAGGCAAAAATTTCAACAATAGATCATCAAAACGAACCAAGAATGCGCGAAACATCGTGTAATATATCAAATTAAGCATGGGGTGTTGAGCATTTATCATCAAATTCATCAATTTTATCCAGTATTTCAATTTGCACAAAGCCCGGCAAAAAATCCAGAAAAATCCGGGTGGACCGGATTTCCGCGGGCGGCATAAAATTCCGGACTTTGGCACATACCCAGAAAATTGAAGAAATCCTGGAAAATCCAGGTCGGGCGAAAAATCCCGGACGTAGGCAAAAAACCCGGAAAACTGAAGAAATCTAGAATTTCAAAGAAATCGGGAAAATCCGGACGGACCGGAAAATCCCGGACTGGACCGAAAACCTGGATTTTTGCACAGAGCCGGACTTTGAGCAGAATCCAGGAAAATCCGGACGGACCAGAAAATCCCGGACTGGGGTAAAAACCCGGATTTTTACACAGAGCCGGACTTTGAGCAGAATCCGGGAAAATCCGGACGGACCGGAAAATCCCGGATTGGGGTAAAAACCCAGATTTTGCACAGAACTAAGTTTTTTCAAAGGGCAACCTGGGGAACTCACTTGGGCAAGCAAGATGAACATCTAAGGACCTCCAAAGACAACCAAATCAATAAAATTAAGGGGTCGAAAGACACCAAAAGCCAGAGCAAAAAGAGGGTCCCTACTTTCAGTGGGGCATGTGTGCAAAATCAAGACAACAAATGGCGACTCATTGAAGTCGCTCCAGAGCATTTCATGATGAATAAGAATCATGAACCTAATCCTCGCTTCGATCACTCTATCGTGCAAACAAATCAAAATGCAAGACTAAAGAAAATCAAGACCAAAGGTCGATCAGTTTCTATAGACTGGAAAATCCAAGTGTGTGCAAGTGAGTCTTACTCCTTCCTTAAGCTAATCAGAGAAACCAAGCTCACTGGCTAGGCTACGTGAAGGTTCTAGTCTAAAAGCAACTGATAGAGCTCTCACAAGCACAAAGGCCCATACCGATTTGTGGTTATCATTGCGGTTTCCTCCTGAACATAGCTCTACTACCAGCCAGGCGTCCATAGCCCCGATAGAGATATTCAGATACCCCTGATGAGTAGAAATAATTCTTCTAACTCTCAATATTTTTTCTTCTTCTTTCTTTATTTCTTTTTCTTTTCACTTTTTCATTTCAACCTGTGAACAGTGAAGTCCACACTCAGGGCTGAGAACCACAGTGGCACTGAAGCAGGAATATGATTTTCACCCAACAAGACCTTGCAAGGACCCTAATGCAACCTCCAGATTCTTAAGATGTATAAGAGATATAGGATTTCAGAATACTTCAGGTTCAAATCAGACCAATGACCCATTCTCTTCAAATAAGACATTCAGACTGCTCGACACCAACAAAAGATCTTTGACCATTAATTCAAAACACATGACTAAAGTCCATCAATAAAACACTTAGAACAATCCCAGATAATAAAGAATTATTGCACAGGAAGGACACCTCCCCAACCAGAAAATAGAAAACCCAAGCCAGAGAAGCAAAACAACAACCAAACCGAAACCCAAAGCAAACTAAACTAGCCAAAACAGAAGCAAGAAAAAACAATCCAAACTAAGCAATCTATTCTAAAGAAAAGAAAACAGACAAAAGCAAAGGAAAAGCAGACCGGGCTGCATTTATTCAAATAAACACTATGTACAGAAAGACTCAAAGTGGCTCATGATCAGATAGGATGAACTGAGACTCATCCCCATATGATTAATCAATGCACGGACAAGCAATAAAGTGAAGGTAACAGTCCTCAAAAATGCAAACCTATCTTTATATTCAGAAAAATAAATCTCTGCCTTGTAGCATTCAAACTCCATGTCAAGATTAGGAATAACTAGTAACTGAGGTAACTCATTAGGACCATGATCAACCCATATGCAAGTTGTCTTTCCCGAATCTCCATAATCAAATTGACAAGATTCAGAATTTCCAGCAAAGAAAAAAACAACCTGATTTTGTATTTCTGCAGACTGAATGTTGCGTTCATCATCCTGCACTTGTGAAGAGTTGATCACAGTGTCATCGGGGGGTCCCCATTGATGGTGCAATATTCCACTTGCATTTGAAACAGGCAAGATAGAATTAGAGGAATCATTGCGTGATGCAGAGTGAAATTCATATCGAAGACTTTCAGACCTAAAAACATGGAACTTTTCACCTGTTTGAGTATTTCCATGAGGGATCAACAGTGAAAACGCAGGGGCATTACCTTGTACAACAATTTCCTCAGCGGGATGCTCATTCGAAGGTATCACAGATTGATCTTCCAGCACATTCTCACCTAGAGAAGTTGGAGCATGTTCACCAATACTAACTGCAACATTTATGTTTTCAACATCATTCATATTCTCCTGCACATGAACCACATTAGCTACCCCATCAATAATGCATAGAATCTGTGAGTTTTCATTGTGCAGTTCATTAATAAGCCGAGGAAAAACAGAATTAGATAAATGAGAAGACTCCCTGAATTCATCTTTTGTTGGTACTAGCTCGGATTCTTGATCACAGTCATCAGGAACGTTGATCACTTCACTGAGTGCTTCCTCATGTTCTTCAAGACATTCATCGGCAACTGGTTGGCATTCCTCAATCAGAGACTTGTCTGATGCATCTGTCTGTGTATCATTTGCATGTAAGAGTAACTGTACTTGCTCCTTCACCTCCTTTATGACTGTTTGGCACTGGAAACAGGTGAATTCTGAATACTCTTCTTTATGTATCCTGCACCAAGCTGGTAACAAGAGCTCCTCTAGGTAGACTCCAAAACCCAAGCTTGACCAATCTCTTATAATTTTGGCAACAAACTCTTTGTATCTGGTCTGTATCACATCTTCATCTTGGACATGAACCTCTTTTTCAGCCTCCACTATATTTTCAGGAACTTGACTAGCCTCAACAAGAACATCCTCCTTGATCTCCATAGGCGATTCTTCACTTAAATATTCCTCTGTTATCTCTGGTGCCTCAGATTCATCTTCATGACACTCAGTTCCTTCCAAAGTCTCGTCAACATCAGTTGCAATGCCGTCCCTGGATTCAGAAGTAGTCAGCCCTTCTGCAGTGCATTCTTTGCTTAACTCAGCTTTCCACTCCAGGTATTCTCCAACTTTAAAGATAATGTCCCCACACGAACGACAGGTGAACTCTGAATGGGCTGCATCATGGACTCTGCACCATTTAGACGAAAGGAAATCCTGCAAGCACTTACCACTAGCAAACTGACCTTCAACTATCTGTGTAAATGCCTCGACTGCAACATCAATAAACCCTAGATCTGAGGTGGCTAATGGTTCAGACATATTTTGCATGAAAAGGTTCCTTTGCAAGACCATCTCAATGTTGTTTAGAAAGGCCAAGCATTCAAACTCATTGTGTCTACAGGTATTATGAAGCCTACACTTGTCTGAAAATGCACAATGATGTAAACCCTTGCCATTCCATTGATTTATCCTCCTATTCAATGACTTACAAATTTGAAAAAAGTCGATCTGAAGACTGTTTCCATTATGAAAAACATAACGCTGCTTTTTCCATCTTGACTCAGAACTTGAATTTTTAGATTTTGAGATCTGCCATATCTCAGATTTTCAACATAGAGGCTCATTCAATCTTCCAGCAATGTCACCTTGTTCGCCCTCCTTCTAGCGCCAATCTGTTGATGGTGTTTTCTGCACAGCAACAACTCAGACATAATGCAATATTCTATCTCTCTTGAAAGGTTATTCTCAACAATAAATTACTGAAAATCACCCCAAGGTCTCTCGGGTGTCAGGTCATGACAGTGCATAAATAACTCAGATAATATGTGAAAATGCTGGTAATGACAAGGGGCCTTACAAATGAACAATGCTGGAAGTGAATTTTCATCAGATGCAACAATATGGCGATGCTTTCAATCCTAAAACTAACCCAGATTCAAAATAAACAGCAAAAGAGATAAGGGTTTAGAGAGATTCTATT
Source organism: Sequoia sempervirens (assembly GCA_007258455.2). Classification (NCBI taxonomy): domain Eukaryota; kingdom Viridiplantae; phylum Streptophyta; class Pinopsida; order Cupressales; family Cupressaceae; genus Sequoia; species Sequoia sempervirens. The sequence continues at coordinate 189,371 of VDFB02056227.1, read as the reverse complement.
CTATCCTAACTCCTAAGATCAATCACAATAATGATGAAAGCTGCAAATGGACAGATCCCCAATAAAATCGATCTCTGCTTGATCAAGGACAAACCTGCAACTACACAGAAATGGTGCGATCTTCTAGGGAAATCTGAAGATTTTCAGACTTTGAACATTCATTCACATACCCAACTGCTGGTGCAATGTAAACAAGCATTCACAGTTGAACTTAGCACAGAAGTGAGGCCCAGACTAACTTTACACAACAATCTACAATCAGCAAATTGCTAAAAGTATGGACCGGAAATCGATCAACATCATTAACATTTCACCATCATTGTAAAAGAGCTGAAATCTAACATCTAACATCTAACATATGAGAATCAAGAGCAAGAAACTATAAAAACTGTTGAAAATAAATACAAAGTTTGCCAAATCAACAACCCAGTTGCATTACTTCTCCAGCTTTACATAACAATTTCAAGTCTCTCATCTCCTACAGCTAATTCTGAAAACTACTTGCCAATTCTGGCCTAGCAAAACTCCTAAAATCTTCTCTACAAATGAGGCACAAATGCCATTTATAGAGAACCTCAAACATGTCGGCCCAATTAGATTTTACAACAATAACTGGCCCCAAAACAGGTCGGCCTAAGAATTTCAAAATCGGACAAGATTTTCATTAAATGCATGGATATTATCCATGTCGGCCCACGATCTCCAGCAAGATCAGATTCACATGTTTTCCAGAAAGTCCTCCAGCTGTAGGCAGTTTTGGCACGGATTCTTAGGCAGGTCCCACTTTGAAAATTTAAACTGAAGATTTCCAGATTTCCCCCTTTGGCACGAACCCATATGCAAGTCCACCTTTTAATATTTGTTTAGTCCTGAAAAACAGATATCATCATTAATAGCCCACATGTTTAAATTAAATTTGAATAAAGTTTTGACCTTTAAGAAAAACTTACACTTTTAAAAGGAAACTTTCCATTTTCAGATTTTTTTTCATTTTTGGAAATTTTTATTTTCAATTTTTTCTTTTTATCTCAAGAAATTTTCATTTTCAGGATCATTTTTAAAAATTTCTATTTTTGGAAAATTAATCATTTTCAGAAAAATTTCCATATCGAGAAACCAGACCAAGGGGAAAATCCGGGAAAATCCAGGTCAGGCGGACTCCAGACCAGAATCCGAAAAAAACCAGCCGGATAGGATTCTACCGAATAAGGCAAAAATTTCAACAATAGATCATCAAAACGAACCAAGAATGCGCGAAACATCGTGTAATATATCAAATTAAGCATGGGGTGTTGAAAGCATTTATCATCAAATTCATCAATTTTATACGATATTTCAATTTGCACAAAGCGGCAAAAATCGGAGAAAAATCCGGGTGGACCGGATTTCTGCGGGCGGCATAAAATTCCGGACTTTGGTACGTACCCGGAAAACTGAAGAAATCCGGGAGAATCCGGGTCGGGCGGAAAATCCCGGACGCAGGCAAAAACCCGGAAAACTGAAGAAATCCAGAATTTCAAAGAAATCGGGAAAATACGGACGGACCAAAAAATCCCGGACTGGACCAAAAACCCAGATTTTTGCACAGAGCCGAACTTTGAGCAGAATCCGGGAAAATCACAGACGGTGAAAAATCCGGTGGGAGTTAAAAGCGATTTTTACCTGAGAGTCGGACTTTGAAGCGAGAATCCGGAAAATCGGACGGTAGGAAAATCGGATGGGGTAAAAAAGCCAGTTTTACCGCGAGAACTAAGTTTTTTCAAAGGGCAACCTGGGGAACTCACTTGGGCAAGCAAGATGAACATCTAAGGACCTCCAAAGGCAACCAAATCAATAAAATTAAGGGGCCGAAAGACACCAAAAGCCAGAGCAAAAAGAAGGTCCGTACTTTAAGTGGGGCGTGTGTGCAAAACTGCACAACAAATGGCGACTCCGCTGGGAAAATGCTCCAGAGCATTTTGATGATGAACAAGAATCATGAACCCAGAATCCCTGGTTTCGATCGCCCTATCAGGCAAACAAATCAAAATGCAAGACTAAAGAAAATCAAGACCAAAGGCTGACTGAAGCTTCCATAGACTGAAAATCCAAGTGTGTGCAAGTGAGTTCATTTCCTTCCTTAAGCTACCGTAGAAACCAAGCTCAGTCAAGTTAGGCTACGTAAAGGTTCTAGCTCCAAAAGTAACCTGGATAGAGCCTCGCTGCCAGACAGGCGTCCATAGCCCCGACGAGGTTATCGCTGTGACTCTCCTGAACATAGCTCTACTGCCAGCCAGGCGTCCATAGCCCCGGTAGAGATATTCAGATACCCCTGATGAGTTGAAATCATTCTTCTAACTCTCAATATTTTCTCTTCTTTCTTTATTTCTTTTCTTTTTCACTTTTTCATTTCAACCTGTGAACAGTGAAGTCCACACTCAGGGCTGAGAACCACAGTGGCACTGAAGCAGGAATATGATTTTTCACCCAACAAGACCTTGCAAGGACCCTAACGCAACCTCCAGATTCTTAAGATGTATAAGAGATATAGGATTTCAGAATACTTCAGGTTCAAATTAGACCAATGACCCATTCTCTTTAAATCAGACATTCAGACTGCTTGACACCAACAAAAGATCTTTGACCATTAATTCAAAACACATGACTAAAGTCCATCAATAAAACACTTAGAACAATCCCAGATAATAAAGAATTATTGCACAGGAAGGACACCTCCCCAACTAGAAAACAGAAAGCCCAAGCCAGAGAAGCAAAACAACAACCAAACCGAAACCCAAAGCAAACTAAACTAGCCAAAATAGAAGCAAGAAAAAGCAATCCAACCTAAGCAATCTATTCTAAAGAAAACAAAACAGACAAAAGCAAAGGAAAAACAGACTGGGCTGCATTTATTCAAATAAACACTATGTACAGAAAGACTCAAAGTGGCTCATGATTAGATAGGATGAACTGAGACTCATCCCCATATGATTAATCAATGCACGAACAAACAATAAAGTGAAGGTAACAGTCCTCAGAAATGCAAACCTATCTTTATATTCAGAAAAATAAATCTCTGCCTTGTAGCATTCAAACTCCATGTCAAGATTAGGAATAACTAGTAACTGAGGTAACTCATTAGGACCATGATCAACCCATATGCAAGTTGTCTTTCCCGAATCTCCATAATCAAATTGACAAGATTCAGAATTTCCAGCAAAGAAAGAAACAACCTGATTTTGTATTTCTGCAGACTGAATGTTGTGTTCATCATCCTGCACTTGTGAAGAGTTGATCACAGTGTCATCGGGGGGTCTCCATTGATGGTGCAATATTCCACTTGCATTTGAAACAGGCAAGATAGAATTAGAGGAATCATTGCGTGATGCAGAGTGAAATTCATATCGAAGACTTTCAGACCTAAAAACATGGAACTTTTCACCTGTTTGAGTATTTCCATGAGGGATCAACAATGAAAACGCAGGGGCATTATCTTGTACAACAATTTCCTCAGCAGGATGCTCATTCGAATGTATCACAGATTGATCTTCCAGCACATTCTCACCTAGAGAAGTTGGAGCATGTTCACCAATACTGACTGCAACATTTATGTTTTCAACATCATTCATATTCTCCTGCACATGAACCACATTAGCTACCCCATCAATAATGCATAGAATCTGTGAGTTTTCATTGTGCAGTTCATTAATAAGCCGAGGAAAAATAGAATTAGATAAATGAGAAGACTCCCTGAATTCATATTTTGTTGGTACTAGCTCGGATTCTTGATCACAGTCATCAGGAACGTTGATCACTTCACCGAGTGCTTCCTCATGTTCTTCAAGACATTCATCGGCAACTGGTTGGCATTCCTCAATCAGAGACTTGTCTGATGCATCTGTCTGTGTATCATTTGCATGTAAGAGTAACTGTACTTGCTCCTTCACCTCCTTTATGACTGTTTGACACTGGAAACAGGTGAATTCTGAATGCTCTTCCTCATGTATCCTGCACCAAGCTGGTAACAGCTCCTCTAGGTAGACTCCAAAACCCAAGCTTGACCAATCTCTTATAATTTTGGCAACAAACTCTTTGTATCTGGTCTGTATCACATCTTCGTCTTGGACATGAACCTCTTTTTCAGCCTCCACTATATTTTCAGGAACTTGACTAGCCTCAACAAGAACATCCTCCTTGATCTCCATAGGCGATTCTTCACTTAAATATTCCTCTGTTATCTCTAGTGCCTCAGATTCATCTTCATGACACACAGTTTCCTTCAAAAGTCGCGTCAACATCAGTTGCAATGCCGTCCCTGGATTTAGAAGTAGTCAGCCCTTCTGCAGTGCATTCTTTGCTTAACTCAGCTTTCCACAACAGGTATTCTCCAACTTTAAAGATAATGTCCCCACACGAACGACAAGTGAACTCTGAATGGGTTGCATCATGGACTCTGCACCATTTAGACGAAAGGAAATCCTGCAAGCACTTACCACTAGCAAACTGACCTTCAACTATCTGTGTAAATGCCTCGACTGCAACATCAATAATCCCTAGATCTGAGGTGGCTAATGGTTCATACATATTTTGCATGAAAAGGTTCCTTTGCAAGACCATCTCATGGTTGTTTAGAAAGGCCAAGCATTCAAACTCATTGTGTCTACAGGTATTATGAAGCCTACAGGTATTATGAAGCCTACACTTATCTGAAAATGCACAATGATGTAAACCCTTGCCATTTCATTGATTTATCCTCCTATTCAATGACTTACAAATTTGAAAAAAGTCGATCTGAAGACTGTTTCCATTATGAAAAACATAACGCTGCTTTTCCATCTTGACTCAGAACTTGAATTTTCAGATTTTGAGATCTGCCATATCTCAGATTTTCAACATAGAGGCTCATTCAATCTTCCAGCAATGTCACCTTGTTCGCCCTCCTTCTAGCGCCAATCTGTTGATGGTGTTTTCTGCACAGCAACAACTCAGACATAATGCAATATTCTATCTCTTTTGAAAGGTTATTCTCAACAATAAATTACTTAAAAATCACCCCAAGGTCTCTCGGGTGTCAGGTCATGACAGTGCATAAACAACTCAGATAATATGTGAAAATGCTGGTAATCAGAAGGGGCCTTACAAATGAACAATGCTGGAAGTGAATTTTCATCAGATGCAACAATATGGCGATGCTTTCAATCCTAAAACTAACCCAGATTCAAAATAAACAGCAAAAGAGATAAGGGTTTAGAGAGATTCTATTCTATCCTAACTCCTAAGATCAATCACAATAATGATGAAAGCTACAAATGGACAGATCTCCAATAAAATCGATCTCTGCTTGATCAAGGACAAACATGCAACTACACAGAAATGGTGCGATCTTCTGGGGAAATCTGAAGATTTTCAGACTTTGAACATTCATTCACATACCCAACTGCTGGCGCAATGTAAACAAGCATTCACAGTTGAACTTAGCATAGAAGTGAGGCCCAGACTAACTTTACACAACAATCTACAATCAGCAAATTGCTAAAAGTATGGACCGGAAATCGATCAACATCATTAACATTTCACCATCATTGTAAAAGAGCTGAAATCTAACATCTAACATCTAACGTATGAGAATCAAGAGCAAAAAAACATAAAAACTGTTGAAAATAAATACAAAGTTTGCCAAATCAACAACCCAGTTGCATTACTTCTCCAACATTACATAACAATTTCAAGTCTCTCATCTCCTACAGCTAATTCTGAAAACTACTTGCCAATTCTGGCCTAGCCAAACTCCTAAAATATTCTCTACAAATGAGGCACAAATGCCATTTATAGAGAACCTCAAACATGTCGGCCCAATTAGATTTTACAACAATAACTGCCCCAAAACAGGTCGGCCTAAGAATTTCAAAATAGGACAAGATTTGCATTAAATGCATGGATATTATCCATGTCGGCCCATGATCTCCAGCAAGATCAGATTCACGTGTTTTCCAGAAAGTCCTCCAGTTGTAGGCAGTTTTGGCACAGATTCTTAGGCAGGTCCCACTTTGAAAATTTAAACTGAACATTTCCAGATTTACCCCTTTGGCACGAACCCATATGCAAGTCCACCTTTTAATATTTGTTTAGTCCTGAAAAATAGATATCATCATTAATAGCCCACATGTTTAAATTAAATTTGAATAAAGTTTTGACCTTTAAGAAAAACTTACACTTTTAAAAGGAAACTTTCCATTTTTAGATTTTTTTTCATTTTTTTCATTTTTATTTTCAATTTTTTCTTTTTATCTCAAGAAATTTTCATTTTCAGGATCATTTTTAAAAATTTCTATTTTTGGAAAATTAATCATTTTCAGAAAAATTTCCATATCGAGAAACCAGACCAAGGGGAAAATCCGGGAAAATCCAGGTCAGGCGGACTCCAGACCAGAATCCGAAAAAAACCAGCCGGATAGGATTCTACCGAATAAGGCAAAAATTTCAACAATAGATCATCAAAACGAACCAAGAATGCGCGAAACATCGTGTAATATATCAAATTAAGCATGGGGTGTTGAGCATTAATCATCAAATTCATCAATTTTATCCAGTATTTCAATTTGCACAAAGCACGGCAAAAAATCCGGAAAAATCCGGGTGGAGCAGTTCCGTAGTGACATAAAGTCACGGACTTTGCTTTGCTCTGAGAAAATTGAAGAAATCAGGAAAATCAGGGTAGGAAGCGGAAAACCGGGCCAGCGGGCAAAAACCGAGGCAGAAGAAATATGGAATTTCGAAATCAGCGGAAAAGTCGGGATAAGATAGGAGAAAATCCCCAGGAATGGACCGGCAGTTTTTGCGAGCGGACTTTTGGCGAGAATAAAGGAAAATCCGGACGGGCGGAAAATCGGTGGGGTAAAGCCAGTTGAGAGCGGACTTTGAAAGCGAGAATCCGGACGGACGAAAAATCGGTTAGGGGTAAAAACCGATTTTACCTGAGAACTAAGTTTTTCAAAGCAGCACAGAACTCGCGGGCAAGCAAGATGAACATCAAGGACCTCGAAGGTAGCAAATCAATAAAATTAAGGGGCCGAAAGACACCAAAAGCCAGAGCAAAAAGAGGGTCCCTACTTTAAGTCGGGCGTGTGTGCAAAACTGCACAACAAATGGCGACTCCACTGGGAAAATGCTCCAGAGCATTTTGATGATGAACAAGAATCATGAACCCAGAATCCCTGGTTTCGATCGCCCTATCAGGTAAACAAATCAAAATGCAAGACTAAAGAAAATCAAGACCAAAGGCTGACTGAAGCTTCCATAGACTGAAAATCCAAGTGTGTGAAAGTGAGTTCATTTCATTCCTTAAGCTATTGTAGAAACCAAGCTCAGTCAAGTTAGGCTATGTAAAGGTTCTAGCTCCAAAAGTAACCTAGATAGAGCCTCGCTGCCAGTCAGGTGTCCATAGCCCCGACAAGGTTATCGCTGTGACTCTCCTGAACATAGCTCTACTGCCAGCCACGCGTCCATAGCCCCGGTAGAGATATTCAGATACCCCTGATGAGTTGAAATAATTCTTCTAACTCTCAATATTTTCTCTTCTTCTTTCTTTATTTCTTTTCTTTTTCACTTTTTCATTTCAACCTGTGAACAATGAAGTCCACACTCAGGCCTGAGAACCACAGTGGCACTGAAGCAGGAATATGATTTTCACCCAACAAGACCTTGCAAGGACCCTAATGCAACCTCCAGATTCTTAAGATGTATAAGAGATATAGGATTTCATAATACTTCAGGTTCAAATCAGACCAATGACCCATTCTCTTCAAATAAGACATTCAGACTGCTCGACACCAACAAAAGATCTTTGACCATTAATTCAAAACACATGACTAAAGTCCATCAATAAAACACTTAGAACAATCCCAGATAATAAAGAATTATTGCACAGGAAGGACACTTCCCCAACCAGAAAATAGAAAACCCAAGCCAGAGAAGCAAAACAACAACCAAACCGAAACCCAAAGCAAACTAAACTAGCCAAAACAGAAGCAAGAAAAAACAATCCAATATAAGCAATCTATTCTAAAGAAAACAAAACAGACAAAAGCAAAGGAAAAGCAGACCAGGCTGCATTTATTCAAATAAACACTATGTACAGAAAGACTCAAAGTGGCTCATGATCAGATAGGATGAACTGAGACTCATCCCCATATGATTAATCTATGCACGGACAAGCAATAAAGTGAAGGTAACAGTCCTCAGAAATGCAAACCTATCTTTATATTCAGAAAAATAAATCTCTGCCTTGTAGCATTCAAACTCCATGTCAAGATTAGGAATAACTAGTAACTGAGGTAACTCATTAAGACCATGATCAACCCATATGCAAGTTGTCTTTCCCGAATCTCCATAATCAAATTGACAAGATTCAGAATTTTCAGCAAAGAAAGAAACAACCTGATCTTGTATTTCTGCAGACTGAATGTTGTGTTCATCATCCTGCACTTGTGAAGAGTTGATCACAGTGTCATCGGGGGGTCTCCATTGATGGTGCAATATTTTACTTGCATTTGAAACAGGCAAGATAGAATTAGAGGAATCATTGCGTGATGCAGAGTGAAATTCATATCGAAGACTTTCAGACCTAAAAACAAGGAACTTTTCACCTGTTTGGTTCCATAGAGGATCAACGATGAAAGCGGGAATTATCTTGTCTGGCTGTTTCCTCTCGAGGATGCTCATCGAATGTATCCACCAGTTGATCTTCCGGCCCACATTTCTCACCTAGAGAAGTTGGAGAATGTTATATCTTGGCCCCGCAACATTTATGTTTTCAACATCATTCATATTCTCCTGCACATGAACCACATTAGCTACCCCATCAATAATGCATAGAATCTGTGAGTTTTCATTGTGCAGTTCATTAATAAGCCGAGAAAAAACTGAATTAGATAAATGAGAAGACTCCCTGAATTCATCTTTTGTTGGTACTAGCTTGGATTCTTGATCACAGTCATTAGGAACGTTGATCACTTCACTGAGTGCTTCCTCATGTTCTTCAAGACATTCATCGGCAACTGGTTGGCATTCCTCAATCAGAGACTTGTCTGATGCATCTGTCTGTGTATCATTTGCATGTAAGAGTAACTGTACTTGCTCCTTCACCTCCTTTATGACTGTTTGGCACTGGAAACAGGTGAATTCTGAATGCTCTTCCTCATGTATCCTGCACCAAGCTGGTAACAACAGCTCCTCTAGGTAGACTCCAAAACTCAAGCTTGACCAATCTCTTATAATTTTGGCAACAAACTCTTTGTATCTGGTCTGTATCACATCTTCGTCTTGGACATGAACCTCTTTTTCAGCCTCCACTATATTTTCAGGAACTTGACTAGCCTCAACAAGAACATCCTCCTTGATCTCCATAGGCGATTCTTCACTTAAATATTCCTCTGTTATCTCTGGTGCCTCAGATTCATCTTCATGACACTCAGTTCATTCCAAAGTTGCGTCAACATCAGTTGCAATGCCGTCCCTGGATTCAGAAGTAGTCAGCCCTTCTGCAGTGCATTCTTTGCTTAACTCAGCTTTCCACTCCAGGTATTCTCCAACTTTAAAGATAATGTCCCCACACGAACGACAGGTGAACTCTGAATGGGCTGCATCATGGACTCTGCACCATTTAGACGAAAGGAAATCCTGCAAGCACTTACCACTAGCAAACTGACCTTCAACTATCTGTGTAAATGCCTCGACTGCAACATCAATAAACCCTAGATCTGAGGTGGCTAATGATTCAGACATATTTTGCATGAAAAGGTTCTTTTGCAAGACCATCTCAATGTTGTTTAGAAAGGCCAAGCATTCAAACTCATTGTGTCTACAGGTATTATGAAGCCTACACTTGTCTAAAAATGCACAATGATGTAAACCCTTGCCATTCCATTGATTTATCCTCCTATTCAATGACTTACAAATTCAAAAAAAGTCGATTTGAAGACTGTTTCCATTATGAAAAACATAACGCTGCTTTTCCATCTTGACTCAGAACTTGAATTTTCAGATTTTGAGATCTGCCATATCTCAGATTTTCAACATAGAGACTCATTCAATCTTCCAGCAATGTCACCTTGTTCGCCCTCCTTCTAGCGCCAATCTGTTGATGGTGTTTTCTGCACAGCAACAACTCAGACATAATGCAATATTCTATCTCTCTTGAAAGGTTATTCTCAACAATAAATTACTGAAAATCACCCCAAGGTCTCTCGGGTGTCAGGTCATGACAGTGCATAAACAACTTAGATAATATGTGAAAATGCTGGTAATCACAAGGGGCCTTACAAAGAACAATGCTGGAAGTGAATTTTCATCAGATGCAACAATATGGCGATGCTTTCAATCCGAAAACTAACCCAGATTCAAAATAAACAGCAAAAGAGATAAGGGTTTAGAGAGATTCTATTCTATCCTAACTCCTAAGATCAATCACAATAATGATGAAAGCTGCAAATGGACAGATCCCCAATAAAACTGATCTTTGCTTGATCAAGGACAAACCTGCAACTACACAGAAATGGTGCGATCTTCTGGGGAAATCTAAAGATTTTCAGACTTTGAACATTCATTCACATACCCAACTGCTGGCGCAATGTAAACAAGCATTCACAGTTGAACTTAGCACAGAAGTGAGGCCCAGACTAACTTTACACAACAATCTAGAATCAGCAAATTGCTAAAAGTATGGACCGGAAATCGATCAACATCATTAACATTTCACCATCATTGTAAAAGAGCTGAAATCTAACATCTAACATCTAACGTCTAACATCTAACATATGAGAATCAAGAGCAAGAAACCATAAAAACTATTGAAAATAAATACAAAGTTTGCCAAATCAACAACCTAGTTGCATTACTTCTCCAGCATTACATAACAATTTCAAGTCTCTCATCTCCTACAGCTAATTCTGAAAACTACTTGCCAATTCTGGCCTAGCCAAACTCCTAAAATCTTCTCTACAAATGAGGCACAAATGCCATTTATAGAGAACCTCAAACATGTCAGCCCAATTAGATTTTACAACAATAACTGGCCCCAAAACAGGTCGGCCTAAGAATTTCAAAATAGGACTAGATTTGCATTAAATGCATGGATATTGTCCATGTTGGCCCACGATCTCCATCAAGATCAGATTCACGTGTTTTCCAGAAAGTCCTCTAGCTGTAGGCAGTTTTGGCACGGATTCTTAGGCAGGTCCCACTTTGAAAATTTAAACTGAACATTTCCAGATTTCCCCCTTTGGCACGAACCCATATGCAAGTCCACCTTTTAATATTTGTTTAGTCCTAAAAAACAGATATCATCATTAATAGCCCACATGTTTAAATTAAATTTGAATAAAGTTTTGACCTTTAAGAAAAAATTACACTTTTAAAAGGAAACTTTCCATTTTCAGATTTTTTTTCATTTTTGGAAATTTTTATTTTCAATTTTTTTCTTTTATCTCAAGAAATTTTCATTTTCAGGATCATTTTTAGGAATTTCCACTTTTGGAATAAATAATTATTTTTTGAAAAATTTCCATTTCGGGAAACCAAACCAAGGGGAAAATCTGGGAAAATCCAGGTCAAGCAGATTCCAGACCAGAATCCGGAAACCCGGTACAGGGCCGAGGGATTCACAGAATAAGGCAAGGTGCAACAATAGGTCATCAAGCGAACCAAGAATCTGTGAAACGTAATTGTAATATCAAACGCCGGTGTTGAGCATTTATCATCAATTCATCGGTTTTATCAGGTATTTCAATTTTACTGTAGGCAAAATCTGAAAAAATCGGTGGACCCAGTTCAGCAGGCGGCATAAATTACGGACTTTGCTTTATACCGAGAAAAGCGAAGAAATCAGGAAGGAATCCGGTCCGAGGCGGAAAAATCCGGGCCTTGGGCAAAAACCGAAGCCCCGAAGAAATCCAGGAGGTACCGAAATCCCGGACGGACCCGGAAAATCAGTTTGGATAAAAGCCAGTTTTACCTGAGAGCTGGACTTTGAAAGAATGGAAAATCGGTGGGAAAAATCGGACTGGGGTAAAAAGCCGGATTTTGCTGGTGAACGAAGCGAATCCGGGCATCCCGGACGGACGAGAAAATCCCGGTTAGGTAAAAACCGGACACGCACGGAGAACTTAAGTTTTCAAAGACAACATGGGGGGACTCACTTGGTCAAACAGATGAGCATCTAAAGGACCTCTAAAAGGAAACCAAATCAATAAAATTAAGGGGCGAAAATTTTAAAAGCGAACAAAAGGGTCCCTTTAAAAGTGGAAGCGTGCGGTTGCAAAACTGCACAACAAATGGCGACTCGGTATCGAGACATTTTGATGATGAACAAGAATCATGAACCCAGAATCCCTGGTTTCGATCGCCCTATCAGGCAAACAAATCAAAATGCAAGACTAAAGAAAATCAAGACCAAAGGCTGACTGAAACATCCATAGACTGAAAATCCAAGTGTGTGCAAGTGAGTTCATTTCCTTCCTTAAGCTACTGTAGAAACCAAGCTCAGTCAAGTTAGGCTACGTAAAGGTTCTAGCTCCAAAAGCAACCTGGATAGAGCCTCGCTGCCAGTCAGGCGTCCATAGCCCCGACGAGGTTATCGTTGTGACTCTCCTGAACATAGCTCTACTGCCAGCCAGGCGTCCATAGCCCCGGTAGAGATATTCAGATACCCCTGATGAGTTGAAATCATTCTTCTAACTCTCAATATTTTCTCTTCTTCTTTCTTTATTTCTTTTCTTTTTCACTTTTTCATTTCAACCTGTGAACAGTGAAGTCCACACTCAGGGCTGAGAACCACAGTGGCACTGAAGCAGGAATATGATTTTTCACCCAACAAGACCTTGCAAGGACCCTAATGCAACCTCCAGCTTATTAAGATGTATAAGAGATATAGGATTTCAGAATACTTCAGGTCCAAATCAGACCAATGACCCATTCTCTTTAAATCGGGCATTCAGACTGCTTGACACCAACAAAAGATCTTCGACCATTAATTCAAGACCCATCAATAAAACACTTAGAACAATCCCAGATAATAAAGAATTATTGCACAGGAAAGACACTTCCCCAACCAGAAAACAGAAAACCCAAGCCAGAGAAGCGAAACAACAACCAAACCGAAACCCAAAGCAAACTAAACTAGCCAAAACAGAAGCAAGAAAAAGCAATCCAAACTAAGCAATCTATTCTAAAGAAAACAAAACAGACAAAAGCAAAAGAAAAGCAGACCGGGCTGCATTTATTCAAATAAACACTATGTACAGAAAGACTCAAAGTGGCTCATGATCAGATAGGATGAACTGAGACTCATCCCCATATGATTAATCAATGCACGGACAAGCAATAAAGTGAAGGTAACAGTCCTCAGAAATGCAAACCTATCTTTATATTCAGAAAAATAAATCTCTGCCTTGTAGCATTCAAACTCCATGTCAAGATTAGGAATAACTAGTAACTGAGGTAACTCATTAGGACCATGATCAACCCATATGCAAGTTGTCTTTCCCGAATCTCCATAATCAAATTGACAAGATTCAGAATTTCCAGCAAAGAAAAAAACAACCTGATTTTGTATTTCTGCAGACTGAATGTTGCGTTCATCATCCTGCACTTGTGAAGAGTTGATCACAGTGTCATCGGGGGGTCCCCATTGATGGTGCAATATTCCACTTGCATTTGAAACAGGCAAGATAGAATTAGAGGAATCATTGCGTGATGCAGAGTGAAATTCATATCGAAGACTTTCAGACCTAAAAACATGGAACTTTTCACCTGTTTGAGTATTTCCATGAGGGATCAACAGTGAAAACGCAGGGGCATTACCTTGTACAACAATTTCCTCAGCGGGATGCTCATTCGAAGGTATCACAGATTGATCTTCCAGCACATTCTCACCTAGAGAAGCTGGAGCATGTTCACCAATACTAACTGCAACATTTATGTTTTCAACATCATTCATATTCTCCTGCACATGAACCACATTAGCTACCCCATCAATAATGCATAGAATCTGTGAGTTTTCATTGTGCAGTTCATTAATAAGCCGAGGAAAAACAGAATTAGATAAATGAGAAGACTCCCTGAATTCATCTTTTGTTGGTACTAGCTCGGATTCTTGATCACAGTCATCAGGAACGTTGATCACTTCACTGAGTGCTTCCTCATGTTCTTCAAGACATTCATCGGCAACTGGTTGGCATTCCTCAATCAGAGACTTGTCTGATGCATCTGTCTGTGTATCATTTGCATGTAAGAGTAACTGTACTTGCTCCTTCACCTCCTTTATGACTGTCTGGCACTGGAAACAGGTGAATTCTGAATGATCTTCCTCATGTATCCTGCACCAAGCTGGTAACAACAGCTCCTCTAGGTAGACTCCAAAACCTAGGCTTGACCAATCTCTTATAATTCTGCCAACAAAATCTTTGTATCTGGTCTGTGTCACATCCTTATCTTGGAAAGGAACCTCTTTCTCAGCCCCCACTATATTTTCAGGAACTTGGCTAGCCTCAACAAGAACATCCTCCTTGATCTCCATAGGCGATTCTTCACTTAAATATTCCTCTGTTGTCTCTGATGCCTCGGATTCATCTTCATGACACTCAGTTCCTTCCAATGTCGCGTCAACATTAGTTGCAATGCCATCCCAGGATTGAGAACTAGTCAGCCCTTCTGCAGTGCATTCTTTGCTTAACTCACCTTTCCACTCCAGGTATTCTCTAACTTTAAAGATAATGTCCCCACACGAACGACAAATGAACTCTGAATGGGCTGCATCATGGACTCTGCACCATTTAGACGAAAGGAAATTCTGCAAATGCTTACCACCAACAAGTTGATCTTCAACTATCTGTGTAAATGCCTCAACTGCAACATCAATAAACCCTAGACCTGAGGTGGCTAATGGTTCGGACAGATTTTGCACGAAAAGGTTCCTTTGCAAGACCATCTCAATGTTGTCTAGAAAGGCCAAGCATTCAAACTCATTGTGTCTACATGTATTATGAAGCCTACACTTGTCTGAAAATGCACAGTGATGTAAACCCTTGCCATTCCATTGATTTATCCTCCCATTCAGGGACTTACAGATTTGAAAAAGGTCAATCTGAAGACTGTTTCCATTGTGAAAAACATAACGCTGATTTTCCATCTTGACTCAGAACTTGAATTTTCAGATTTTGAGATCTGCCATATCTTAGATTTTCAACATAGAGGCTCATTCAATCTTCCAGCTATGTCACCTTGTCCGTGCCCTTTTTCTAGCGCCAGTTGTTGATGGTGTTTTCTGCACAGCAACAACTCAGACATAATGCAATCTATCTCTCTTGAAAGGTTATTCTCAATAATAAATTACTGAAAATGTACCCAAAGATCTCAGGTGTCGGTCATGGTGCATAAACCAACTTCCGGATATTATGTGAAAATCTTTGGTAATCACAAGGGGCCTTATGGAAATGGGCAAATCTTTGGAAGTGAATTTTCGCCGGATGCAACAATGACAAGCGTGCTTTCAATCGACTAAGCAGATTCAAATAAACAGCAAAGAGATAAGGGTTTAGAGATATATTCATTCTAACTCTAAAGATCCAATCACAATAATGATGAAAATTTTGCAAATGGGCGGATCCCCAATAAACCGATCCACAGCGATCCAAGGACAAATTTTGCAACTACCGATAGTGCGATCTTCTGAGGAAATCTAAAGATTTTCAGACTTTGAACATTCATTCACATACCCAATTACTGGCACAATGTAAATGAACATTCACAGTTGAACTTAGCATAGAAGTGAGGCCCAGACTAACTTTACACAACAATCTACAATCAGCAAATTGCTAAAAGTATGGACCGGAAATCGATCAACATCATTAACATTTCACCATCATTGTAAAAGAGCTGAAATCTAACATCTAACATCTAACGTCTAACATCTAACATATGAGAATCAAGAGCAAGAAACCATAAAAACTGTTGAAAATAAATACAAAGTTTGCCAAATCAACAACCCAGTTGCATTACTTCTCCAGCGTTACATAACAATTTCAAGTCTCTCATCTCCTACAGCTAATTCTGAAAACTACTTGCCAATTCTGGCCTAGCCAAACTCCTAAAATCTTCTCTACAAATGAGGCACAAATGCCATTTATAGAGAACCTCAAACATGTCGGCCCACTTAGATTTTACAAAAATAATTGGCCCCAAAACAGGTCGGCCTAAGAATTTCAAAATAGGACAAGATTTGCATTAAATGCATGGATATTATCCATGTCGGCCCACGATCTCCAACAAGATCAGATTCACGTGTTTTCCAGAAAGTCCTCTAGCTGTAGGCAGTTTTGGCACGGATTCTTAGGCAGGTCCCACTTTGAAATTTAAACTGAACATTTCCAGATTTCCCCCTTTGGTACGAACCCATATGCAAGTCCACCTTTTAATATTTGTTTAGTCCTGAAAAACAGATATCATCATTAATAGCCCACATGTTTAAATTAAATTTGAATAAAGTTTTGACCTTTAAGAAAAACTTACACTTTTAAAAGGAAACTTTCCATTTTCAGATTTTTTTTCATTTTTGGAAATTTTTATTTTTCAATTTTTTATCTCAAGAAATTTTCATTTTCAGGATCATTTTCTTTAAAAAATTCCATTTTTGGAAAAATAATCATTTTCGGAAAAAATTCCATTTCGGGAAACCAGACCAAGGGGAGAATCCGGGAAAATCCAGGTCAGGCGGACTCCAGACCGGAATCCGGAAAAAACCAGCCGGACAGGATTCTACCGAATAAGGCAAAAATTTCAACAATAGATCATCAAAACGAGCCAAGAATGCATGAAACACCGTGTAATATATCAAATTAAGCATGGGGTGTTGAGCATTTATTATCAAATTCGTCAATTTAATCCAGTATTTCAATTTGCACAAAGCGGCAAAAATCGAGAAAAATCGAGATTGGACGGTTCTGCCCGGTATAAAGTCGGACTTTGCTATGCTGGCAGAAGAAATCAGAGAGAAAATCCGGTTTAGGCCGGAAAAATCCGGACGAACAAAAACCAGGCAGAAAATCGAATTTCGAAATCGGGGAAAATCCGGACCGGGCCGGGAAAACTCCAGATTTGGACCAGCCAGTTTTGCGAGCGGACTTGGCGAGAATCCAGAAAATCCAGCTGAGGCCGAGGAAAATCCCGGACTGGGGTAAAAGCCAGTTTTTGCCGCGAACAGGACTTTTGAAGCGAATCGGAAAATCCCAGATTGGGGTAAAAACCTAGATTTTGCACAGAACTAAGTTTTTTCAAAGGGCAACCTGGGGAACTCACTTGGGCAAGCAAGATGAACATCTAAGGACCTCCAAAGGAAACCAAATCAATAAAATTAAGGGGCCGAAAGACACCAAAGGCCAGAGCAAAAAGAGGGTCCCTACTTTAAGTGGGGCATGTGTGCAAAACTGCACAACAATACCCAGTCTTACCACATATTTATACTATAAATTGTAAATAAATAGTCCAAATGTAAATAAAGAAAAAACCAAATGTTGATAAAAAATGGACCCATACTTGAACACATGAGAACCTCTAAATGTTGTATGAAAAAAACATAAATACATTCATGAAGAAGTGAAATAAATAAATTTTTTTCAAATAAAATATCATAACTCTCCACTATAAGTATATCATTTAAAAAATAAAATTCTCATTGAATAAAATAAGACACTCATTTAAACAAGTATTGTTATCATAGTGAAAAAATATTGTTCAAATGTGTACAACAATTGGGGTAGCAATGTACAAGCATTGGATAATTTTATATTAATAGTTTTTCTTATCACAAATATAAAAGGTGAGCACAATAAATAACATGTATTTTCCCATTAAATGTGAAGGATTTTCAAAAAGTTTTAGTGTTCAACTATTGGTCCTTTTTTGTTCAATATAAGTTGTATTTTAAATAATTGTGTTGTTTTTATAACAACAAATAGATTTTTTGTGTGCAACTATTAGTCCATATGTGTTGAATATAAAAGATAGAGATATAAAATATTTATGGTTATTAATAAGTATTTGGTCCACTTAGGTTGTATATTAATTTTAATTTAAATAAAAATATGATATTCTACAAGCAACAAATGATATTTTTTTGTTCAACTATTGGGGGTTCCATGATTAAGTTTTGGTCGAACCTTTAAAAAGTCAAATTTTAGACACTTCTCAAAAGATCTTCTGATGTGGCGAGTTTCATGATGAGTCACACCTCCAAACCTTAGTTATAGTTATAGATAAATAAGAGACCAGTCTACATTTAAAAAAAATGAAGGTTCTACGATATTCCAGTCAATTGCTACATGCTCAGAAAGTTAGCCTGAATGAATATTGGGCCCTCTCCCCTAAAGGAATAAGGGGACATCACTAGGCCGATGAAAAACAATGATATAAGTTGTTTTAATGAGGGAACATGGGACCAACAAAATACTTAGGAAAAATAAAGTCAGGTGAAGGAAATGAAACGATAAAACAAAAGGGGGCCCAACCTAG
>VDFB02056227.1:48575-170731 GCA_007258455.2 Sequoia sempervirens | reverse complement strand
TAAAACACTTAGAACAACTCTTGCATAATAAAGAATTATTGCACGTATTGACACTTCCTCAACTGTAAAATAGGAAACCAAGCCGTAGAAGCAAAACAACCAAACCTAAAACCCAAAAGCAACCAAACTAGCCAAAATGTAAGCAAGAAAACAATCCAATATAAGCAATCTATCCTAAACAAAACAAAACAGAAAAAAGTAAAAGAAAAGCAGACCAAGCTGCATTTATTCAAATCGACACTATGTACAGAGAGACTCAAAGTGGCTCATGATCAGATAGGATGAACTGAGACTCATCCCCATATGATTAATCAATGCATGGACAAGCAATAAAGTGAAGGTAACAGTCCTCAGAAATGCAAACCTATCTTTATATTCAGAAAAATAAATCTATGTCTTGTAGCATTCAAACTCCATGTCAAGATTGGGAATAACTAGTAACTGAGGTAACTCATTAGAACCATGATCAACCCATATGCAAGTTGTCTTTCCTGAATCTCCATAATCAAATTGACAAGATTCAGAATTTCTAGCAAATAAAGAAACAACCTGATTTTGTATTTCTGCAGACTGAATGTTGTGTTCATCATCCTGCACTTGTGAAGAGTTGATCACAGTGTCATCAGGGGGTCTCCATTGATGGGGCAATATTCCACTTTCATTTGAAACAGGCAAGATAGAATTAGAGGAATCATTAGGTGATGCAGAGTGAAATTCATATCGAAGACTTTCAGACCTAAAAACATGGAACTTTTCACCTGCTTGAGTATTTCCATGAGGGATCAACAATGAAAATGCAGAGGCATTATCTTGAACAATAATTTCCTCAACAGGATGCTCATCTGAAGGTATCACAGATTGATCTTCCAGCACATTCTCACCCGGAGAAGTTGGAGCATGTTCACCAATACTGACTGCAGCATTTATGTTTTCAACATCATTCATATTTTCCTGCACATTAGCGTGAACCACATCAGCTACCCCATCAATAATGCATAGAATCTGTGAGTTTTCATTGTGCACTTCATCAATAAGCTGAGGAAAAATAGAATTTGATAAATGAGAAGACTTCCTGAATGCATCTTCTGTTGGCACTAGCTCAGATTCTTGATCACAATCATCAGGAACGTTGATCACTTCACTGAGTGCTTCCTCATGTTCTTCAAGACATTCATCAGCAACTGGTTGGCATTCCTCAATCAGAGACTTGTCTGATGCATCTGTCTGTGTATCATTTGCATGTAAGAGTAGCTGTACTTGTTCTTTCACCTCCTTTATGACTATCTGACACTGGAAACGGGTGAATTCTGAATGCCCTTCCTCATGTATTCTGCACCAAGCTGGTAACAACAGCTCCTCTAGGTAGATTCCAAAACCTAGGCTCGACCAATCTCTTATAATTCTGGCAACAAAATCTTTGTATCTGGTTTGTATCACATCTTCGTCTTGGACATGAACCTCTTTTTCAGCCTCCACTATATTTTCAGGAACTTGACTAGCCTCAACAAGAACATCCCCCTTGATCTCCATAGGTGATTCTTCACTTAAATATTCCTCTGTTATCTCTGATGCCTCAGATTCATCTTCATGACACTCAGTTCCTTCCAAAGTCGCGTCAACATCAGTTCCAATGTTGTCCCTGGATTCAGAAGTAGTCAGCCCTTCTGCAGTGCATTCTTTGCTTAACTCACCTTTCCACTCCAGGTATTCTCCAACTTTAAAGATAATGTCCCCACACGAACGACAGATGAATTCTGAATGGGCTGCATCATGGACTCTGCACCATTTAGACGAAAGGAAATCCTACAAGCACTTACCACTAGCAAACTAACCTTCAACTATCTGTGTAAATGCCTCAACTGCAACATCAATAAACCCTAGATCTAAGGTGGCTAATGGTTCAGACAGATTTTGCATGAAAAGGTTCCTTTGCAAGACCATCTCAATGTTGTCTAGAAAGGCCAAGCATTCAAACTCGTTGTGTCTACAGGTATTATGAAGCCTACACTTGTCTGAAAATGCACAATGAAGTAAACCCTTGCCATTCCATTGATTTATCCTCCCATTCAATGACTTACAGATTTGAAAAAGTTCAATCTGAAGACTGTTTCCATTATGAAAAACATAACGCTGATTTTCCATCTTGACTCAGAACTTGAATTTTTTAGATTTTGAGATCTGCCATATCTCAGATTTTCAACATAGAGGCTCATTCAATCTTCCAGCAATGCCACCCTGTTCACCCTCCTTCTAGCGCCAATCTGTTGATGGTGTTTTCTGCACAGCAACAACTCAGATAGAATACAATATTCTATCTCTCTTGAAAGGTTATTCTCAACAATAAATTACTGAAAATTACCCCAAGGTCTCTCGGGTGTCAGGTCATGACAATGCATAAACAACTCAGATAATATGTGAAAATGCTGGTAATCACAAGGGGCCTTACAAATGAACAATGCTGGAAGTGAATTTTCATCAGATGCAACAATATGGTGATGCTTTCAATCCTAAAACTAACCCAGATTCAAACTAAACAGCAAAAGAGATAAGGGTTTAGAGAGATTCTATTCTATCCTAACTCCTAAGATCAATCACAATAATGATGAAAGCTGCAAATGGACAGATCCCCAATAAAACTGATCTTTGCTTGATCAAGGACAAACCTGCAACTACACAGAAATGGTGCGATCTTCTGGGGAAATCTAAAGATTTTCAGACTTTGAACATTCATTCACATACCCAACTGCTGGCGCAATGTAAACAAGCATTCACAGTTGAACTTAGCACAGAAGTGAGGCCCAGACTAACTTTACACAACAATCTAGAATCAGCAAATTGCTAAAAGTATGGACCGGAAATCGATCAACATCATTAACATTTCACCATCATTGTAAAAGAGCTGAAATCTAACATCTAACATCTAACGTCTAACATCTAACATATGAGAATCAAGAGCAAGAAACCATAAAAACTATTGAAAATAAATACAAAGTTTGCCAAATCAACAACCTAGTTGCATTACTTCTCCAGCATTACATAACAATTTCAAGTCTCTCATCTCCTACAGCTAATTCTGAAAACTACTTGCCAATTCTGGCCTAGCCAAACTCCTAAAATCTTCTCTACAAATGAGGCACAAATGCCATTTATAGAGAACCTCAAACATGTCAGCCCAATTAGATTTTACAACAATAACTGGCCCCAAAACAGGTCGGCCTAAGAATTTCAAAATAGGACTAGATTTGCATTAAATGCATGGATATTGTCCATGTTGGCCCACGATCTCCATCAAGATCAGATTCACGTGTTTTCCAGAAAGTCCTCTAGCTGTAGGCAGTTTTGGCACGGATTCTTAGGCAGGTCCCACTTTGAAAATTTAAACTGAACATTTCCAGATTTCCCCCTTTGGCACGAACCCATATGCAAGTCCACCTTTTAATATTTGTTTAGTCCTAAAAAACAGATATCATCATTAATAGCCCACATGTTTAAATTAAATTTGAATAAAGTTTTGACCTTTAAGAAAAAATTACACTTTTAAAAGGAAACTTTCCATTTTCAGATTTTTTTTCATTTTTGGAAATTTTTATTTTCAATTTTTTCTTTTTATCTCAAGAAATTTTCATTTTCGTGGATCATTTTTAAAACTTCCATGTTTGAAAAATTAATCATTTTCTAAAAAAAATAACATTTCGAAACCAAACCAGTGGGAAAACTGAAAATCCAGTTAGGGCTTTGACTCTAGACTGTAATCCTGAAAAACCACTGGACAGATTCTACCCTAATAAGGCAAAAAATTTCTACCAAATAGATCGTAAAACTAACCAGCAATGCGCTAAACATCAAAATATATCAAATTACATGGGTGTTGAGCATTTATCATCAATTCATCAATTTTATCCAAGATTGAATTTGTACAAAGCCCGGCAAAACTAAAAATCCGGGTGGACCGGATTTCCGCGGACGACATAAAATTCCAAACTTTTGGCACATTCCGGAAAACTGAAGAAATCCGGGAAAATCTGGGTCGGGCGGAAAATCCCGGACAGAGGCAAAAATCCGGAAAACTGAAGAAATCCGGCATTTTCAAAGAAATCGGGAAAATCCGGACGGACCGGAAAACCTTGACCGACCAAAACCCGGATTTTGCAATGTGAGCCGACTTTGTTTAACCGAAAATCCGGACCGACCGAAAACTCGGATCGTAAAACCCGGATTTTTGCACAGAGCCGAACTTTGAGCAGAATCCGGGAAAATCCGGACGGACCAGAAAATCCCGGATTGGGGTAAAAACCCGGATTTTGCACAGAACTAAGTTTTTTCAAAGGGCAACATGGGGGACTCACTTGGTCAAGCAAGATGAGCATCTAAGGACCTCTAAAGGAAACCAAATCAATAAAATTAAGGGGCCGAAAGACACCAAAAGCCAGAGCAAAAAGAGGGTCCCTACTTTAAGTGGGGCGTGGGTGCAAAACTGCACAACAAATGGCGACTCCGCTGGGAAAATGCTCCAGAGCATTTTGATGATGAACAAGAATCATGAACCCAGAATCCCTGGTTTCGATCGCCCTATCAGGAAAATAAATCAAAATGCAAGACTAAAGAAAATCAAGACCAAAGGCTGACTGAAGCTTCCATAGACTGAAAATCCAAGTGTGTGCAAGTGAGTTCATTTCCTTCCTTAAGCTACTGTAGAAACCAAGCTCAGTCAAGTTAGGCTACGTAAAGGTTCTAGCTCCAAAAGCAACCTGGATAGAGCCTCGCTGCCAGTCAGACATCCATAGCCCCGACGAGGTTATCGCTGTGACTCTCCTGAACATAGCTCTACTTCCAGCCAGGCGTCCATAGCCCCGGTAGAGATATTCAAATACCCCTAATGAGTTGAAATCATTCTTCTAACTTTCAATATTTTCTCTTCTTCTTTCTTTTCTTTTTCACTTTTTCATTTCAACCTGTGAACAGTGAAGTCCACACTCAGGGCTGAGAACCACAGTGGCACTGAAGCAGAAATATGATTTTTCACCCAACAAGACCTTGCAAGGACTCTAATGCAACCTCTAGATTCTTAAGATGTATAAGAGATATAGGATTTCAGAATACTTCAGGTTCAAATCAGACCAATGACCCATTCTCTTTAAATCAGACATTCAGACTGCTTGACACCAACAAAAGATCTTTGACCATTAATTCAAAACACATGACTAAAGTCCATCAATAAAACACTTAGAACAATCCCAGATAATAAAGAATTATTGCACAGGAAGGACACCTCCCCAACCAGAAAACAGAAAACCCAAGCCAGAGAAGCAAAACAACAACCAAACCGAAACCCAAAGCAAACTAAACTAGCCGAAACAGAAGCAAGAAAAAGCAATCCAAACTAAGCAATCTATTCTAAAGAAAACAAAACAGACAAAAGCAAAGGAAAAGCAGACCGGGCTGCATTTATTCAAATAAACACTAGGTACAGAAAGACTCAAAGTGGCTCATGATCAGATAGGATGAACTGAGACTCATCCCCATATGATTAATCAATGCATGGACAAGCAATAAAGTGAAGGTAACAGTCCTCAGAAATGCAAACCTATCTTTATATTCAGAAAAATAAATCTCTGCCTTGTAGCATTCAAACTCCATGTCAAGATTAGGAATAACTAGTAACTGAGGTAACTCATTAGGACCATGATCAACCCATATGCAAGTTGTCTTTCCCGAATCTCCATAATCAAATTGACAAGATTCAGAATTTTCAGCAAAGAAAGAAACAACCTGATTTTGTATTTCTGTAGACTGAATGTTGTGTTCATCATCCTGCACTTGTGAAGAGTTGATCACAGTGTCATCGGGGGGTCTCCATTGATGGTGCAATATTCCACTTGCATTTGAAACAGGCAAGATAGAATTAGAGGAATCATTGCGTGATGTAGACTGAAATTCATATCGAAGACTTTCAGACCTAAAAACATGGAACTTTTCACCTGTTTGAGTATTTCCATGAGGGATCAACGATGAAAACGCAGGGGCATTATCTTGTACAATAATTTCCTCAGCAGGATGCTCATCCGAATGTATCACAGATTGATCTTCCAGCACATTCTCACCTAGAGAAGTTGGAGCATGTTCACCAACACTGACTGCAACATTTATGTTTTCAACATCATTCATATTCTCCTGCACATGAACCACATTAGCTACCCCATCAATAATGCATAGAATCTGTGAGTTTTCATTGTGCAGTTCATTAATAAGCTGAGGAAAAATAGAATTAGATAAATGAGAAGACTCCCTGAATTCATCTTTTGTTGGTACTAGCTCGAATTCTTGATCACAGTCATCAGGAACGTTGATCACTTCACTGAGTGCTTCCTCATGTTCTTCAAGACATTCATCGGCAACTAGTTGGAATTCCTCAATCAGAGACTTGTCTGATGCATCTGTCTGTGTATCATTTGCATGTAAGAGTAACTGTACTTGCTCCTTCACTTGCTTTATGACTGTTTGGCACTGGAAACAGGTGAATTCTAAATGCTCTTCCTCATGTATCCTGCACCAAGCTGGTAACAACAGCTCCTCTAGGTAGACTCCAAAACCCAAGCTTGACCAATCTCTTATAATTTTGGCAACAAACTCTTTGTATCTGGTCTGTATCACATCTTCGTCTTGGACATGAACCTCTTTTTCAACCTCCACTATATTTTCAGGAACTTGACTAGCCTCAACAAGAACATCCTCCTTGATCTCCATAGGCGATTCTTCACTTAAATATTCCTCTGTTATCTCTAGTGCCTCAGATTCGTCTTCATGACACTCAGTTCCTTCCAAAGTCGCGTCAACATCAGTTGCAATGCCGTCCCAGGATTCAGAAGTAGTCAGCCCTTCTGCAGTGCATTCTTTGCTTAACTCAGCTTTCCACTCCAGGTATTCTCCAACTTTAAAGATAATGTCCCCACACGAATGACAGGTGAACTCTGAATGGGCTGCATCATGGACTCTGCACCATTTAGACGAAAGGAAATCCTGCAAGCACTTACCACTAGCAAACTGACCTTCAACTATCTGTGTAAATGCCTCGACTGCAACATCAATAAACCCTAGATCTGAGGTGGCTAATGGTTCAGACATATTTTGCATGAAAAGGTTCCTTTGCAAGACCATCTCAATGTTGTTTAGAAAGGCCAAGCATTCAAACTCATTGTGTCTATAGGTATTATGAAGCCTACACTTGTCTGAAAATGCACAATGATGTAAACCCTTGCCATTCCATTGATTTATCCTCCTATTCAATGACTTACAAATTTAAAAAAAGTCGATCTGAAGACTGTTTCCATTATGAAAAACATAACGCTGCTTTTCCATCTTGACTCAGAACTTGAATTTTTAGATTTTGAGATCTGCCATATCTCAGATTTTCAACATAGAGGCTCATTCAATCTTCCAGCAATGTCACCTTGTTCGCCCTCCTTCTAGCGCCAATCTGTTGATGGTGTTTTCTGCACAGCAACAACTCAGACATAATGTAATATTCTATCTCTCTTGAAAGGTTATTCTCAATAATAAATTACTGAAAATCACCCCAAGGTCTCTTGGGTGTCAGGTCATGACAGTGCATAAACAACTCAGATATTATGTGAAAATGCTGGTAATCACAAGGGGCCTTACAAATGAACAATGCTGGAAGTGAATTTTCATCAGATGCAACAATATGGCGATGCTTTCAATCCTAAAACTAACCCAGATTCAAAATAAACAGCAAAAGAGATAAGGGTTTAGAGAGATACTATTCTATTCTAACTCCTAAGATCAATCACAATAATGATGAAAGCTGCAAATGGACAGATCCCCAATAAAACCGATCTCTGCTTGATCAAGGACAAACCTGCAACTACACAGAAATGGTGCGATCTTCTAGGGAATTCTGAAGATTTTCTGACTTTGAACATTCATTCACATACCCAACTGCTGGCGCAATGTAAACAAGCATTCACAGTTGAACTTAGCATAGAAGTGAGGCCCAGACTAACTTTACACAACAATCTACAATCAGCAAATTGCTAAAAGTATGGACCGGAAATCGATCAACATCATTAACATTTCACCATCATTGTAAAAGAGCTGAAATCTAACATCTAACATCTAACGTCTAACATCTAACATATGAGAATCAAGAGCAAGAAACCATAAAAACTGTTGAAAATAAATACAAAGTTTGCCAAATCAACAACCCAGTTGCATTACTTCTCCAGCGTTACATAACAATTTCAAGTCTCTCATCTCCTACAGCTAATTCTGAAAACTACTTGCCAATTCTGGCCTAGCCAAACTCCTAAAATCTTCTCTACAAATGAGGCACAAATGCCATTTATAGAGAACCTCAAACATGTCGGCCCACTTAGATTTTACAAAAATAATTGGCCCCAAAACAGGTCGGCCTAAGAATTTCAAAATAGGACAAGATTTGCATTAAATGCATGGATATTATCCATGTCGGCCCACGATCTCCAACAAGATCAGATTCACGTGTTTTCCAGAAAGTCCTCTAGCTGTAGGCAGTTTTGGCACGGATTCTTAGGCAGGTCCCACTTTGAAATTTAAACTGAACATTTCCAGATTTCCCCCTTTGGTACGAACCCATATGCAAGTCCACCTTTTAATATTTGTTTAGTCCTGAAAAACAGATATCATCATTAATAGCCCACATGTTTAAATTAAATTTGAATAAAGTTTTGACCTTTAAGAAAAACTTACACTTTTAAAAGGAAACTTTCCATTTTCAGATTTTTTTTCATTTTTGGAAATTTTATTTTCAATTTTTTTTATCTCAAGAAATTTTCATTTTCAGGATCATTTTTAAAAATTTCAATTTTTGGAAAATTAATCATTTTCGGAAAAATTTCCATTTCGGGAAACCAGACCAAGGGGAAAATCTAGGAAAATCCAGGTCAGGCAGATTCCAGAACAGAATCCGGAAAAAACCAGCCAGATAGGATTCTACCGAATAAGGCAAAAATTTCAATAATAGATCATCAAAACGAACCAAGAATGCGCGAAACATCGTGTAATATATCAAATTAAGCATGGGGTGTTGAGCATTTATCATCAAATTCATCAATTTTATCTAGTATTTCAATTTGCAAAAAGACCGGCAAAAAATCCAGAAAAATCCGGGTGGAACAGATTTCCGCGGGCGGCATAAAATTCTGGACTTTGGCACATACCCAGAAAATTGAAGAAATCCGGGAAAATCCGGGTAGGGCGGAAAACCCCGGACGCAGGCAAAAAACCCGGAAAACTGAAGAAATATGGAATTTCAAGGAAATCGGGAAAATCCGGATGGACCGGAAAATCCCCGAATGGACCGAAACTGATTTTGCATCAGAGTCGACTTTGAGCGTAATCCTGAAACGGACGACCGAAAATCCCTGACTGTAACCTGTGATTTCTGCACGAGCCTATTCTTTTGAGTTAATCCGAAAATCCGGACGGACCGAAAAATCCCGGATTGGGGTAAAAACCCAGATTTTGCACAGAACTAAGTTTTTTTTCAAAGGGCAACCTGGGGAACTCACTTGGGCAAGCAAGATGAACATCTAAGGACCTCCAAAGGTAACCAAATCAATAAAATTAAGGGGCCGAAAGACACCAAAAGCCAGAGCAAAAAGAGGGTCCCTACTTTAAGTCGGGCGTGTGTGCAAAACTGCACAACAAATGGCGACTCCACTGGGAAAATGCTCCAGAGCATTTTGATGATGAACAAGAATCATGAACCCAGAATCCCTGGTTTCGATCGCCCTATCAGGTAAACAAATCAAAATGCAAGACTAAAGAAAATCAAGACCAAAGGCTGACTGAAGCTTCCATAGACTGAAAATCCAAGTGTGTGAAAGTGAGTTCATTTCATTCCTTAAGCTATTGTAGAAACCAAGCTCAGTCAAGTTAGGCTATGTAAAGGTTCTAGCTCCAAAAGTAACCTAGATAGAGCCTCGCTGCCAGTCAGGTGTCCATAGCCCCGACAAGGTTATCGCTGTGACTCTCCTGAACATAGCTCTACTGCCAGCCACGCGTCCATAGCCCCGGTAGAGATATTCAGATACCCCTGATGAGTTGAAATAATTCTTCTAACTCTCAATATTTTCTCTTCTTCTTTCTTTATTTCTTTTCTTTTTCACTTTTTCATTTCAACCTGTGAACAATGAAGTCCACACTCAGGCCTGAGAACCACAGTGGCACTGAAGCAGGAATATGATTTTCACCCAACAAGACCTTGCAAGGACCCTAATGCAACCTCCAGATTCTTAAGATGTATAAGAGATATAGGATTTCATAATACTTCAGGTTCAAATCAGACCAATGACCCATTCTCTTCAAATAAGACATTCAGACTGCTCGACACCAACAAAAGATCTTTGACCATTAATTCAAAACACATGACTAAAGTCCATCAATAAAACACTTAGAACAATCCCAGATAATAAAGAATTATTGCACAGGAAGGACACTTCCCCAACCAGAAAATAGAAAACCCAAGCCAGAGAAGCAAAACAACAACCAAACCGAAACCCAAAGCAAACTAAACTAGCCAAAACAGAAGCAAGAAAAAACAATCCAATATAAGCAATCTATTCTAAAGAAAACAAAACAGACAAAAGCAAAGGAAAAGCAGACCAGGCTGCATTTATTCAAATAAACACTATGTACAGAAAGACTCAAAGTGGCTCATGATCAGATAGGATGAACTGAGACTCATCCCCATATGATTAATCTATGCACGGACAAGCAATAAAGTGAAGGTAACAGTCCTCAGAAATGCAAACCTATCTTTATATTCAGAAAAATAAATCTCTGCCTTGTAGCATTCAAACTCCATGTCAAGATTAGGAATAACTAGTAACTGAGGTAACTCATTAAGACCATGATCAACCCATATGCAAGTTGTCTTTCCCGAATCTCCATAATCAAATTGACAAGATTCAGAATTTTCAGCAAAGAAAGAAACAACCTGATCTTGTATTTCTGCAGACTGAATGTTGTGTTCATCATCCTGCACTTGTGAAGAGTTGATCACAGTGTCATCGGGGGGTCTCCATTGATGGTGCAATATTTTACTTGCATTTGAAACAGGCAAGATAGAATTAGAGGAATCATTGCGTGATGCAGAGTGAAATTCATATCGAAGACTTTCAGACCTAAAAACAAGGAACTTTTCACCTGTTTGAGTATTTCCATGAGGGATCAACGATGAAAACGCAGGGGAATTATCTTGTACAACAATTTCCTCAGCAGGATGCTCATCCGAATGTATCACAGATTGATCTTCCAGCACATTCTCACCTAGAGAAGTTGGAGAATGTTCACCAATACTGACTGCAACATTTATGTTTTCAACATCATTCATATTCTCCTGCACATGAACCACATTAGCTACCCCATCAATAATGCATAGAATCTGTGAGTTTTCATTGTGCAGTTCATTAATAAGCCGAGGAAAAACAGAACTAGATAAATGAGAAGACTCCCTGAATTCATCTTTTGTTGGTACTAGCTCGGATTCTTGATCACAGTCATCAGGAACGTTGATCACTTCACTGAGTGCTTCCTCATGTTCTTCAAGACATTCATCGGCAACTGGTTGGCATTCCTCAATCAGAGACTTGTCTGATGCATCTGTCTGTGTATCATTTGCATGTAAGAGTAACTGTACTTGCTCCTTCACCTCCTTTATGACTGTCTGGCACTGGAAACAGGTGAATTCTGAATGCTCTTCCTCATGTATCCTGCACCAAGCTTGTAACAACAGCTCCTCTAGGTAGACTCCAAAACCCAAGCTTGACCAATCTCTTATAATTTTGGCAACAAACTCTTTGTATCTGGTCTGTATCACATCTTCCTCTTGGACATGAACCTCTTTTTCAGCCTCCACTATATTTTCAGGAACTTGACTAGCCTGAACAAGAACATCCCCCTTGATCTCCATAGGCGATTCTTCACTTAAATATTCCTCTGTTATCTCTGGTGCCTCAGATTCATCTTCATGACACTCAGTTCCTTCCAAAGTCGCGTCAACATCAGTTGCAATGCCGTCCCTGGATTCAGAAGTAGTCAGCCCTTCTGCAGTGCATTCTTTGCTTAACTCAGCTTTCCACTCCAGGTATTCTCCAACTTTAAAGATAATGTCCCCACACGAACGACAGGTGAACTCTGAATGGGCTGCATCATGGACTCTGCACCATTTAGACGAAAGGAAATCCTGCAAGCACTTACCACTAGCAAACTGACCTTCAACTATCTGTGTAAATGCCTCGACTGACACATCAATAAACCCTAGATCTGAGGTGGCTAATGGCTCAGACATATTTTGCATGAAAAGGTTCCTTTGCAAGACCATCTCAATGTTGTTTAGAAAGGCCAAGCATTCAAACTCATTGTGTCTACAGGTATTATGAAGCCTACACTTGTCTGAAAATGCACAATGATGTAAACCCTTGCCATTCCATTGATTTATCCTCCTATTCAATGACTTACAAATTTGAAAAAAGTCAATCTGAAGACTGTTTCCATTATGAAAAACATAACGCTGCTTTTCCATCTTGACTCAGAACTTGAATTTTCAAATTTTGAGATCTGCCATATCTCAGATTTTCAACATAGAGGCTCATTCAGTCTTCCAGCAATGTCACCTTGTTTGCCCTCCTTCTAGCGCCAATCTGTTGATGGTGTTTTCTGCACAGCAACAACTCAGACATAATGCAATATTCTATCTCTCTTGAAAGGTTATTCTCAACAATAAATTACTGAAAATCACCCCAAGGTCTCTCGGGTGTCAGGTCATGACAGTGCATAAACAACTCAGATAATATGTGAAAATGCTGGTAATCACAAGGGGCCTTACAAATGAACAATGCTGGAAGTGAATTTTCATCAGATGCAATAATATGGCGATGCTTTCAATCCTAAAACTAACCCAGATTCAAAATAAACAGCAAAAGAGATAAGGGTTTAGAGAGATTCTATTCTATCCTAACTCCTAAGATCAATCACAATAATGATGAAAGCTGCAAATGGACAGATCCCCAATAAAACTGATCTTTGCTTGATCAAGGACAAACCTGCAACTACACAGAAATGGTGCGATCTTCTGGGGAAATCTAAAGATTTTCAGACTTTGAACATTCATTCACATACCCAACTGCTGGCGCAATGTAAACAAGCATTCACAGTTGAACTTAGCACAGAAGTGAGGCCCAGACTAACTTTACACAACAATCTAGAATCAGCAAATTGCTAAAAGTATGGACCGGAAATCGATCAACATCATTAACATTTCACCATCATTGTAAAAGAGCTGAAATCTAACATCTAACATCTAACGTCTAACATCTAACATATGAGAATCAAGAGCAAGAAACCATAAAAACTATTGAAAATAAATACAAAGTTTGCCAAATCAACAACCTAGTTGCATTACTTCTCCAGCATTACATAACAATTTCAAGTCTCTCATCTCCTACAGCTAATTCTGAAAACTACTTGCCAATTCTGGCCTAGCCAAACTCCTAAAATCTTCTCTACAAATGAGGCACAAATGCCATTTATAGAGAACCTCAAACATGTCAGCCCAATTAGATTTTACAACAATAACTGGCCCCAAAACAGGTCGGCCTAAGAATTTCAAAATAGGACTAGATTTGCATTAAATGCATGGATATTGTCCATGTTGGCCCACGATCTCCATCAAGATCAGATTCACGTGTTTTCCAGAAAGTCCTCTAGCTGTAGGCAGTTTTGGCACGGATTCTTAGGCAGGTCCCACTTTGAAAATTTAAACTGAACATTTCCAGATTTCCCCCTTTGGCACGAACCCATATGCAAGTCCACCTTTTAATATTTGTTTAGTCCTAAAAAACAGATATCATCATTAATAGCCCACATGTTTAAATTAAATTTGAATAAAGTTTTGACCTTTAAGAAAAAATTACACTTTTAAAAGGAAACTTTCCATTTTCAGATTTTTTTTCATTTTTGGAAATTTTTATTTTCAATTTTTTCTTTTTATCTCAAGAAATTTTCATTTTCAGGATCATTTTTAAAAATTTCTATTTTTGGAAAATTAATCATTTTCAGAAAAATTTCCATATCGAGAAACCAGACCAAGGGGAAAATCCGGGAAAATCCAGGTCAGGCGGACTCCAGACCAGAATCCGAAAAAAACCAGCCGGATAGGATTCTACCGAATAAGGCAAAAATTTCAACAATAGATCATCAAAACGAACCAAGAATGCGCGAAACATCGTGTAATATATCAAATTAAGCATGGGGTGTTGAGCATTAATCATCAAATTCATCAATTTTATCCAGTATTTCAATTTGCACAAAGCCCTAGTAATCCGAAAAATCCCGTGGATCCATTTCCGCCGCATAAAAATTCTCGACTTTGCACATACCCAAAACTCAAGAACCGAAAATCCTGGGCTCCGGGCGAAAATCCTGACGCAGTAAAACCCGTAAAACCGAAATCCGTAATTTCAAAGAAATCTGAAAATCCGGACGACCGAAACTCTTGATCGACCAAAACCCGATTTTTGCACGTATTTCCGACTTTGAGCGTAATCCTGAAAATCCTGACGACCGAAAATCCCTGATCTAAAACCCGGATTTTTGCACAGAGCCGAACTTTGAGCAGAATCCGGGAAAATCCGGACGGACCAGAAAATCCCGGATTGGGGTAAAAACCCGGATTTTGCACAGAACTAAGTTTTTTCAAAGGGCAACATGGGGGACTCACTTGGTCAAGCAAGATGAGCATCTAAGGACCTCTAAAGGAAACCAAATCAATAAAATTAAGGGGCCGAAAGACACCAAAAGCCAGAGCAAAAAGAGGGTCCCTACTTTAAGTGGGGCGTGGGTGCAAAACTGCACAACAAATGGCGACTCCGCTGGGAAAATGCTCCAGAGCATTTTGATGATGAACAAGAATCATGAACCCAGAATCCCTGGTTTCGATCGCCCTATCAGGAAAATAAATCAAAATGCAAGACTAAAGAAAATCAAGACCAAAGGCTGACTGAAGCTTCCATAGACTGAAAATCCAAGTGTGTGCAAGTGAGTTCATTTCCTTCCTTAAGCTACTGTAGAAACCAAGCTCAGTCAAGTTAGGCTACGTAAAGGTTCTAGCTCCAAAAGCAACCTGGATAGAGCCTCGCTGCCAGTCAGACATCCATAGCCCCGACGAGGTTATCGCTGTGACTCTCCTGAACATAGCTCTACTTCCAGCCAGGCGTCCATAGCCCCGGTAGAGATATTCAAATACCCCTAATGAGTTGAAATCATTCTTCTAACTTTCAATATTTTCTCTTCTTCTTTCTTTTCTTTTTCACTTTTTCATTTCAACCTGTGAACAGTGAAGTCCACACTCAGGGCTGAGAACCACAGTGGCACTGAAGCAGAAATATGATTTTTCACCCAACAAGACCTTGCAAGGACTCTAATGCAACCTCTAGATTCTTAAGATGTATAAGAGATATAGGATTTCAGAATACTTCAGGTTCAAATCAGACCAATGACCCATTCTCTTTAAATCAGACATTCAGACTGCTTGACACCAACAAAAGATCTTTGACCATTAATTCAAAACACATGACTAAAGTCCATCAATAAAACACTTAGAACAATCCCAGATAATAAAGAATTATTGCACAGGAAGGACACCTCCCCAACCAGAAAACAGAAAACCCAAGCCAGAGAAGCAAAACAACAACCAAACCGAAACCCAAAGCAAACTAAACTAGCCGAAACAGAAGCAAGAAAAAGCAATCCAAACTAAGCAATCTATTCTAAAGAAAACAAAACAGACAAAAGCAAAGGAAAAGCAGACCGGGCTGCATTTATTCAAATAAACACTAGGTACAGAAAGACTCAAAGTGGCTCATGATCAGATAGGATGAACTGAGACTCATCCCCATATGATTAATCAATGCATGGACAAGCAATAAAGTGAAGGTAACAGTCCTCAGAAATGCAAACCTATCTTTATATTCAGAAAAATAAATCTCTGCCTTGTAGCATTCAAACTCCATGTCAAGATTAGGAATAACTAGTAACTGAGGTAACTCATTAGGACCATGATCAACCCATATGCAAGTTGTCTTTCCCGAATCTCCATAATCAAATTGACAAGATTCAGAATTTTCAGCAAAGAAAGAAACAACCTGATTTTGTATTTCTGTAGACTGAATGTTGTGTTCATCATCCTGCACTTGTGAAGAGTTGATCACAGTGTCATCGGGGGGTCTCCATTGATGGTGCAATATTCCACTTGCATTTGAAACAGGCAAGATAGAATTAGAGGAATCATTGCGTGATGTAGACTGAAATTCATATCGAAGACTTTCAGACCTAAAAACATGGAACTTTTCACCTGTTTGAGTATTTCCATGAGGGATCAACGATGAAAACGCAGGGGCATTATCTTGTACAATAATTTCCTCAGCAGGATGCTCATCCGAATGTATCACAGATTGATCTTCCAGCACATTCTCACCTAGAGAAGTTGGAGCATGTTCACCAACACTGACTGCAACATTTATGTTTTCAACATCATTCATATTCTCCTGCACATGAACCACATTAGCTACCCCATCAATAATGCATAGAATCTGTGAGTTTTCATTGTGCAGTTCATTAATAAGCTGAGGAAAAATAGAATTAGATAAATGAGAAGACTCCCTGAATTCATCTTTTGTTGGTACTAGCTCGAATTCTTGATCACAGTCATCAGGAACGTTGATCACTTCACTGAGTGCTTCCTCATGTTCTTCAAGACATTCATCGGCAACTAGTTGGAATTCCTCAATCAGAGACTTGTCTGATGCATCTGTCTGTGTATCATTTGCATGTAAGAGTAACTGTACTTGCTCCTTCACTTGCTTTATGACTGTTTGGCACTGGAAACAGGTGAATTCTAAATGCTCTTCCTCATGTATCCTGCACCAAGCTGGTAACAACAGCTCCTCTAGGTAGACTCCAAAACCCAAGCTTGACCAATCTCTTATAATTTTGGCAACAAACTCTTTGTATCTGGTCTGTATCACATCTTCGTCTTGGACATGAACCTCTTTTTCAACCTCCACTATATTTTCAGGAACTTGACTAGCCTCAACAAGAA
Source organism: Sequoia sempervirens (assembly GCA_007258455.2). Lineage (NCBI taxonomy): Eukaryota > Viridiplantae > Streptophyta > Pinopsida > Cupressales > Cupressaceae > Sequoia > Sequoia sempervirens. Next base: position 153,573 of record VDFB02056227.1, on the reverse strand, counting down.
CATCCTCCTTGATCTCCATAGGCGATTCTTCACTTAAATATTCCTCTGTTATCTCTAGTGCCTCAGATTCGTCTTCATGACACTCAGTTCCTTCCAAAGTCGCGTCAACATCAGTTGCAATGCCGTCCCAGGATTCAGAAGTAGTCAGCCCTTCTGCAGTGCATTCTTTGCTTAACTCAGCTTTCCACTCCAGGTATTCTCCAACTTTAAAGATAATGTCCCCACACGAATGACAGGTGAACTCTGAATGGGCTGCATCATGGACTCTGCACCATTTAGACGAAAGGAAATCCTGCAAGCACTTACCACTAGCAAACTGACCTTCAACTATCTGTGTAAATGCCTCGACTGCAACATCAATAAACCCTAGATCTGAGGTGGCTAATGGTTCAGACATATTTTGCATGAAAAGGTTCCTTTGCAAGACCATCTCAATGTTGTTTAGAAAGGCCAAGCATTCAAACTCATTGTGTCTATAGGTATTATGAAGCCTACACTTGTCTGAAAATGCACAATGATGTAAACCCTTGCCATTCCATTGATTTATCCTCCTATTCAATGACTTACAAATTTAAAAAAAGTCGATCTGAAGACTGTTTCCATTATGAAAAACATAACGCTGCTTTTCCATCTTGACTCAGAACTTGAATTTTTAGATTTTGAGATCTGCCATATCTCAGATTTTCAACATAGAGGCTCATTCAATCTTCCAGCAATGTCACCTTGTTCGCCCTCCTTCTAGCGCCAATCTGTTGATGGTGTTTTCTGCACAGCAACAACTCAGACATAATGTAATATTCTATCTCTCTTGAAAGGTTATTCTCAATAATAAATTACTGAAAATCACCCCAAGGTCTCTTGGGTGTCAGGTCATGACAGTGCATAAACAACTCAGATATTATGTGAAAATGCTGGTAATCACAAGGGGCCTTACAAATGAACAATGCTGGAAGTGAATTTTCATCAGATGCAACAATATGGCGATGCTTTCAATCCTAAAACTAACCCAGATTCAAAATAAACAGCAAAAGAGATAAGGGTTTAGAGAGATACTATTCTATTCTAACTCCTAAGATCAATCACAATAATGATGAAAGCTGCAAATGGACAGATCCCCAATAAAACCGATCTCTGCTTGATCAAGGACAAACCTGCAACTACACAGAAATGGTGCGATCTTCTAGGGAATTCTGAAGATTTTCTGACTTTGAACATTCATTCACATACCCAACTGCTGGCGCAATGTAAACAAGCATTCACAGTTGAACTTAGCATAGAAGTGAGGCCCAGACTAACTTTACACAACAATCTACAATCAGCAAATTGCTAAAAGTATGGACCGGAAATCGATCAACATCATTAACATTTCACCATCATTGTAAAAGAGCTGAAATCTAACATCTAACATCTAACGTCTAACATCTAACATATGAGAATCAAGAGCAAGAAACCATAAAAACTGTTGAAAATAAATACAAAGTTTGCCAAATCAACAACCCAGTTGCATTACTTCTCCAGCGTTACATAACAATTTCAAGTCTCTCATCTCCTACAGCTAATTCTGAAAACTACTTGCCAATTCTGGCCTAGCCAAACTCCTAAAATCTTCTCTACAAATGAGGCACAAATGCCATTTATAGAGAACCTCAAACATGTCGGCCCACTTAGATTTTACAAAAATAATTGGCCCCAAAACAGGTCGGCCTAAGAATTTCAAAATAGGACAAGATTTGCATTAAATGCATGGATATTATCCATGTCGGCCCACGATCTCCAACAAGATCAGATTCACGTGTTTTCCAGAAAGTCCTCTAGCTGTAGGCAGTTTTGGCACGGATTCTTAGGCAGGTCCCACTTTGAAATTTAAACTGAACATTTCCAGATTTCCCCCTTTGGTACGAACCCATATGCAAGTCCACCTTTTAATATTTGTTTAGTCCTGAAAAACAGATATCATCATTAATAGCCCACATGTTTAAATTAAATTTGAATAAAGTTTTGACCTTTAAGAAAAACTTACACTTTTAAAAGGAAACTTTCCATTTTCAGATTTTTTTTCATTTTTGGAAATTTTATTTTCAATTTTTTATCTCAAGAAATTTTCATTTTCAGGATCATTTTTAAAAAATTCCATTTTTGGAAAAATAATCATTTTCGGAAAAAATTCCATTTCGGGAAACCAGACCAAGGGGAAAATCCGGGAAAATCCAGGTCAGGCGGACTCCAGACCGGAATCCGGAAAAAACCAGCCGGACAGGATTCTACCGAATAAGGCAAAAATTTCAACAATAGATCATCAAAACGAACCAAGAATGCGCGAAACATCGTGTAATATATCAAATTAAGCATGGGGTGTTGAGCATTTATCATCAAATTCATCAATTTAATCCAGTATTTCAATTTGCACAAAGCCTAAAGAAAAATCCAAAAATCCGGGTGGACCGGATTCAAGGCATAAAAATTGATTTTCGCACATACCGTAAATCAAGAAATAAAACCGGCGGGCGGAAAATCCCTCGGACGCCAGCAAAAACCCAAAATCAAGAAAACTGAATTTCAAAGAAATCGAAAATCCGGACGACCGAAAAATCCCGACCGAACCCGGATTTTTGCACGTCCGACTTTGAGCGTAATCCGAGAAAATCCTCGACGACCGAAAATCCTTTGATCGGGTAAAACCCGGATTTTGCACAGAGCCAGATTTTTGAGCAGAATCCGGGAAAATCCGGACGGACCGGAAAATCCCAGATTGGGGTAAAAACCTAGATTTTGCACAGAACTAAGTTTTTTCAAAGGGCAACCTGGGGAACTCACTTGGGCAAGCAAGATGAACATCTAAGGACCTCCAAAGGAAACCAAATCAATAAAATTAAGGGGCCGAAAGACACCAAAGGCCAGAGCAAAAAGAGGGTCCCTACTTTAAGTGGGGCATGTGTGCAAAACTGCACAACAATACCCAGTCTTACCACATATTTATACTATAAATTGTAAATAAATAGTCCAAATGTAAATAAAGAAAAAACCAAATGTTGATAAAAAATGGACCCATACTTGAACACATGAGAACCTCTAAATGTTGTATGAAAAAAACATAAATACATTCATGAAGAAGTGAAATAAATAAATTTTTTTCAAATAAAATATCATAACTCTCCACTATAAGTATATCATTTAAAAAATAAAATTCTCATTGAATAAAATAAGACACTCATTTAAACAAGTATTGTTATCATAGTGAAAAAATATTGTTCAAATGTGTACAACAATTGGGGTAGCAATGTACAAGCATTGGATAATTTTATATTAATAGTTTTTCTTATCACAAATATAAAAGGTGAGCACAATAAATAACATGTATTTTCCCATTAAATGTGAAGGATTTTCAAAAAGTTTTAGTGTTCAACTATTGGTCCTTTTTTGTTCAATATAAGTTGTATTTTAAATAATTGTGTTGTTTTTATAACAACAAATAGATTTTTTGTGTGCAACTATTAGTCCATATGTGTTGAATATAAAAGATAGAGATATAAAATATTTATGGTTATTAATAAGTATTTGGTCCACTTAGGTTGTATATTAATTTTAATTTAAATAAAAATATGATATTCTACAAGCAACAAATGATATTTTTTTGTTCAACTATTGGGGGTTCCATGATTAAGTTTTGGTCGAACCTTTAAAAAGTCAAATTTTAGACACTTCTCAAAAGATCTTCTGATGTGGCGAGTTTCATGATGAGTCACACCTCCAAACCTTAGTTATAGTTATAGATAAATAAGAGACCAGTCTACATTTAAAAAAAATGAAGGTTCTACGATATTCCAGTCAATTGCTACATGCTCAGAAAGTTAGCCTGAATGAATATTGGGCCCTCTCCCCTAAAGGAATAAGGGGACATCACTAGGCCGATGAAAAACAATGACATAAGTTGTTTTAACGAGGGAACATGGGACCAACAAAAGACTTAGGAAAAATTAAGTCAGGCGAGGGAAATAAAATGATAAAACAAAAGGGGGCCCAACCTAGACGAAGTGATGGGGCTTAAGTCATTTTAAAACCTTCCCAAAAAGTAACGACCAAATAGATCCCATCCAAGGTGTAAGATGAATGATAGGGTTTTACATGAAGACGAAGGTAAAACCCCAACCTTAGGCTTTTCCCAAACACCATAGATGACCAGAGACACAAGGCAAGATAAAATAGAACATAGAGAACAAAACTTTGAAGTTCCATCACTACCCATAACCCTTAACCCTTAAACCCAAAACCCTTAAACCCTTTACCCTCTCTCTCTCTCAAGTATCTCCCTCCTACCCCCCCTCCCTCTCTTAGCTCTCTCATCACTCCCTCTATCTCTCTCCCTCTACCCTAAACCCTAAACCCCAAAACCTAAACCCTTAACCCTAAACTCTAAACCCTTAAACCCTCTACCCTCTACATTTAACCCTCTACCCCTTTTCTCTCTCCCACTCCCTCCCTATTTCCCTCTCTCTCTCAAGTCTCACCCTCCTACCCCCTCTCCCTCTCTCAGGTCTCTCTCTCTCTCTCACTCACTCTCATCTCCCTCCCCTACCCCTTAACCTCTACCTTCTACCCTCTACCCCTAACCCTCTACTCTCTATCTCTCTCCCTCTACCCATAACCCTAAACCTCTAACCCAAAATCGCTAACCCTAAACCCTTAAACTCTACCCTATACCCTTTAACCATGTCTCCTCTATCTCTCTCCCACTCCCTCCCCTCTATCAAGCTCTCCCTCCCAGCACCACCCTCTTAGGGTCTCTCTCTCTCACTCACTCACCACCTCCTATCTCAAGCCCTCCCTCCTACTCCCTCCCTCTCTTAGGTCTCTCTCCTCACTCAATTAACTCTATCTCTCTTCCCTCTACCCTTAAACCCAAACCCTAAACCCTTAACCTTTAAACCATCAACCCTCTACCCTTAACCCCCCTCCCTCTCCCTCTCTCTCTCAAGTCTCTCCATCCTACCCCCTCTCCCTCTCTTTGGTCTCTCTCCCACTTACTCACTCCCTCTATCTCTCTCTCCTTAACCCGAAACCCTTAACCCTTAAACCCTCTACCCTCTACCCTTAACCCTCCCTTGCTTTATCTCTCTCTCTCTCTCTCTCTCAAGTCTCTCCCTCCTAGCACCACTCCCTCTCTCAGGTCTCTCTCTTACTCACTCACTCACTCTATCTCAAGTCTCTCCTTCCTACCCCTTATCCCTCTCTTAGGTCTTTCTCTCACTCACTCACTCCCTCTATAGCTCTCCCCTCCACCCTTTAACCATCTACCCTCTACCCTTAACCCTCCCTCCCTCTATCTCTCTCCCACTCCCTCCCTCTCTCTCTCTCAAGTATCTTCAATATCCTACCACATCTCCCTCTCTTAGGTCTCTCTCTCAATGAATCACTTCCTCTATCTCTCCCCCCTTAACCCTAAACCCTAAACCCTTAAACCCTCTAATTCCCACCCTTAACCTCCCTTCCTTTTATCTCTTTCCTCTCAAGTCTCTCCCTCCTAGCACCACTCCCTCTCTTAGGTCTCTCTCTCTCTCACTCACTCACTCTATCTCAAGTCTCTCCCTCCAACCCATTCTCCCTCTCTTAGGTCTTTCTCTCACTCACTCACTCCCTCTATATTCCTCCCCTCCACCCTTAACCCTAAACCCTTAAACCATCTACCCTCTACCCTTAACCCTCCCTCCCCCTATCTCTCTCCCACTTCCTCCCTCTCTCTCTCTCTAAAGTATCTTTAATATCCCACCCCCTCTCCCTCTCTTAGGTATCTCTCTCACTCACTCACTCCCTCTATCTCTCTCCCCTCTTTAACCATAAACCCTTAACCCTAAACCCTCTTAAATTCCTCTACCCTTAACCCTCCCCTTCCTTTATCTCTCTCTCTCTCCCACTCCCTCCCATCTCTTTCTCTCTCAAGTCTCTTCCTCCTCTACCCTCATCCCCTAAACTCCCTCAACTATAAAACCCTTAAACCCTCTAAACCCTTAAACCTTCTATCCTCTACCCTCAACACTCTTCCCTTGTCCCTTCCCCTTCCTAATTATCTCTCTCTACCTCTTCCCCTCTTTCCCTCTCCCTGCCCCCTCATAATTATTTCTCTATATATCTCTCTCTCTCTCTCTCCCCCCCTCTCTCTCATTTTCCCTCTCACTTTCCCCCTCTCCCTTCCCCCTCCTAATTCTCTCTCTCTCTCTCTCTCTCTCTCTATATTTCCCACACTCCACCTCCTAATTACTCTTGGGTATATGTGTGCAAAAATTGGATATCCGATTTATAGCACCAAAATATTACATTTTAATTTTTTTTTCAAATTGGATATTAGACACGAATTGGATATCCAAAACAAATTAGATATCTGATTTGTTGTACTTTGGCTTGGGAATTTCTATGGAGAAATGTACTAACACCCAACCCAAAAAAAAAGCAAACTCAGGATTTTCGCATTTTTTGGCGAGTTCAAAACGCTACTTTTTTCATGTTGCCACTTTTTGGCCCATCATGATCCTGCACATACCCAAGTCTAAATCAGGTAGTTGTTATTGCTAAGGTGGATCACTCTTTTCTTCGAAGGCCATACACTTATGATTGGGTCAAGTGTTCTTTTATTTAGAAAATTTCTATTGCCTTTTTGATAGGTTAATTATGATTTGACTAGATGGGTTATGAAGCACTTATTTCAAACAAATATCTTTATGAAAGAAGCATATTGGCATGAAATTAAATATGATTTTTATTCCAATGTAAAAACTACAAAGAATGTAAACAATTCTTTCAACACATAAACTATTATATAGTAATCAATTAAAATGAAAAAGATTACTCTATATTAGTTAGGATACACAACTAGGAAAATGATCTAAAGTGACTTATTTATCCTAAAGGAACTAAGTATATAGTATACAAAGAAAACCAACAAACCCACAACTACCCATATTTTGAAGGAGTTTAGTTTTCTCCCCTTCCTGATCTCGCTAATATTGTCTAATTATTTTAAAGAGATGAAGGGTCATAACACAACTTTATTCAACCCAATAAATAGCTTAGTTAATGAAACTTGACAAAAGCAACAAAATAATTGCTACATTTTACTCCATGTTGAATGAAGAGTGGTGACACAATCTACTTATAGTTTTAATACACTTTTATAAGAAGGCTTGACATTAGAAAGATATAAGCTACTTATAGTTTAACAAAACACCATTATAGTTTTACCCTGGGACATATACCATCAGATGTTTGCATGGATTCCCAAGCACATATGGGGAGATAGAGATAGATGGGGAGAGAAAGAGAGAGATAGAGACATATGGGAAGAGAAAGAGAGATGGAGATATATGGGAAGAGAAAGGAAGAGAGGTGGAGATAGAGAGTCGATGGATAGGGGGGATAGGGAGGGAGAGATGGTGAGAGATAGAGAGGGGGAGATAGAGGGGAGGGAGAGAAAGGGATATAGATATAAAGAGATAGAGACATGAGTGAGAGGGAGATGAAAAGAGAAATAGAGATAGAGATATAGAGTAGGAGAGATGGAGGGAGAGATGGAGTGAATGAGAGAGAAAGGGGGGAGAGGAAGAGATAGCTCAATAGATAGAGGGGGGAAGAGGGAGTGACATAGATAGTGGGAGATATAGAGATATAGAGAGTGACAGGGAGAGATATATCAATCACCCTCCCTATATCTCTATCTATTCATCCTTATCTCTTTATCTCTCTACCTCTCTCCATCTCTTTGTCTCCCTTTCTATTTCTATGTTTGTCATTATCTCCCTCTCTCTCTATATTTTCTTCCCTATATTTATCTTTGTCTCCTTAAGTGTGAAATGGGTACATTGAAGAGGTCTTAAAGGAGAATCATCATATTTTTAATCAAATGGCATGCTACTTTGAGCATAACTTCCCAAGGACACATGCCATCCTTGGATTGTTGACATGAAACAACCAATCAAAATTTAGTTTCCCTCTCTCATATTAATAAATATTACTATTATATTAAATATATATTATATTAATTATATTTTGTATTATATAAAAATATACTTATGATTAATTATTAATTATAATAATTTTATATGTATTTAATAATTTTGTTAAAGAATATAATATATAATTATAATAAGTTGAATAATTATATTATTTATTATGTAAAATATAGATAATATATACTCAACTATATTGTAGAATATAAAAACCTAGCTAAATGACACCAAAAATTTCAATTTAATTAACATACTGTAAAACCTAACGAAACTAGGTTGTAGCTCGTCAAATTGGAGAAGTGAAAGGTTAATACCAGTGCTGAGGGAGAGTTTGGAGTAGTGAAAACAAGGTCAATGCCAGTGCCAAGGAAGAGTTTGGAGTTAAAAAAAGGTCAATACTAGCGCCGACGAAGAGTTTGGAGGAGTGAAAATAAGGTCAATATCAACACCGAGGAAGAGTTTGGAGGAGTGAAAACAAGGTCAATACTAGCGCCAAGGACGAGGTTGAGGGCACTCAGGGAAAATCGACGACCAAGGGGCAATGAGTACTGTAAGTTTGGCACCCCTATTCTCTTTAACCTGCAATTTTCATGCCTAGTTTCCAAAGATCTTCTCATACATTGGCACCCCCATTCTCATAAAATGGTATAAGATAAGATAAAAAATTAAAATAGCTTAGTCTTTCACATTTTTATCAACCAGCCTTAGGTCTTGGCAAAACTCCCATAATCTACCCACATCTTGGTTGAGGTCTAGGATTTCATCACACATAGCCTTCATCGCATGAGTTTGAAGCAATTGTACACTTAGCCCAAGTATATGCTAGGCTAAGGTAGATCTAATGAATGGAAATAGAGGCATACAATTCTTCTTTAATACCTCCACCACAAACATATGTAAGGTGTTGGTTGTTTTTATGGTAATCAGGTTGATCTTCTAATCTACCTATGGAATTGCCAATTCCAATAAAGGGCAGCTCGAAGGAACTGGACCAACTGACGAGGATTTTAAAGACCTCCTACACTTTGGGCTTTGCAAGACCTGGGAGGGTGATCCCTTAATGCATTTACAACCTCTCCACCATCATCATAAACAACATTAACAACAACAGATAATCTTATTTAATAGCTCAACATAATAGGATAATACTGAATAGAATTGGCTATTTATCAATAATATCAACTATTTGGAGCATGAGATAACTACAACATTTCACAGTATAAGATAGTCATTGATTTGCAATTTTGAGCAAGCTCTAGGTAAAGACAAACAAATACTAAACCATATGAATAAGTACAACTTAGATCAGTGCCATATATCCATTGGAGGAGTCAAATTTATAAGCATCTAAGGGTTTATGACAGATTTAACACATAACATATAAGATCCTTGATAAATTGCTTTACAATCTCATGAATATGTATTCTAACCCAATACTACTTATCAAATCCTTATACAAAACATATCCACCTACAATCCCATTCAAGAATTTTAATTAATTCCTTAATTAAAGCTAAAACAAGAGTCATACACACCACAACAGTGAGATGAACGAAACAACCCTTGATCATTTTATTCAAATTTCAGATACGCTTGTACAATGGAGAGACATGAGTTCAAATTAATTATATCAATTCAAATTCCAGTACTATCATAAAACATCAAATCCCCATGAATTCAAAACCTAAATTGCATTTTCCCTAAAACCATCAGACTTTACAATTTGCTCTACAACTTCATCTAGACTCGACCAAAAATATCTAACTTGCTAACACGTACTTCTGGCCTTGAAATCCTTCTTATAGAAAAAGAAGGAGAAAACAAGCATCGGGCCATAAAGCACGTGTCACCAACCAATTGGATTGCCTTGTGATATTCCAAAAAGTAATAACCCAAAAGATCCCACCCAAGGCGTAAGATGAACACTAGGGTTTTACATGAAGAAAAAGGTAAAACCCCAACCTTAGGCTTTTCCCAAACACCATAGATGACCAGAGACATAAGGCAAGATAAAAATAGAACACAAAGAGAAAATTTTGAAGTTCCATCACAAGGAAAGGTCTCCTCCCTTCTTGGTAGTGATAACCTCCTCCATGCACAACCCTTAAAAATTATGAATAGAGGAATATAATCTTTGAAGAACTCAAAGTTGATTCTCTCCTACCTGATGCAATTAGTCATTTTATACTTACAAAAATTTATAGTGATTACTAGAGGCACATAGACCAATTCTTCATAATAGAAGAATTTGATCATACTTTTCCAATGATGGAATTATGAGAAAACCTTAGGTTAAATGAATAATTCCTAGCTAAGTTCTTAAATCATGTCCAAGGTATAAGAGAAGACTTGCTATGTGTACCGGATACCATGGAGAATGGCTCTTTGGGCTCTTTCATCAATCATCCTACCTTAAAACATACCAAAAGTCTCCTAGCAATTAGACATAGGAAGATTTAAGATGAATTAATTTTTTTATTGCCAAAGCATAAACTTATGATGACTTAACCAAGCCTAGTACACACTCCCTCCCCGTTAACCACTTAGACATATGGAAATTAAATGTAAATTTTCTGCTATTTTTAGTCATGTAGGTGTCCAATAAACCACTTGGTGGTGTTTCCCTTCAAGTTTATTTACTTGAATGAAGAGCAAAATTCCTTTGATTATAATTAGAGAATACATTTGAGGCCTTGGTTGTGTAACTAGTGGACCATAGTCATATTTAACACTTGTTACAAAGTTTGGGAGTTAAAACATTAAGTAGATTTGATTTGTTGATGGACACATTTGGATGGTAGTAACAATAACTCGCAATCTATCAAGACTTGATTACCTTATAACCTGTGAAATTCTAGCGATGAAATGATAGATTAATCATAATGTCACCTTAGGATCACATCACCATGAAAGAACTTCATCCAACATCCTTATGAGTATAGGTACCACCAAATAGGTATTTTTCATATTTGTCTTCCTCGAGCGAGGGAAATTTAGGAAGAGAAGAGGAAACTGAGATATGTAGTATGTCTAAAAGAGGGAGATCAACTAGAGGTCAAAAGATTAGAAGAAAATTCTGTAAACACATGGAATTTTTTGTTGCTGAAGGGGGGTCATGTTCTTATGATGATGAGAGCATAGGAGACGTCGAGGTTCCCTTGAGGTACAAACATCTACGGAAATAATGGGTACCCAAGGAACTTCCTCCAATAAACACTGATTTTTGTGTCAATGAGAGGATATATTGCATAGCACCATCATCATTACATGGTTTGGGCCTATTTTGCATGGACGACATAAAGGTATGTTACGAAAAAGTTACTGAATTGATGGAGTATGTCGGACCCTGTTACAGTTACAAAGATTGGATGCAACTGGTTCGATATACACAAAGTATGTGTAGGTATGCATTGTCAGCAAATTATAAATAGCTAAAAGATAAGGATCAAAATAAAGGAGTGGCTATGTACATTGATGGAAGGCCAAAATTATCAGGGAATATTGCAGGGTTTATAAACAGTACATGACTTGGGTCAACAAATAAGCAACCCAATTGTATATTTGAGGCACACGATGGAAACTGTGTATTCGTATGTGCGATAAAATCAATAACTGTAGGGGAAGAGTTGCTAATCGATTACAGTTTGAATCGCTTAGTTACAAACATAGTTACTATGCGGGTGGTAGGTAATATGTACCATTTTACCCAACCTCCAATGAACGACTACAATATAACATTTTATTGTTATGTTTTTTTTCGTAAGTCTATTGGTTTCATTTCGGTAATATTTTTTATATTTAATTTTTGTCACATTGGGACATTGATCATACGGAGAAGGCTCCAGACCAAAGCATAGACCATGATGTATCTTCAGGTGCTTCTACCCAACATGTTTACCTCATTGTAATTGTACAAATTAGATATGAGCAAATTTTTTTATTATATGTTGTTTTCATAAGTTTATTGGGTTAATTTTGATAATATTTTTAATATTCTTGTTGCAGTCGATTGATCAGGGAAAGGCACTAGTAGTAGACAAGAGCATCCATAGGGAGGTGCACTCAATATTATGTGATGATGGCATCGCTTATTCAACAAACCCTCTCGATATGATAAGGAAGACCCAAAAAAAATGTAATGAAAAAATCCTTAAGTTGTTATTCATAGTGCCTCAAATAGATGAGATAAGAGAGAGCGTTAAAATATTGACTGAGAGATCACAAAACTTGCAAATAAGTTGTCATGAGGTCTTTAATTATAACATAAGTTCATTCATGGTTTTATATTTTGTACTCTTTTATGTCATGAACTAAAATATGTGTTGTTTTTACAAAAAAATTTGCGTCCTCATGATGCTCATGGCCATAATCAAGGTACTGCAAGTGTTGCTCGAGGAGTAGGGGTTGGTACATGTGTCCATCCTGATCTTCCTACGCATACATCACATCATCTAACCCCATCATTCATACCTCTATTGTTGTTTGAAATGTCAGAAACACATACCATGTAGGAATCCGTTAGTGCACCCTCTGGTAGTGAACACATGCCAGAACATACGTCAGGACATGTACTTGGGGATGCAGAGGCCACTAGTATTGGTGATATTTTAGCAGCATTTCCTAGATCTTCCCATATTACTAGTACGGGAACATTTCCGGTCACATTTGTGGTGATTGAGGATTTCATTCCCATAAAGATAGAGAAGGTCCCAAGTACTTTAAAATGTTTTAATTATTATTATATATAATCCAATTGAAATTTACTTATTGATCGCTCTTTTTAGACTATTGATCCCATGATCATTTTGCAGGAAATGATGTTTTTTTATAAACATCAGGTAAAGAGAACCACTCTAATGTTCCTTTAATTAATGAAATACTTGTAACAATAACAATAAAACATATCAGTTTAACATTTCTTTGTTATTGCAGTAGACCCCCCCTGCAGTGGCATCCACGTCGTGAGAAGACAACTAGGCGTACATTAAGATCATGAGCAGAGGATAGAACAAATCAAGGGGGGAAAAATGATTTAGAAAATGATACTCCACTTCAAATTTTTTTAGCTTTAAAAAGAAACAAAAAAAAGTGATTGTAATCATATCATGACAACCATATTTTTGATAATATGTAAAAACTGAAAGAATGAATATTATATGTTAATGAATGAATGTGAATATATGTTAATTAATGAATGTTGTATGTTATATGCTATTAATGGATGAATGAATGGATGTTTTATGTTATTAATGGATGAATGAATGAATGTTATATGTTATTAATGGATGAATGAATGATTAATGTTATATGATTGGGTATGGGGAATTGAGAGTGATGTGAGGGGGGGGGTAGGGGCCAAATGAGCTTCCACCGTCACGTGGTTGGCCCTGTTAAGTAGAGAATATTAAAATTTTCTCGAAACAAAGAGAAGCTCAATAAGGTAATGCACTTTTCAATATAAGAAATGCATCGTTTCAAGCATCAAACCAATATGCAAAGATGAAAGAAAGTGCTAACTTTTCACTATGGTGGCAGAAAAATGATTCTTTATACCTTGAATCCATGCTCTGCATCATAATTTAAGTTGTTTCCATTCCAATGTTTTGAGTTTAGTTTGTTTGTATGGCTTTGTATGAATACCACATTATGTTGTGTGTGGATTTGGTTTCAAAGCTCTGTTTCTTTGTTTTTAGTGGTGACATAACTCTAAAATTTGACTTTTGTGCATAACAGGTTAGTGGAAAAATTGACAAGCTTGAAGGGTTTAGAGGCTCGATTGAGATAGATACATAGATATTTGGATCTTGTTGTTGATGGGAGGCTTCCACTTAACCATGAAATTTTGTACCATCTGCAGGTATGCAAAAGTTTCTCTACTTACATTCATTCTTGATCATAAATGTTGTAAATGATATTAATGCTTCAAACTTAAGATTCTTTTCATTGTTATAATGATCAAAATTTTATACTTTGCTATACATTCAAGCATTCTCTTTCCCCCTACCCTTTGCTCTCTCCCCCCTCATTTTAAGAATTTTCTTTGTCATAAAAGATTCACATTTTTGTCTCATTTACACAAATTTATTTGAAGCGCTAGGAGTGAATAAAGATATGTAAAAGATGATGGATTATGTCTAAACAACAAATTTCCATCTTATAGCTAATTAAATCTTTAATATTTGAATAGTTTAGAGCTTGAATAATGCTTGTATATGCATGTGTAGCAATAAGGGAGCCTATGTGAAGATTGAAATTTAAAACATCACTTTGGTATTTTTCCTTAGGCAGTGAAATGATATTTTGAGTAAAAAAAACCTACACACACATTGATATTTTTTGGCATCGCATTGAGGAAATTTTTTTCTCTTATACCTACCCTCGGCTAGACATGGAGGTATATAATATTGGTTTCTGGGTTTTTTCTGTAAGTAGTTAATTTCGCAGAGGAAGACTAAAATCTTCTTAAAGTCTTGTCAGGTGTGAAAGCATATGAATCACTTGCTGAAGGCACCATTTTGTATTCATCCAAAAACTGGTTTGTTCTTTTTTTTATGTTTCTTGCATGTGGTTTTTTTAGGCTCTAGAGCTGTAGGTCGGCTCTTTCCTTTACACTTTTCATCTATTTTGATGATTACAGTAGATTGTCCTCATAATTTTCCATGTAGATCTGTTTGTAACCTTATTTTGTACCAATCAATTTGCAAACTAGTCACATATTAAGGACCATTTCACTAACTTGTAGTCATCCATTACTTCATATGTTGCAGGTTGTGTTTGTGTGCCAATAAATCCTGATGATTGTGAGAACTTTAATCCTACAAGTGTACCCAATATTTCTCAAGTAAAAGTCTTACCTTATTTTATAGTACTTTAAATGGTTAATTGAAGGTGCTTCTTTAGATCTGAGATAGTTGAACCCTGGATTAAAATATGGTATTAGATGGGTAGTATAATGATAAAACTGAGGTCCATTAAACACAAATTATGAACATAATTTACTGGACTATGAATAGTGTTACAATTATAATTATTTCTCCTTACCCTACCTCTGCATTAATGAAAAAGATAGTAGATATTGGAAGTTCATTACATGTATCATGTATGTGTTAGTATTTTAATTTTGTTTAAGTTGTTCAAGAGCTTGATTAGGTCAATTATATGTTCTACAAGCTCTATTCTCTTGACACTGCTCAACATTTTCCCTACACATTTTCTCTTCAATCCAGACGTTTCTTAACTCCTTCCCTTGTTAGCCCTTGGTTGTTCTCAAGTGTAATGCTTTTTCTATGCATCTTGCAGTTTGTATGTATGATCAGTCATCTCTTATGAAGCATGGATAACCTTTCATGGAATTGTTGTTGTGATTATACAATTGCCATTGTGAGAATAATCATTTGATTTGTATGGAAGTAAGTCTTTTTCATATTATTTGACTTGGTATTGTAAACTTGTCTTTGTAGGATTCTGTAGGGGGGAACATCAAAACTGTGATGATAGGAAAAGTTGTACAACACCATAAATCATTTGGCATTATCAATATATTGCTTATAGAATACTCTGTGCAAGTAAAATTGAATGTGCAATGACAATTGGTCTCGAATTCAAATATGAATATAAGTACATTATACACAAGAAGATGATATCTATTCTATGATTTAAAGAACCCCAAAATAAGAAAATTAATAGGTTCCATCTATTTACTTGCTCTTAGACACTTGTTTAATCCACGAGACCCTTAGAATGTCTTGTTGATAACTAGCAGTGTTCAAAACTCCTGAAGAGGTCAGATTGGTGTGACATTGGATCTGTCTTGCCGACAGAAGTCATTGAAAAGACATGGACTATCAGAGTGATTTTTCTATCTTGTGTCGATGATTGATCTCTCACTGATGGGTTGGCTTCGATGGTCATCGCCAAGAGTCTCTGCGATGACATGGTGTAGGTCTATTTAAATCTCTTGAAGAGGTCAGATCGGTGTGACATTGGATCTGTCTTGCCGATAGAAGCCATCGGCATGACATGGACTATCAGAGTGAGTTTTCTATCCTGGGCCAATGATTGATCTCTCACTAATAGGTTTTCTTCAGTGGTCATTTCCAAGAGTCTCCGTGATGACATGGTGTAGGTCTATTTAAAATCCTGAAGAGATTAGATCAGTGTGACATTGGATCTGTCTTGCCGATGGAAGTCATCAACAAGACATGGACTATCAGAGTGAGTTTTCTATCATGTGCCGATGATTGATCTCTCATCGATGGGTTCGCTTCAGTGGTCATCGCCAAGAGTCTCTGTGATGACATGGTGTAGGTCTATTTAAAACTCTTGAAGAGGTCAGATCGATGTGACATTAGATCTGTCTTTTTGACGGAAGTCATCGACAAGACATGGACTATCAGAGTGAGTTTTCTATCTTGTGTCAATGATTGACCTCTTACCGATGGGTTGGCTTCAGTGGTCATTGCCAAGAGTCTCCACGATGACATGGTGTAGGTCTATTTAAAACTCCTAAATAGGTTAGATCGGTGTGACACCGGATCTGTCTTGCTGATAGAATTCATCGACAAGACATGGACTATCAGAGTGAGTTTTCTATCCTTTTTCGATGATTGATCTCTCACCGATGGGTTGGATTTGGTGGTCATCGCCAAGAGTCTCTGCGATGGTACATTTTAGCGAATATTTTTTAAAATAAAATTGCATTGTTTCATCGCAATTTCGACGAAGGCCACCAATGATTCACTGAAAAGGTCATACGAAGCTGCTATAGCTATGACGAAGGCTTCGTCATAACTCCTTGCCCATTTTGTCAAAATGGTAATGAACTTCTGGTGTTGTTTCGACGCTTTGGAAGAGCCATTGCAATTACATTTTGGTTGTAATTCATCGGTGGATACACAAAGTTTATGTCGATATTCTGATGAACATCTGAGTCATTTTATGATGCCGACGACCGACGAATCTATGCCGTTATTTCGATGTTTAATGCATCGTCAAAATTTTGACAAAAAAATGGCAACCAATTTTTTTTTTGTCAATTCGTCGATTGTCTGACAAATGTTTGTCAAACGATTGATGAATGTTTGTCAGAAAATGGAGTTAAATTCAGTAGTGTCAAAAGCTTGTTGTGTTGTGGATGGTTTAGAGGTGGTCATTCAAGATGAGATTATGGATGAATTTGTAGCGTATCTTCAATGTCCCTAGTAGGGAAATTTCTATCCTTTAGACCTAACATTGACAAGGTATGCAAGTGGATGGACTCTATTTGGACCCTTAAAGGTAAGGTTCATGTCATTGCTATGTCGAATGGTCTCCTCCTTTATAGCTTCTATAGTCAAGAAGATTTAATTCATGTCTTGATAGGTGGTCCTTGGGCCTATGATAATAACTTTAAGAACTATTTGGCTTTGTGCAAATAGAAGTCGGGTTTGGACCCATCAACTAATTTGGGCCTTGTTTCTTTGACATGAGTGAGACTCCCTGGTTTACCTCTTGAGTTTTGGAACCCAAAGGTGTTTCAAGGTATAGCTAATTCTTTTTGAAGTCTTCTAGCGGTGGATAAAGTAACTTTCCATAATTCTAGGCTATTTTTTGCTAGAATTTGTGAGTGTTGATAAAAATCGAGCCCTACCTTCATCTATTACCTTGAAATATAAATTTAGTTCTTGGTCTCAAGTCTTGGAATACGAGAATGCTAGGCTATTTTTTTTAGCTCTGTAAGAACTTTAGGCAACTTAGCATTGTAAGCAAGAAGCAACATGTTCAAAAAGATAAGTCTATTATTATGTTTACTACCCCTAATACCTATGAGCTTCAAAATAAGCCTCGAATTTTGGGTCAAAATTCTCCTAAGTGTAAAATGCTTGGTACAGTTTTTTTGCCTGAGATGACAAAGGGATGGATTGAGTTTCCTGGGGAATAAATTAGTATGAAAGTTATTGTTTCCTCTCCTCCACTCGAGATTCAAGATGATCCTAAGACAAACACATATGTTCTTGATGGGGTTCCCCCTCTTTCCCTTAGAATTCCTTATTTGGACAAGGGATTGAATCTATGTGTTTCCCTTGTTAAGGAGGGCTCTATCTCTTAGGATTCTCTTCAAATTAAAATGCAAGAATCACTTGAAATTTTGGGCTTCACAAAGCTAACTCCTCCTTCACCCTTACTTAAAGTGGATAAAGAAGATCCTTAAACTCAGGTGAATGGAAAATCCAAGAAAAAGAAGAAAATGGACGTGGGAAATGAATTGAAAGTAGATAGAACAAATAGTAAGGATGTCAGATTGAGGGAGGTGGCTAGAGACATAGCCTCTAGAAAACATAGGACCTTTGAGAGTCTCTCTAATACTTCTAAACCAAATAATAAATTGGGGAGGTGTATCCCCCTTGGTCAAAATAATGTTATTGTTGGCCTCTTTAATCTCTCCAATGAAAATATTGTCATGGAATATTAGAGGATTGAATAGTCCACTTAAACAACATATTATGAAGTGTTCCATAATAGATCCAAAAATTGATATTCTTTTAATTCAGGAAACTAAAATGCAGAAGGGTACATTTTATAAAATGATTAGATATGTTTGTTCTAAGGAAGAATATTGTGTAAGTAATGTTGATGGTTCTTCTAGGGGCTTGGATACCCTTTGGAATCTAGACAAACTTTCTGGTTGCAAAGGTTTCAATAACCAAAACTTTTTAGAAACTTTTTTTGAAGATGGTTAGTTTGGGGTGAAGTGGAACCTTCTCAATGTTTATGCTCCAAATACCAGGGCTTCCAAAAACCTTTTTTGGGACTCTTTGTCAGTTCTTTTTCTAATAATCAAAATGATAAGTGGATGCTTACTAGGGATTTTAACACCCCCCTTTATCCCTCTAAGAAGCTTGGTGGGGTGGATGATTATTCTAATAGTATGTTGGATTTTTCCAATTTTATCTCCACTCAAGGCCTTTTGGATGTGGATTTGTTAGGATCCAAATTTAATTGGTCAAATAGGCACCATGGACATAACCACATACATGTTAAGTTGGACAGAGTGTTGATCTCTAGGGATTGGGGTAATTTATCTAAGTTGTAGTTGTCTGCTCTTCCAAGATCTACCTCTGATCATAGTGCAATTATTTTGAACGAGGAGGAACAACATAAGCTTGGTTCTTATCTATTTAGATATGATCTCATGCAAAGTCTCCACCCGTATTTTAAAGATCTAATTAAACTTTGGTGCACCCTTCCTTGTAAAGGTACTCCAATGTTTTGTGTTGCACAAAAACTTAAAAGAATTCAAAAAAATGTACAAGGCTGGAATAAAATTACTTTTGGAAATGTATTTCAAACAAAGAACAATATCCTTATGAACCTCAAATCTATTCAAGAGAAGATGGAAATGGGGGTGATTGAGGAGGAGACCTCCATCAAAGAAAAGTAATTAAGGAATGAACATGGTTTCTTGCAACGAGGAAAGAGGAGATTTTCTACAAACATAAATCCAAGGTGCAATAGCTACAAGAAGGAGGTCCAGGAACATAAAAAATTTCCACCAATCTACCCTAAAACATAAAATAAGGAACATGATATGCTCTTTTGTCAATGACACTGGAGATTTGATAACTAAGCATGAGGACTTGGAAGTTGAGGAAATCTCTTACTTCAAAAATTTGGGAAGAGATCAAGCTCCCCATGATTGGGATTCCCTTCTAGAGGTTATTTTGAGGGTGGTCTTTGAGGATGACTTAAAGGTTTTGGAAAAGAAGGTATCCTTGTAAGAGGTTAAATCTATTGTTTTCTCCTTTTGTGCTTTTAAAGCCCTTGGCCCAGATGGTTTCCCTCTGGCCTTTTTTTAGGATTTTTAGGAAATCATTTCTAAAGATTTCTTACTTACTTCCAGAAATGTTTTTCATGCTGAAAGGCTTCTTCATCAACTCAATTCAACCTACATTGTTCCTGTTCCAAAGAAATAAGATGCTACTTCAATGTCTGATTACCATCCAATTAGCCTTTGCAGTATAGTTTACAAAATATTTTCTAAGACAATTGTTAATAGGCTAAAGACCCTACTAGATAGAATGATTTTGGGGAATCAAAAAGATTTTGTGTCAGGAAGATAGATTCTAGATGCAGCTATTGTTTCTCATGAGTATGACCATTCCATGGAATATTCTAAGAACTTAGGTATGGTTCTTAAACTTGATATTTCAAAAGCCTATGATAGGGTTTCTTGGAACTTTTTGTTTGTTGTTTTGGAAAAAAATGGATTTGGGGGGAAATTCTAAAATTAATTAAGGAATGTGTTACCACTACTAGCTATTTTTTTTACTTAATAGGGTCCCAAAAGCTTATTTTTCTTGTGGCAAGGGTTTGAGATAGGGTGACCCCATTTCCCCTTGTTTATTATTGTTGTTGAAGTTTTGGGTCGTAATATTCAAAAAATCTTGATTGAGGTCATCTTTAAGGGATTAATGTTGCTTCCTCCTTGGTCCTAGCTTGTCATCAATAATTTGTTGATGAAATGATTCTTTTTGGTGTTGCTTCTATTGTGAAAGTAGTTAAATGGAGCGTTACTATCCTAAAAGAGTATGTTGAAGCCTGAGGTCAGTACATAAACTATGATAAGAGTAAATTGTATTTCTTCAACACTAATCAATAGGTGAAGGAAAGGGTACTATGAATCCTTGAAAGTTAGGAGGCTGCCCTCCCTGATGTGTACCTTGGTTTACCATTATGCACTAAAACATCTCCTAATTCCTTTTGGAATAGTATCATTGAGAGAATCCAAAAAAATTTGGTTGGTTGGAAAGGTAAACTACTTAGCCAAGCTGGTAAAGTACGACTTCTAAAGTTTTCCCTCCAAAATATCTCAGTTTCTTACTTATCCATTTTTAATATGTTGGCTTTCATTATGAGAAAGATTAAACAAATCTAGAGGACTTTCCTTTGGACTGGGATAGAGAAAAAAACTAGAATTTCTCTAGTTAGTTGGGAGAAGGTGTATTCTCCAAAGAATATTGGGGATCTCAGGATTCAAAGATTGAATATGTTCAACAAGGATCTTCTTTCAAAAATGGGATGGTTTCTAATTCAAGGAGGGAAGGACTAGAAAAGCATTCTAAGTGCTAAGTATATGGGGAATGATGCCTCTGGATATTTGTTTCCTTCTCAAGAATGGACTCAAGGATCGGCCATTTGGAACAATTTGATCAAAACTAGGGGTATATGGCAACAAGGTGTTAGAAGAAAAGTATGGAATGGAAGATTGATTTGATTTTGGGAAGAAGCTTGGGGTTGTTGAGAATATATGTCTCAAAATAATTGGTAGAAACCCTGGTACTGTCACCAAGCAAAAAAGAATTCATAAGTTCTAAGTCCATGCTTGTACCTCTATACCGCCAGGTGTTTGTGAGAGAGGAGTGGTAGCGCGGTTACCACCATACCGTGGGAACCTCTCAGCTATTGAGTGGTGGATACCGCCATATTGCGGGTGTCTTCTCACTGAGGTGTGGTAGTGTGGTGATACTTCCATACCACATAATTCTTCTATCTTCTTGATGGTAGTGTAGTGTATCACCATATTTTGAGAGCTTTGTGATTGACTAGCAGTAGTGCAGTTACCACCATACCTCGAGAGCCCTCGACCTATCTGGAGGTAGCACGGTATACCGCCACCCCGTGGGAGCTTGTAGATTGTGCAACGGTAGCGTGGTGTAAGGTGAATAGCATGGACTTGGTTGACTGCTGAGTTGTAAGCTGTTAAGTGGAGGATGTTGCTGACTTGGAAGGTGGCCATTCGAATGACTATGAATTTCGACAGTTGCTCAATAGAGGAAGTTGAACTAAATCGATTGTACAAAGAATGAGTAATTCATGGTTTTTAATATACACTGTAACATAATATAACTAAAAAGAGGTTAGATGGTTCAACAATTCGATAGTTCGATGGTTGGATGATCGAAATTTGATCTATTAATGTTTTTCATTGTATGTTGTATATGCATTGTAACAGTGAGACATAACATAGATTGATCAAAATTTATTATGTACAAGGTTGATCAGAGAAATGTTGTTGTTGTAATATTGGCATCTGAAAGGAGAGTTAGTAACTTCTATGTAATTCGATTACTGTAATACAAGTGATTTTCTTTGGTGTGGTGGGTTTTTATCCCGTAAGGGTTTTCCCATGTAAATCTAGTGTCAATCGTGTTTGAGTTTATTTCTCTATTTTGTTATTCCTTTCAAGTGAATCTTAATGAACTATAATTGTAAAATTTAAAGACATATCTACATTCTTCTCTGAGTTTTGACATTAGGAATGTTTGTTTCACATCTGTAGGCTTTCCTTACAAGTGGTATCAGAGCTTTTCCAGTTGTGTTATTCTTGTGGGTAGTTTGGGTTTTTTGTCTCAATTCTGTTCAGTGGGAGTCTTGTAGAGGTCTGGTAATCTAGATTGCAGATTAAGATGACAAGCACATAAGGAAAGATTGAAATTGAGAAATTCAATGGCAACAATTTTGAGTTGTTGAAACTCAAAATGGAAGACCTATTGGTGGATTGAGATCTTTGGCTAGCTGTGTCTAGAACGAAACCTTTTGGCATGAAGCAAGAATATTGGGACCTAGCAGATAGAAAAGAAAAAGCATTGATAAAACTCTATTTGGTAGACTCTGTTCTCCTGAATATTCATGAAGAAAAGAAGACTACTTATTCTTTGTGGAAGAAGCTTGGAGATATTTATCAAATAAGTCCTTGGTGAATAAGTTGTTCTTAAAGAAGAAGATATACTCTCTGAAAATGGAGGAAGGGGCATTTGTTGTTGATCATCTAAATACGTTTAACATGCTGATTGCTCAGTTAACATTTGTGAGTGTGAATATTGATGATGAAGATCATTGTATGCTATTGTTATGTTATTTGCCAGATTCTTGGGATCATTTAGTGATGGCGATTGGGAGCACGAAAATTGATTTCAAGATGGAAGATGTGGTTGCTTCTTTTCTTTTAGAAGAAATGAGAAGGAAATATTCTGAGATGGAGAATGGGGCTCTTGCTGTTCAAGGAAGATCGAAAGAAAAATGCAAGAAGAAGGATAAAAATTCAAAATCAAAATCAGAAAGGAGATAAAAATCTCCTGGCAAGAAGTCCAAGGTGAAGTGCTAGAACTATGGGCAGCTTGGTCATGTCTGAAAGGATTGCAAAGAGGAGAAAAAGAAGAACTCTTTTGACAATGATTCTTCTCAGAGCGATGCAGATGCCTTCATTGCATCCTTGGCAACTCGGGCATCAAATGATGTCTGGATAATTGATTCTAGAGCATCTTTCCACATGACATCTCATAGAGATTGGTTTACAAAGTATGAAAAATATGATGGTGGAAAGGTGTACTTGACAAGCGATTCATCTCTTGAAATTGTTGGTCGTGGGAGAGTCAGAATTTAGTTTCCCAATGGAAGAATTAAGGGAATTGATGGCATAATGCATATACCAGGTTTGGCTTAGAATTTACTTTCTGTAAGTAAGCTAAATGATGTTGGAGTGCAAGTCTCATTCTCTAGCAATGACTATAAAATGACTAGAGGCTTGATGGTGCTGGCTAGGGGTGCCTGAATTGGTACTCTATATAAGTTGGACGCACTTGCGGTTCAATGTAACAGTGTCTCTACAAAGTCATAGAAGGTTGTTTGTTCAGAAAAGGAGATTGAAGTCACTATAGGGGATAATTATTTGGAAGTTAAACTTCCTACAGAGAAGACTATGCTCTAGCATCAAAGGCTCGGTCATATTGGTGAAAAAGGCTTAAAATCCATGAAAAATAAAAACCTAGTTGATGGGTTTGATGATTGTAGTCTGGAATTTGAATTTTGTGAACATTGTATATATGGAAAACATCATTGTGTTTCTTTTTACTCTAGTCCTCATAAATCTTCTGGTGTTATGGATTATATTCACTTTGATGTTTTTGGTTGAGTAAATGTTCCTTCGTTGTCAAATTCAAAATATTATGTATTGTTCATTGATGATTATTTGAGAAGGGAATTTGTATATTTTCTAAAAAGTAAATGAAAAGTGTTTAGTCAATTTAAAGAGTTCAAGAACTTGGTTAAAAATCAGTCTGGTAAGAAAATCAAATGCTTGAGGACAGATAATGATGGTGAATTTTTTTCTACAGAATTTGAAAGGCATTGCAAAGACCATGGAATTAAGAGGAATAAAACAACACCTTACACTTCATAGCAAAATGGAGTTGCTAAAAGGTTGAACATGATGGTGATGGAGAAGGAAAGAAGTATATTGAGCAATGCTGGCTTGGAGAAGAAGTTCTGGGCTGAGGCTATGGCTACATGTTACTTAGTAAATTGATCTCCTTCTTCGACACTTGTTGATAAAATTCCTATGGAAGCTTGGTCTGGTAAGAAGCCCTCTCTGAGACATGTTCGTGTCTTTAGTTGCAAAACATATGTTTATGTGCCAGTTGTGAAGAGATCTAAATTGGAGAACAAAGTTGTTAAATGTATCTTCATTGGCTATGAAATTGGTGTGAAAGGATACAAGCTTTGGAATCTTGTGACTGAAAAGGTTGTATACAGCAAAAAGCATAATCTTTTGAGAGTTGAAACCTTCTTCAGTGGAATTTTAGTTAGGGATGAAAGAAAATAAATAGGAAAATGATGTTGTTGAAATACCTATAACTCTAGAAAAAAGAGGAACAACACATTGATGGTGTAGACACCTAAAAATGACCTAGGCTTGCAAGCTTCATTTTTACCACTTTCGTCTTAGCATAATTATGACATTTAATTATGTCCTTGGTCCACATTCGACTATTGATTAAATAATTCATAATTATTTAATTAATTCATGTCCTTTCATTCTTCATGATTATTAAATGAATAAATTTTGTTTATTTATTAAATACGTCATTAATTGTCTAGGTCTTCCCTTAATTAAATAAATTTCTTAATTTATTTAATTATCTTTCTGCATTTATTTCTTCCTGATTATTAAATAAATAAAGTAAATTTATTTATTTAATATGTCACTAACTTTCATAATTAAATAAACTAATTAATTTATTTAATTATTAGTCTTATTTGCTAAATTAAATAATTAAGTTTAATTATTTAAATGCAAAATTTGATAATCCTCTCATTTTAAATAAATTAAATTATTTAAAATGTCATCTCATTCTTAACTATTAGCTCATTTTGGTAAATAATTGGAAAATCAATTATTTATTATTTCACAATATTCACATTTGGAATTAATTTAATTCCAAATTGGTAACTTTCCAATGGAAGTCAAGTGATCGGGTAGGTTCTTGATCTTTCCAAAGCTGATCTTTAGTCCACTCTTTATCTTCTTCATTATTGAAAATCTTTATTTTCGAATTAATTTCCTCATTTATTCTCCACCGCCGATTTGATTCTTTGAGATGACATCTTGACCGCTCGATTGATAACTTTTCCCTAAACCCTAATTAGGGATTCTCAGATTTAATCCGAGCCTCTCATTTTAGGTCTTAGTCAGAAGTCAATCTCACTTGTCCATTCAAAATGGCATTTTCTATAAAATTCCATTTTCCTCTCATTTTTTGATTACACAAAGATTATTACACATCCACTTTATGCACTTTCACACTTGCACTCTTAGGCTTTTCATAGAAATTGTTAGCATATTTCATTGAGTTTTGGCATCTTTAGGCATAGACATTCTTAGTCATTTAGGCATAGTCATAGGCATTAAACTTTGATCAAATCCTTCAAGCTTGGTGTAGGACTTCGTCAAGGATTGCTCGCACGTCAGATTTGAGGGCAACACGTCAACCAGCAAGGTAGAAGGTACTATCAAGGTGAATCATGGAAACTCATGTGAATCAAAGGTATAATTGTTCTTGTTTTCATTGTTCTTGATAGGATCTTTGGGTTATATGATTTATATGTTAGTTTATCTCACAACCTAACCTTAAGAAATTAACCATAGATACATTTAGTGAAACCGACTTTGTTTTTCTTGTTATTTACATACAGTTTTCGTGTGTTTTCTATTTTTTACAAGTACAAGTACGGAGCGACACAACTATTTTTTTAAAATCGTGACGCATCTGCTGCGTCACGATGCATTCAAAAACCCCAATGCCACAATCACTCTATTGCGACACAATAGTAGTCAGAAAAGCCACAGTTGAATTACCGAGCCGCATTTGATACACCGAGCGACGCAATCGCTCTTCCATGACGCATTCGACTGGTAAGGTTTTCTGTTAATTTGCTTTCAGCTTTTGGCTATTTTCTGTGTTCCTTTTATCCTGGTTATTTCCTGCATTCTGCCTAGAAAAGATTTTCTGTTACTAATCAAGATTTGTAGGTTTTTGGCGGTTACTTTTTGAGGGTCAAAGACAAACATTAAAACTACTAATGAGTGGTCTTGTAGGTTTGATTGTCAAAGACTGAACATCAAAACAATGTGCCTGCATTTTTATTAGTATAATACACATTTTATTTTGGTGCATTTAAAACGAATCTGTGTTTACTATGTCTGAATGTGTTTGCAAAATAGTAGGTGAGTATGCTCTCACCTTGTGAAAACTTAGTGATTAGAAAACTAGACCCGTTTTTATTTTTTTTTACCTTCATGACTTGGTATATTAGAGTATCCTCTCCCCTTGCACTTTCGGGCAATCTTGGGTGTAAGAGAAATGGTTACCAACTCTAGAAATTGGGCCTGCCTGGGGATTTCATCACCCCAACATGACTCAAACCAGCAATGGAGCTAAGGCCAAGCTACCCCTAACTGGTATATAAATGTGAATCTTAAGGGAAAACCTAAGATTATGAGTGTGGATGTGTCATACGGACATAGTAGTACTCCCTTAAACCCTGTTGAGCTTAACCTCTTTAGGCTGGAGTGCCACCTAATTGGTGATTAATCTCTTGCCCAATGTATGGCCACTCAAATGGGGGTCCTGAACTAAAAACCTTTGTGTAGTAAGCCAAAAACCTTCTATTTGCTAACGTAGCACTGGTCGGTGTGAAGGCATCCACACTTTCACGGTTTGTAGTAGAGTTGATCAATCTACCATGGGAGTTTCATGGGGGTTGGAAGCTTGGTTGGCCTAAGAAGAGAGTGCACTGTAAGGGGGAGCCCGTGCAGCCAAGCTTCTAAATTCACACACTACAAATATGTGGTTGGGGAAACCCGTGTGGAATCTAGCAAATACTGTCATTGCCTAACCTAGGATTGTACTTATCTAATGTATGTTTGCTTACATTCAAAACATTGTGCTTTTCAAGATCTTTGTAGATTCATCACATTTACAGTTCCGAACAAAACACTCAACATTAGACAGAACAAATTTTCCATCAAAATGACAAGAAACTCATTTTTCACAAACTGTGTCACATTTGTTACACTACATTCGAGTTTCTGAGTCACAATCGCTCTGTTAAACCACATTCAAAAATTCAAACACTGCATATGCATGCATCACAACGCATCTACTAAACTGAGTCGCATTTTTCAGTTCCCGAGTAGCATTTTCCAAAACTAAGTCGCATTCGCAAAACCGTGACGCATTCGTATCCTTAAACGACACATTCACCTGTCACATTTAAAAAATTCATACAAAGTCAAATATGAAGTCCTCACCTTGTCAATCATTTTTCAAACACTGTTTCCAAAGGATTCTGTCAGAAACCAATTTTGAAATTGCTCAAAGTTTCGACCATTAGTTTGCATTCGTCGCCATAGGTTTCACCCTCCATTATTTTTAGGTGCATACATTAGGCATTGGGTTGTCCCTAGGTTTACATCTTGCATACTTTGGATTAGGCAAATCTCAACACAATTTGCAACGTTATTGCTTTCGAAACTAGGCTCTCTTGGACTAAGTTATCAAATCTCTTTTTTAGTCATTGTCCCCTTTTGTGAGATTTTCCAACTCAAAAGTCTAGTTAGGAAAACTCACTAGTCATATAGACCTTGTCATCTTGTCATTTTCAACAAAGTCCTCTAGTAACTGAAATCGAAAACAAAGATTGAGCTTAGAAGTGCTTAGGTACCCTTGTCTTAAATTGCATTATAAGTCTAGACATTACATATTTTAGTCCCAAAAATCCAAAAACATTACACATTCTAGTCATCATTTTGAACTTAGACCTCACATAGTGTCATCCTTGCATTTAGTTGTCACTTTCATTTGAGCAATCTCATTTTATGGTGGAAACTAGACTTCAAAAACAACAACGACAAATGGAAAACTTTCGACAAGACCCCACATCCACTGTCAACAATCCAACATATGACCCAAATTAGACCTTTGACGATCCATTTGGCAATACAAACAATCAACCTCTAATGACAACGCAATCCTCATCAAATAGTCCATTTGAGCCATTCTTGCGTAAAGATGAGTATGGTCAAATACTTGAGGAAAACTTAGAGGTAGTGGCACAAGACCTAGAGGCCTCTCAGTTCGTTGAAACAATGGTCCTTTACGACAGAGACAGATACTTGGCTATACTCTTGAGTCAAGAAGCCAAATTACCCCAAGGATTCGACATTAACACGATCAAATCAACATCTCCAGACTCTAATATCAATAACATGCATAACCTATCAAACAATGGTCAACTTTCCAACACTATGAGCAATACTTTCTTTGACACCACAATGACAGTGCATGCTACTTCCAACATCCCAAACACCTCCAATACAATAAATACTACATCCATTGGAGGATCACAATCAGCCACAATGCCCACCACATCCACGATACTGTCACAATCGGCTGGAACCACCCTTGGCTCCTCGGAAATGTGGGAAAATTATTCAAACCCTCTTAATACCATGACAGTAAATGCCATGGGGGCATCATCAAGTCACAACAATCCCCCCTTGACCGCTACATCTACTACCATGAGCACACCTTTGACATATTTGCTTAGTGGTATTTCAAAAAATCCTTTGGGAGGAGGAAAAGGACGTATCTTTATCCACGGACAACAACAAAATGTTAACACGACAACACAGTCACATGTCATTTCCTCCCAAGGTACAAATACAAACATTCCTCTTGTGCAAACCCAACAATTCACACAAGGTGGCCAAATAACGCAACCCATGGCATCACTAGCACACCACAATGTTTATGGTCACCATATTCCCCAAGTAATGACACACATGGTTGGGGGACACATCCCAACCTAATCATCCCACATTCATACTCACCAACATACACCCAACCCTAACTTTCAATACCAACAACATGCCAATCCGCACACATCATACATGTCACAACAATCCATACAACCACAATACACCAATATTCGTGCACAAAAAATAGGAACCTATGGTGTACCAAGAAATACAATGTACAAAAACACAAATGACCTTGTTATGGATTCCTTCCAAACAAGATTGATGGGTTTAGAAATAACTATCTGAAACATATACATTTCAGACAGAAAATCAGAAATATCATATGATCTAAATGTATACCCATTCGACATGAGCTTATACATGCCTCCATTTCCTCTGGGATATGTGTCACCCAATTTCACAAAATATAGAGGCAAGAAAAACCCCATTGAACATGTTCGCGAATTTGCAACCAATTGTATGGACATTGCCTATGAACAAACATACTTGATGAGAATTTTTTCTAAAAGTCTAGCGGGTCCTGCCCTTGAATGGTTTTCCACTCAAAAGGATGTCCAGACATGGGATGAGCTTAAACAAAAATTCATAAAAAATTATGCATACAACATCGACATGGATACCTCTATCACTAGCTTGTGCACTCTCACGCAAGAGGATGCTGGTGAGATATTTATCCGATTCTTTCAAAAATGGAGAAGCCTCGCTAGTCGATGTCACATTGACATCCCCAAAAGGGAAAAAGTTGACATGTTTTTCCAAACACTTATGGGGCCCCTAAAATATGCATTGCAAGTACATTGCTGCACAAACTTCATAGACTTAGTCAAAAAGGGGGTCCAGATTGAGAAAGCCCTTATCGCAAAGGGAGAACTAAGGTACGGTCCCAAAAATGCAAATGCAAATCCTCCCGCCGACAAGAATAAATACTAGGTAAAAAATAAGCACGTTACAAATGACGATGTTGTTGACGCCAAAACTACAAACATTGTGGGTCCTGTACTGGCCCTAAAAGGGGTTCAACAACAAAACAAACCAACAACGACATTGACACCCCCTACTAATGTCCCTTCAAATAATCAGAATGGTCAAAATAATAAGGGACAATATCGTTAGATGAGACAATTTCCTAAGGGTCGCACATACACCTCTTTAGGTGAACCCATTGAAGAAGTAATTAAGAAATGCCTCCAGAATGGGGTCATCACACTCCAAGAACCAAAACCGTATGACCCAGGGTAATTCAAGCCAGCATGGTGGAATGATAAGGCATTTTACAAGTACCATCGAGCAAAAGGGCATACAACCTCTAACTATCGACAACTGAAAAACCTAATACAAGATCTTATTGAAAGTTGCATCATTGAAGTAGGTGGATCCCAATTTTCCTCCAATTTAGATCATACTATCCATAAGAATCCACTGCAGGACCATGGTTCTCATAATGCTTCCACCTCAGGTCCACAAAATCAAGCTAACTTTTCCCGAGCCAAGTATGACTATTCTAGTGGACCTATTATAAATAATGTTCGAACTGACAACGAATACATCAATACCATTATGGTCAGGAGAGTACCCCAATGTAACGCTACTACTCACAGTGGCAAGGTCACCATAGCTGGTCCCCCTCCTGCTAGACAACCCAAAATAACCATACCTGGCCCATCTGCTAAACAACCAAAACTTGTCCCGACCACAAAGCAGTGGAAACCCAAAAGTTAGTTCAACCTCATTGACCAGCTAGGAAATATTCCCGCGCAAATCTCTATACTTGAGCTATTTCGTATCTCTCCCGCACACAAAGATATCCTAGATAAAACCCTGCAAGAGTCGTTGATCCCAAAGGACATTGATGTCAATCAATTTGAAACCATGGTGGGATACCTCACTACACCTCACCACGTCACCTTCTCAGATCAAGATTACTCATCACCTAAAACCAACCACAATGATGCATTGCACATAGAAACTTGTATCCACAAGCACAGAGTTAGATCGGTTTTAGTAGATGGTGGAGCAGGATTGAACATATGCTCCCTCAAACTGGTTAAAGCTCTAGGATTCTCTGATGCATGTGTGGAACCAACAAAGAGTATAGTGGTCAAAGCATATGATGACGAAGAATGCTCTTCATGTGGTGTTATATCTCTCCCTATCAGAGTGGGACCAATCATTGTGGACACAACCTGCCAAGTCCTGGATTTGGAATTACCATATAACATCTTGCTCGACTGACCATGGATTCATGCCTTAAAAGCCATTCCATCCACATATCACCAATGCCTGAAGTTTCCATTTGACGACATAGAAATAACCATATACGAAGACCCCGACCCCTTCCAATATTGTACCAACCTAAGGGGTATTTCTGAAAACTGAGTGCCCATTAACCGAGAAGCACTTGGCTCCTCGTCATCCAAATACATTGACCCATCCACACTCACATCATCTTCCACATCCACTCCATCAACGTCTTCCGCCCCACCACCACCTTCCGCAAACAAGATCCAAGACCTCGGCTATGGGGAATTCAAACTACACACAACATACAACATAACAACAATACCCAAGTCTTCAAAGGCCTATGGTCAGCCATGTTTCAGAATGGAACCCATGGAAATTTTTAAAGTTCGACCAAAAACAGTTTTCATCAAGTGGGGAGACATGAGTAATGAGGACTTTGCTGACATCGCAGGATGGATCTATAAGGATACTATTGCAGTACCCCCATTACCAGTTCAAAAATATGACAAGGGTTATGACATAGTGAAGGCTAAAGGCTACGATGGTACTAGTGGCCTGGGAAGAAATAAAACTTGCCGAAGGGAGCCCATAGAACCTTTCCAAATTCCAAAGTATTTTGGATTAGGGTTTGGATCACCCGCTAATGATGATTGACGTATCATCAGACTTTCGAGTGAGCGAGTACATGCTTCGAAAAGTGTCGAGACCACTAAGGAAACCATCACTGAAACTAACTCCCAAGAGTGGGAATTTGGCTCAGAACGATCCTTAAGTGACTGTTGTCTTGATGATTTGTTTGTCAAACCAGGGGAACTGACCTCTAAACAAAGATTTTGGCAAAGATTTAAAATTGAACAGACACCAAATAGTCAAAGTCCCATTACCACTCCCCATGACATACAAGACCCACCATCTGAACCCCTTCAATCCAATCCATCTGAAGTATCAGACGACACTGACAACCAGGACTCTAAGACCTTCACCTCATATTTTGACAACAAATATGACACTAGTGAAGGTGAATATTGGATAGAGTTTGATGTGGAGTTGGATGATGATAATCTCATCTACAACATCATTGAATCCGTCTGTATGCTTTTTGCATCCTCACCTTAATTCACCAACATTGACGATGGCATTTCCTTAGTTTACCCTCAGCTAGTCGATTGGGACCAACAAGGCCCGCCAGTCCTAGACACATTTGAGAATGATGAGGCAATTGCAGAATTTATGGGATTACGTGAAGGCATACCTAGTGGGGACCACAAGTCAGGATTCACCATTGATTTAGACTGCACGACATACTTCGGCGAGACTGCTTTGTCCTCTAGTCG
This sequence comes from Sequoia sempervirens, assembly GCA_007258455.2. Classification (NCBI taxonomy): domain Eukaryota; kingdom Viridiplantae; phylum Streptophyta; class Pinopsida; order Cupressales; family Cupressaceae; genus Sequoia; species Sequoia sempervirens. Next base: position 120,865 of record VDFB02056227.1, on the reverse strand, counting down.
CAAAAGTAAAAATAAAAATAAAATAAAAAATGAAACGTCTCTAGGTGAAAACCGAAAGGCACCTTTTGACGATAAAATAGTAAAAACAAAGGATGTATCTGTGGGTGAAAACCTCTCTGAGGCACCCAAAGATGGAGGACTAGACTTTCTTCCCATACAACAAGAGAAGTCAGCTATGCTTATCGAAGACACAATAGAAGACAACATAGCAACTATAGAAGATCCCAAGATGGTCATCTTTGCTGCATCATTGACTGAAGAGGAGAGATCAAAATTTCATAAATTCTTTGCAGAATGTAAAATCAACTTCGCATGGTCCTATGCTGACATGCCAGGATTGGACCTAGAACTATTTCTGCACCATCTGCCACTATTACCTAATGCCAAACCAGTCAAGCAGAAGTTACACAAAATGCACCCTCAAGTTGCTCTATTGGTCAAGGCCGAGTTAAAGAAATTGTTAGATGCTGGATTCATACGGTCTATTGACTATGCCGAATGGATATCTAACCTAGTCCTAGTAACAAAGCCAAATGGGCTAATCCATGTTTGTATGAATTTTAGAGACCTAAATAAAGCATGCCCAAAAGATGACTTTCCTTTGCCGAACATTGACATCATAGTTGACCTCATAGCAGGATATGAGATGTTATCCCTCATGGATGGTTTCTCCGGCTATAATCAAATTCGCATTGCCCCCGAAGACCAGCACAAGATGACATTTACTTGCCCATGGGGTACATACTATTGGAATGTCATGCCATTCGGTCTAAAAAATGCAGGTGCCACATATCAAAGGGCTATGACCACAATCTTCCATGACATGATGCATAAAATAATGGAAGATTATGTAGATGACCTATTGGCCAAATCAGTAACTAGGAAAGATCATTTGAAGGTGCTAGACACAATTTTCAAGAGACTTGAAGAGTACAAGGTCCAGCTAAATCCTAAGAAATGTGTCTTCGGTGTCACATCGGGTAAACTCTTGGGATACATAGTTTCTAGAAGAGGCATTGAGGTTGATCCAACGAAAGTCAAAGCCATCATAGACATGCCTCTGCCTAGAGGAATCAGTGAACTCATAACGCTGCAAGGAAGGGTACAATCTATTAGGCGCTTCATAGCCCAATTGGCAGACAAGTGTCACCCATTCCAATATCTGTTGCACAAAGGTATCCCCTTTGTGTGGATAGATAAATTTCAAGAAGCCTTTCAGAAAATCAAAGATTACCTACTGTCAATGCCAGCCCTCATGCCTCCTATTCATGGAAAGCCATTGATCCTGTACATCTCGACAACTAGTTCAGCACTGGGGGCATTACTAGCACAAAATGACCAAGAAGAAAAAGAAAGAGCTATATATTACATCAGTTGACCATTGGTCGGGTAAGAACTGAACTACACACCAATTGAACGAGTTTTCCTAGCTATGGTCTTTGTAGCACAAAATCTAAGACATTACATGTTGAGTCATCAGACACAATTAGTAGCAAAGATCGACCCACTGAAATATTTGCTAAGTCGGGCAACATTAACAGGATGACTAGCAAAATGGGTTATGATTTTGAGTGAATATGACATTCAGTATGTGGAGAGAAAGGCAATAAAATGCCAAGTCATAGCGGACCAGTTGGTGGATGCACCTATGCAGAGTGATCACCCGTTGGTGATAGATTTTCTGGATGAGTCGATATTCCACACAGAACCTAAGGCACCATGGCGACTCTACTTTGACGGGTCACACACAAATCACGGCTCAAGGGTACGAATCCTGTTCATCACCCCACAAGGAGACTCCATTCCCAAGTCTTTCCGCATTGCTTTTCCATGCACAAACAACATGGCAGAATATGGGGCATTAGTTACAGGACTAAGAATGGAAATAAAGTGGAAGATCAGAGCACTGCATGTCTACGAGGATTCTCAACTTGTCATCAACCAGGTTAATGATGACTATGACACAAAAGATGAGAAGTTGATGCCCTACAAACAAATGGTTGATAGTTTCCAAACATAGTTTCATATGGTAACCTTTGAACAAGTTCTGAGAACACAGAACAAAGCGACGAATGCCATGGCTACAATAGGCTCCCTCCTTGACATACCAAGCAATCTGCCTCAGCTGGAATTCTGAATAGAGCAATTGTTGGTCCCTGCCTATGACATTCCAGAGTCAGAAATGGTTTGCGAACTTGTTGGTCCTGAATCCCCCTGGTACCAGGATATCTATGACTACCTTAAGTCTCAAACCCTTCCACCAAACTTGTCCAATAACCAAAGGAAGTCCTTTATCCAAAAATCTACAAGGTATGCCATCGTCAGTGACACCCTTTACCACCATAGCTTTGACGACACCCTCCTTAGATGTCTCAACACCGATGAAGCATGCACGACCTTATGCAAAGTACACGACGGTATATGCGGGTCTCATTTGAGTGGTCCTAGCCTAGCCAAGAAAGTAACGAGAATTGGGTATTATTGGCCGACCATTGAAAAGGATGCAATAAAATATGTCAGGACTTGTCACAAATGTTAGATTCACAGTGATTTGATCCATGCTCCAGCACAGGAACTTCGGCCGATCACTTCTCCTTGGCCCTTCGCTCAATGGGGACTCGACCTCATGGGTAAGATTCATCCAACCTCGTCCAATGGCCACAAATTTATCATCACCTCCATTGAGTATTTTACAAAGTGGATTGAAGCCATCCCATTGACATACATTACCAAAAAACAAATATCCAAGTTCATCCTTAACTACATCATTTTCCAGTATGGCCTTCCGCAATCCATCATCACTGATAATGGACGTCTATTCAAAAACCAAGACATTCATGAGTTATGTGAGCGATTTCATATCCAACACCATTTTTCATCTCCGTACTACCCACAAGGAAATGGTGAAGCTGAGGCATCAAATAAAACCATTGTCAAAATCCTCAAAAAGACTGTTAATGACGCTGGTCGTGACTGGCATAGACAACTCAACCTTGCTCTGTGGGCTTACCACACTAGCATTCGCACGCCTATAGGAGCCACTCCTTTCACCCTATTCTTTGGTGCTGAGGCCATCTTTACCATTGAAGTTGAAATTCCTTCGTTACGAGTCTCCTTGAAGGGTTTAAATGATGAAGAGGAGTATAGAAAATCACGCTTACATGAGCTGGAAATGCTAGAAGAAAGAAGGAAAAATTCACTGAACCATCTTCAAGCATATCAAAACCGTCTTTGTAGCAGCTACAATAAGAAGGTTATGGTAAGGAAATTTGACATTGGTGGCCTAGTTCTCATGCAGAACCCCAATAACCAAGCTAATAGAGAAAAGCCGGGAAAGTTTGAACCAAACAGGTTGGGTCCCTACATTATCATATCTTCTTTTGGTTTTGGAGCTTATCAGCTAGCCACGCCAGATAGAGAACAACTGATAGAGCCCATCAACAGTTTACATCTTTGAAGGTTCTACGCATAGCATCAGGGTATTGAGCTGAAAATACAAAAACAAAAAAAAATTGAAAAATGATAAAAAATAGTTGCCTTGATGAAAACCTAGAAAACAGGCATCTTGGCAACATCAAAAAAATGAGAAAAAGGACAAAAATAGTAAAGAGAAAAATGATTCATCCAATAGTGAAAACCTGGCAAACAGGTGCTTTGGGTAATTACCATGGTGAAAACCTGGCAAACAGGCGCCATGCATAATCAATCATTGCTCTGCCATCTACTATCACTTTGTCTACCTTGGCCTAGGATGAAAGACATTTCACGTTATTATCACGCCAATCAACATGACATTATACCCTTCCTTTCATGGTTGATAAATGATTGAAATCAAGTCCTGACAACTGTCCATCTAGTAAACCAGCAGCATCCTGTCCATGTTCCTTAAAGTTGGCTAAGTCTTGGACTTGACTGGGGGAAAAATTTGTATCATATAACTACAGTGGATGTCACACATGGTTTTGGAAATTGGCAAAAAGTCCTAAAAAAAGACAAAAACATCATAAAATGTCCCACCAAAAGACAAAAACATGGCAAAAAGTCCTAAAAAAGACAAAAAAATCATAAAATGTCCTAAAAAAAAAAACATTATAAAATGTCCTGCAAAGAAGACCAAAAACACGGCAAAAAGTCCTGAAAAAAGACCAAAAACATCGCAAAATATCCTGAAGAAAGACTTACAAATTGAGATATGTCCTCAAGAAAACCACAACAAGATGTCAAACAAATAGTCATCTCTTCTCAAATCTATCATGTCAATCAGTCAAGTCTTTGTCGTTTGTCTGAACTACATTATCTCTGTGCATTTGCTACATAGGCAAGATTCACATTTGAGTCCCCGAGACATCAGGTCAGTCCTTTTAGGTTTGTCAAAATAAAATCATGGTGCAATCTTTGGTCACCAATACAAAGTCATTGGTCGTGTCGAACTACGAGGTCTCTGAGTGTATGACGTAGGCAAGGCCATCTATCGATGAGCCCCCGAGGCCACACTAAGTCAGTCCATTAGGGTTCATGGCATCACATTGGCACACACATCAAAAATGTCTTCAAGACAAAGCAAATCATTCCCAAATGAATAAAACTCAAAGAAAATTATAGCAATCATTTACTGCAGAATGACAATCTCATCGACATATATCATCATGACAATATCAGCATATAGTCAAACACAAGTCAAACTCGGTCAAGGTAGGTCAAATCATCACAACCTGTCAAATTGTCAACTCTTGGTTAACGTTCAGATATGTCCTTTTGAAAGATAACCTCTGTCATTTGTGCCTTAGGATGTGTCCTTCCTAGGCATCGTCATTGTCATTCGACATTTCAAGCGATCCTCTTGACATCTAAGGATCACTCCTCTTGACATCAGTATTCTCCAGATGTGTCCTTCTGAAGAACCAACTCTGTTATCTCTGCCTTAGGATGTGTCCTTCCTAGGCATTGTCATCATTTCGAGGAACCCCTTTCGACTGTTAGGGACCAAATCCTCTCGATGTCAACATTATTCAGGATGTGTCCTTCCTGAATTTGGCAATTTTTGACATTTGTCATCTGAGCATCATCAGAGCTTTAACACTTCGGCATCTCGACATTATCAAACCTAACATCTTGACATCAGAACAATGGATATCTAGATGCACTTGGCAAACATTTGACACTTTTCTTTTGGCTTTCATCATGCTACTAGTTTTTCAGCAAGATCCCACTAATAGGATTTAGAGAAACAATGATGTATCATGACGATTGACACACATGGCTACTAGTTTCTCAGCGAGGTCTTGATTCAGGGATTTAGAAAAACAAAGACGTATCATGATAAGGGCCCTATTTTTATTTTGGCAATCATGTTGCTAGTTTCTCAAGGATGTCCTGGAAACAGGATTTAGAGAAGCAACAACGTTTCAAGAATTATCTTTGTCTTTTTCTGCTTGTGGTTGATTATGACAAAAAGACTAGGGAAATCACGCTCCAGTCTAAATCATGATCATCCTTTTCTATGACTACTTGTCTTACATGATGGTGCAACCTTGCACACCTTGATCTATGTCATATCATGGTGTTTGTCGGCCATTACAACAGTTTTCCCAATGATGATTAAAAGCAATAAATATTAAAGTCCTACAGTAAAGCTTTGAAGGATTTGATCAAGGTTTAGGAATTAACATGCATCTCCTTTGATTGGGTCAACTTCTCTTCTTAGGTCTAGTCATCTTATCTTGTCAGATTGGTCATCTTCTCTCGGTCATCTCACGATGATATCCTGTGACATCCAAAAAACATAAGTGCATACAAGATCATATAAACATTGCATTAGGTCCATACATACATCATCCATATCATTCAATCATATACATAATCACAAACATTGCATTAACATAATTATCAACATGGCATCCATTTACTAAATACATTATTCACATCATTATCATCATCATCTCATATAAGTAAGCATTACATCATCATGGCATCAAAATCATAAATAAGCAACATAGGGCATACATGATACATCATAAATCAGTATCATACATCACATATATGCATTAATCAAATAACATCACATAACACACATGTAGGCCACATCAAAAATACATAATCATATAATATCATCTCATAAAATGTACAATGTCACAGGATAAAGTCAAGAGATATCCCAAAAATGGAGCTTGTAGGCTCAATAATGTATACATAGTGTGTTGTAATAACAAAAGTACCCCTAGGGTAGACTCTCATCATCCCCTCATGGCAAAGAATGTGGCAGCTGCAACTCTGAGACTGGCACTGAAGTGATAGGTGGACCTCTGACAACCTCTGCCTGTGCAACCACTGGAATTGACAATGACGACATCATCGCCATGGTAACAGACACCGGTGACATCAATGCTGCCTAACTTTGAGAAGCTAAAGGATCTACCACTGGTGGCTGCCTCTGTACGGACCTTTGCATTGAACTAGTCGACCCATGACTATGGCTCGAATGGGGACTCAAGGTGTGCCTGCATGAATGGTGTGACCTGTGCCTTGATGTGTGCCCTATCAAGGTAGACCCTCTGACACTTGTATGACTCCTGCTGCCACTAACACTGCCTGATCTGTGGCCACTGCTTGTCCTTGTCTGGGACCATGAAAAGGTAGGATCCCGTCACTCAGGTGGCACTACCTACTCATATAGGGTCATGTAATATCCTAGCCTTGTGCTCACACTGACTAGCTCACGAGCCATATCTCCGGAAGGCCCTGCACATAGGGCCACAAACTGTGTACACCACTGAGTCGAGTCCTGCTGGCGGATCATTGCCTGATCCCGCTCTACCCAAGCTACCTCTAGCTCTGACTACAATGATTTGACCTGGGTCATGTTCTCATCCGTCTCCACTATAAATCGACCACCCTTTGGTCTGTCGTGGCATCCTGGGGAAATCCTGAGGAGGATGGTATCTCCTCCTCTCCCTCCACCATCCTAAATCTGAGTAATCTCTCTGCCTCAACAATGGCATCATCCTCATCATCATCATCATTGGCCACATCCTCTGCCACTGCCACATCCTCCTCATGTCTCTCCTTCTCCGCCACATCCTCCTGTATCGGCCTCTCCTCCTCTGTCATGTCCTCCTGCCTCAGCCTATCCTCCTCCACCACATCCTCCTCCTGTCCCTCCACCTCCACCTCCTCCTCCCATCTCTCCTCACCCTCTCCCTCCTATCGAGGCTGCTCCTCTCTCTCCCCCTCCTCGCCAACCTCGAGGATAGCATCTAGTGCTACCCTCGCCACACATGGGCTTACCCTCTGGCCTTGTCTCTGACCATCTCGCTGTCGCCTTCGGCCATCTCCGCCATCATATCCACCCCTACCTCCGTCTCCATCCCTGCCTCCCACCCTACCTCCATCCCTCCCCCGGCCTCTACCCCTGTCACCGCCTCTGCCTCCCCGTCTGGCCTTCGGCACACGAGGTATCACTAACTGCCTTTCCACAGGTGTTGGCCCATTAGGATCTGTCAATGGCACAAGTCTATGTGCATCCCACCATAGGTCATAGTCCGTTGTGGTCCTAGGATCGGCTATCCCACCTCTCCATCCCCATGCCTAGTCTCCTAGCCCATCAATCTGCTACTCTACGAAGGCCACTGGAATGGTTGGTCCCCAAGCATACTCTCTAGACAACTGGGCATACTCGACTATCCCTGCAGGTACACCCTACTGCTCTCCAAATTGCGTAAGGACATGCTGCAGCAAATACATCTTGATAATCAATGATATTTGCATGGTCCTCCCAATCAAATATCTGTACTATCTGCAAAGGCTCAAATGATCGCCCTCATCATCCCACTGCTCACAGTCTTGGTATGGCTTCCAGATAAAAGACACCATCGTGTCAATCCTGTGCTGCCACCAACTGGTCTCGCCCATCCGGGTCTGCTGTAAAGCACCTACGTAGTAATAGGCATAGGGCATCCCATCAACCAACTGTGGTCTGTCAATCGGTGGAAAACATATGGCTATGTGCTCCCAAGCCCAAATCATCATCAGAGTAGTCCCACAGGAGATACTCTCTGCCCTCCGGTACACACCAACTAAGACGTCTCCCTAGCCAATAGGGAATCCATGTCCCCGATGGTCAGGAATCAAAATACCTCCAATCAAAGTTGCAAGGAATGCATCAAAATGAGTATAGTGCTCCGCCATGAACTCCCATATGATATCGTATCCTTGGATGCCTAGTCCTGCACCCTGATCTCGGTAGTATGCTTGGAAAGTATGCTCACCATGGTGAGGGTCATAGATGATCCGCTCCCCTCAGATTGGCACTCGCAAAATCTGGTAGACATCCTCCAAGGTAATAGTGGCCTCACCTGTTGGCAGGTGGAAGGAGTAGGTCTCTGAATGTCAACACTCACACAGCGCAATCAGTAATCCCCTATTCCCCTGAATGGCGGGCATATAATGTAACGCCCCGCCATGTGAACCCCAAAGGACAAATACATAATAATTACATCACAATTTTTTTTTTAAGTAAACATAACATACATGTAAAACACATTAAGTCATAACATGAATTTCATTTAAGCAGATTCACCAACACATACATCCCTTGGGGTACACGAGGAGTCATTACGAGACTGAGATCCACACAACAACAATAAAGAATAAAATCCAAAGATATAATCCATAACAAAATAAACATTAATAAATATAACACATACATGATAATCATTGATAAGAAACCATCTAAGTACATAAATACAACATACGCATAAATAACTTAACACATGGAATAACAATTGCGACGGCCAATATTCACACTGAGTTAACATTACATTACAGTACAATGTTCTAGAGGTACAATGATACAAAAGTGTTTCCAAACATAAATGGAAACCATACATAAGATAACATGATACAAATAAATAGATGAAAACTGGCTCCAAGACGGATACAACTCTGGAGTCGCTGCAACAGCACCAATCCGCACCTCTCGATCCTCGACTGGGGACCCAATGGGGTGCTCAGCATGTTCCACCCGACCATGTGAGTCCGAAGACCCACCCCCCGTGCTAGGAGCTGACAATAAGAGACCACAACCAAGAACATCCAAAAAGGGAACCACAAGACTCAAAGCCATACAAAAGTATCATAAAACTCAAGGATTACAATGACATATTCAACAACGTCCAAGAGTCATCAAAATAACTTAAGATCATAAATCTCATCACATAAATCAAAGCAATGACCAATAAATAAGTAACCAAACGATGATCATGAAACACTTCCAAAACAAACTGAATTAATAAACATAATACAATTCCAAATTGCAATTAAACAATACAATAACATCAAAGGACAATACCAAAAGAGTACAAGGTCAGAAGTCAAATATCAATGAGATCATACAAGACCACCAAGTACATCAAGATATATCAAGGAAATAATCACAAATCAATATAAATCCATATATCAACAATGTAAACCAACTCCCACAACCTACTTCTAGAGGAACACAATAAAGTAAAACACATGGGAAACTAGGGGAGAGTGTCATCGCATAGTCCTACATGGGCTGTCCTGTGCTCTTCCTCCCAACTGGAGGCGCCGGTCCATAGGGTGACTCATGCGGAGTAGACCTCTCGTGAAGACAAGGTCACGACCTTGCCAACCACGGCCTTCTCAGCCTTCCATTAGCCTACGGAAGCACTAATGAAGACGAGGCATCCATTTTATTAATCTTATAATGATATTACTACCCACCCACCTAAGTTAATTATTAGGTTTTCACTTATTTACTAACTCACTCGTGGGTTATCCTGGTCTCTTCCCCTTAACGGGGCGCCGGCCCCCACGAGGAGCCACTCTCCCTAGAGACCCAACAACATAAAAACCAAGAAACCAAGGGTTGTACAACATCACAAGAATATTATTTCTCAACTGAAAAGCATGCGAGGCATTACCCATCTCGCTATAAATACAATTTCCAAGTCTCAACAAATTTCGTACAACCCTTTTAAAATCATGAAACCAAAACACTTACCACATCAAGGGCCCATAAAGAGAAAGAACATCAATTATCAATCATCTCAAGCCTCTGGAAGCCAAAAGAATGAAGAACCCACAATCGAGGGTAAAATGAAGCAACACAAGTTTTTCCCAAATAATTCCAATACAAGGATAAAATTTCCTTCAAATATGAGATTAACTCCGAAAAGCTACACAAAGTAAGTAACAATGGTGTCACCTCAAATAGGAAAACGCAAAAGAAAATCAACCTTGAATTCAACAAAATCACTTGATAAAACCACAAACCACCAATTAGGTATTCCACAGGAGACCTCAATTTTCTCCTTACAAGATACCTATATAGTTGGTAAACAAATGACGTTTGATAAAATCAACAAACATGACACAATATAATTTAATGTTTCACCAAAATAATAAAAGTGGGAAGACCGCATTAAATAAGAAACATAAACTTATTACAACCAAATCATCACTTTAGTATCCAAAATATTCCACCACAAAACCCCCTTAACTCAAACCAACCAAGAATTCACCATGTAAGGATAAATGAATAGCAACACAACTTAACTTAAAGAAGATCACCAACTCACGTCAACTCAAGAATAAGTCACAATGAAAGGATTTGTCAAATAACACATAAATCGACATGAACCCAACACAATGCAATCACTTCCGAGCCAAGCAATTCCAAAGAGGACACCACAAATAGGATACACCAAATTACCCCTAAAAGATCAATGACCAATCAAAACAATTTATCCATTTGTTCAAAAATAATTAATTTAAAAATAAATAAGGGAACTCTAAAATCACTTATCGTAAATATCTCAAGACATATTTTTACATTCCACAATATTCCTTATCATTAATCTCATAATAATTAAAAGATTATTTCCCTCGGATATTAATAATATTTGAGACAATCATAATAAAATTTTCTAGTTATTTAGCTTACACACTAATCTTACCATTCTACTCCAAGGGTTATAAAATAACAACATTCACCTACAATTAACAAAGAGTAATTCATAATAATCGTGATAATTATAATATCCTAAAATTCTTAATCTTCTAATCAAATAATGGAAATAACCTTCATTCAATTTTCAATGTCCAGGGAACTTAACTTTATTTATCTTTATTTAAGTAACCAACTACCCTTAAAAATATTAAGAGTTTAACCAAGAAAACATGGAAACGAACCTATATGAAAAAAACCTAACATTACATTCCTAGACTTTTGATCAACTAAGCATATAAATTTCCTAAACCATCCAAATAAAATCATTCCCTCAACATGAAGTTTAGAGAGACTAAAGGAGAATTACTAAATGATACTCATTTAATGCATAACTACTAGATTTACAAATACATATATTTACAAAGCTTGATTATGTAAAGTAAACTAATGTTTATAGTGTAAGGGCTTAATTTTTAAACTCTCCACATAAATTTTAAATAAAATTTATAAAAAAGGAATATGAGAATGTTTTTATGGGAATAACAATTAATAGAATAACCCAAAATATCACAAGCCACCATAACTAGCAATGGAAAAGTAGCAAACTATATTGACTACCAAGCAGTGACAGGTTGACAATGAAATAATAGAGATGACAGAATCAGAGAGATTATTGTAAACCTTTAAACTTCCTATTATAATTCAAAAAATGGGTGCAGCTAAGACAATTTGACAAATGAAAACAGAGAAGTTATTTAATTTACTACCCCTATGCAAGTCTAAAATTTGCAGCTGAACAAGGGCAATGGTATCAGGGAGGCTATTAAAATCTGTATAACGCCTCAATTCTAAATGCTGCAACAGTGACAGATTGCCAAGAATATCAAAAACTAAATTTTAGACATGGCAGCTGAGATGGGTCGCCAATGGTTTCAGGGAGGTTATTAAAATCTGTACACTCTCCTAAGAATAAATTCTGCAACGGTGATAGGTTGCCAATGGTAACATGGAGACTATAAAAATTTAGATTACCAAATTATGAGAAGGAGTTCATCTAAACACTGTAACCAATAACATCAATTTCGCTCAGCTTTGACTGAACGGAGGTAATTGGCAAAGGCATGAAACATTGCGCAGACCAAGATAATTAAATAATCTGCTCATTGGTCCTCAATTCTTCACTTGAACAATCTGCTCATTGACAGCATCAGAGAAGACACACGCACCAAGTTTCCTTCAAGTTTGAGATGGTTATGGTTGCAAAAACGTGAGAAACCATTTTCCTTAAGTCTTGCGGCTAGCATTTGGGATTTGATAATAAGAAAAACAGAGAGTTTAATTAAATCTAAAGAACCTACCATGTTCAAGTGCTGAGGCTGTGATAGGTTGCCAAGTATAGTAGAAAGTTAATATTGGAAATTGGAAATATCGCCATCTTCTTGCATTAATATTAAATCTCAATTGTTATTAGTGAGGTGCAAATACACGACTTATGAGGAGGAGAATTAATGTATGACCTTTTCTTTTTGAACCAGATGCATTTCTGTCTGGCAGCGAGTTTCTAGAGATGCTCATATTACAGTTGGGAGTTAATTTTTATTTTTATTTTAAAGTGCTGCAAATGCAATAGATTGCCAGCAGAAATCAAGCAGGTATATTAAATCTTTAGACTTTCCTATAATGCTCAAGCGCCAAAACTGAGACAGGATGACAATGAAGTCAAAAAAAAGTATTTAAAAACGTCTACAACCTTCTATTTTCACGTGCTATCATTGAGGCAGGAGGCGACAAGAAACATGGAGCTTATTTAATAAAACACTTCCAAGGAGAAGTCGTCTCAAGAATGTGCTGATTGCATGGTATGCCTGGAATAAGGAGGAAGCACAGACAAGGCATGGGAGCTATACACAGAAGCCTCAAAGAAAAGCAGTTGAAAGGGATGCCTTAATGGCAAGAAATGATCACAAAGAATAAAAGCATAGACTAAGCATCGATCACCGATATGAAGCTAAAATTTTAGAAGTTAACATGCGAATACAGTTTGTAGGCTGATGGTCTTAATCAAACTAAATTTTAACCAGAAAATAGAATAAAGCTTAAGGTATTCACACCTTTGTATTCCTCCTTTCGCAAATTCCATTCAAGCCCGAATCTATGCTTGGCTGCTCGTGGGATTCCAATCTTCTTTGTGCAATCCTCCCCCCGTGCAGGATGCCTCCTCCCTTCTAATTTTATGAGTTTCAAAGATTGATAACTCTCCCTGGAAGATGATGAGACAAAGGAAGATAAAGCATATGCCATCTTTTTTTCAGCTTCTCTTGCCTTTTACTCTTCCCAAAATGATGCTTTATTATTATTTATTTAATTAGCAATAAACAATTCCTTTTTCCATTTTCAACTGATTTCCTTGCTTTAAAACACTTCAGCTTCCTATCTATTTAAATTCCTTATTACAATAATTATTTTTTTTATTAAATTCATCTACTTACAATTTCTTTCATCTTAAAATAAGAAATTTTCAATGATAATACAATCAATCTTTGTTATTAAATCTAGCTCTTTATTTGATCCCAACCCAAATCAAGCGACCTTAAAAATTAGATTAATTTGATAAATTACTTCTAGTCATAAGATTAGTGATATTGTCTAATATAAAAATCAAATTAAATGATGCAATCCAAAAGTCCTTATGACCTAGCAAATTACCAACCACAAGTAACAAGCGAACATGACATGGCCACCAAACAACCAACTTTCTAAATTTCAAGAATGAGCAAAACAGAGGGGTATTACATATAAGCAACATAAAACAAACCCAGTTGCATCAACTGGTGCCGCTCTCGCAGGCTCAACTAGTCAGCAAACTAAAATGTCATTGGTCTGCTCTCTCATGTGTAAATTGGGGCAAGCTGCCTTTGCAAAAAGCTGAACAACGTGTTAGTACCTTTTTTATCAAAAGCATCTAAGGTTACATAAATATCAAAAAAAATAGCTATGAGAAAAGTCAAAGGAAAATGCATTGCACTAAAGCAATTACGTCTCAAAACATCAATTGCGTCGTTTCGTACATCAAAGGCGGTCCAAAATGGCAAATGCGTCATTTGTTATGTCAAATATGTCGCATGTTCATGCTTGCGTCACAAAATTTGACACTTGTGTCACAGAAAAGTGAATGCGTCGCATAATCACAATTATGTGGATCAAACTGGAAAATGCATTGCAAATTGATGATTGCGGCATTCAAACATTCAAGTGCAACTCGAAAACGCGAATGGGTCGCAGGTTTTGGAAAATGCTGCACAAACCATCGGGCTGCCCTCATTCCTTGTTGCACTTGTGTTGCGACACATCAAATGCGTTGAACGCGAAGGTGAATGCGTCGAACGCGAACACATATGCATCGTGACGCATTCGTTATTCCCCCTAGAAACCTAATTATGACACGCAAAAATAAAAAAATTACAAAAGAAAACAGGGGTACATACGGCTGGCTTTGAGCCCTTTGGCCACTTGAATGTCCGCACGATCTCCTCGCGATGCTCTGTGACTGGAATCACCATCCTCGCTGCGCTCCTTTTTTCTCTGAACTCTTAAATTTGCAAAGTAAATAGTGGAAATGAATCTACTTTTACCCCTTTTTCAACCTATTTATAAGGTCAAAATGACATTTTTTTCAGGTGGGTTATTACTGGAGGCTCATTTAACCAAGTTTGACTACCCCGTAGGTTGTCTTAAACATGTCAAAATCCAAAACCATCCACGCCATTGTTTTTTTGGTCATGAAATTGACTTGTCGGGACCCTTTTCCAATTTTTTCTGCTATCGACCCAAAATTTGAAAAATTTCCCGAGGGGGCATTGATACTCCATACCTTCACTGGGGCATGACTGTGACTTATTTTCTTTGTCACAATGCGACATGCAACATTATGACAAGGGGGAAAAATGTAGACACCTAAAAATGACCTAGGCCTGCAAGCTTCATTTTTACCACTTTCATCCTAGCATAATTATGGCATTTAATTATGTCCTTGGTCCACATTCGACTATTGATTAAATAATTCATGTCCTTTCATTCTTCATGATTATTAAATGAATAAATTTTGTTTATTTATTAAATACGTCATTAATTGTCTAGGTCTTCCTTTAATTAAATAAATTTCTTAATTTATTTAATTACCTTTCTGCATTTATTTCTCCTAATTATTAAATAAATAAATTACATTTATTTATTTAATATGTCACTAACTTTCATAATTAAATAAACTAATTAATTAATTTAATTATTAGTCTTATTTGCTAAATTAAATAATTAAGTTTAATTATTTAAATGCCAAATTTGATAATCCTCTCATTTTAAATAAATTAAATTATTTAAAATGTCATCTCATTCTTAACTATTAGCTCATTTTGGTAAATAATTGTAAAATCAATTATTTATTATTTTACAAAATTCACATTTGGAATTAATTTAATTCCAAATTGGTAACTTTCCTCCGGAAGTCAAGTGATTGGGTAGGTTCTTGATCTTTCCAAAATTGATCTTCAGTCCACTCTTTATCTTCTTCATTTTCAAAAATCTTTATTTTCGAATTAATTTCCTCATTTATTCTACACCACCGATTCGATTATTTGAGATGACCTATTGACCGCTCAATTAATAACTTTTCCCTAAACCCTAATTAGGGATTCTCAGATTTAATCTGAGCCTCTCATTTTAGTTCTTTGTCAGAAGTCAATCTCACCCGTCCATTAAAAATGGCATTTTCTATAAAATGCCATTTTCCTCTCATTTTTTGATTACACAGAGATTATTACACATCCACTTTATGCACTTTTGCACTTGCACTCTTAGGCTTTTCATAGCAATTGTTAGCATATTTCATTGAGTTTTGGCATCTTTAGGCATAAACATTCTTAGTCATTTAGGCATAGTCATAGGCATTAGACTTTGATCAAATCCTTCAAGCTTGGTATAGGACTTCCTCAAGGATTGCTCACACATCAGATCTGAGGGCAACACGTCAACCAGCAAGGTAGAAGGTACTATCAAGGTGAATCATGGAAACTCATGTAAATCAAAGGTATATTTGTTCATGTTTTCATTGTTCTTGATAGGATCTTTAGGTTATATGCTTTATATGTTAGTTTATCTCACAATCTAACCTTAAGAAATTAACCATAGATACAGATGGTGTACCTAAAACTAAGGAGAGTTCGTGCAGCTCTGAGAGTTTTGAAGAAGAACCACAACCTCAACCTCAGCCTGTGAGGAGGTCTACATGTGAGAAGAAGCAACCTGATAGGTATGGATTCTCTATGCTAGATTCTAGTTGTGCCTATGATTTGATTACTAATACTGATGAGCCTAGGACTGTAAAAGAGGTAGTTGAAATGTTTGATTCAGATTCCTGGTTGGAATCCATGAATGAAGAAATGGCATCATTAAAGAAGAATGATATTTGGGATCTAGTTCCATTGCCTAAAGGTAGAAATCATGTGGGCTGCAAATGGGTTTTTAAAAAGAAATTTGGTCTGGATGGTAGTATTGAAAAGTAAAAAGTGAGTTTGGTTGCAAAGGGTTATTCCTAGGTAGAGGGAATTGATTATGGGGAAATATTTTCTCTAGTAGCAAAGTTGACATTTATTAGATTTCTTTTGTCACTTGTAGCAGCTTATGACTTGGAGATTGAGCAGATGGATGTGAAGACAACATTTCTTCATGGTGATCTTGAAGAAGAAATTTATATGTCCCAGCTCGAGCACTTTGTGGTAAAAGGTAAAGAAAATTTGGTTTGCAAGTTAAAAAAATCTCTGTATGGTTTAAAACAGTCACCTAGAATGTGGTACCATAAATTTGACATGTTTTTTTTGTCATTGGGTTTTGTAAGATCGAAATCAGATCATTGTGTGTACTTCAAGACTAAAAATGATTGGGTTCTTATTATTACACTCTATGTTGATGATATATTGTTCGTAGGGAATAGTAAGTTTATGATTTTAGATCTAAAATCTCAGTTGTGTACAAAGTTTGCAATGAAAGATCTTGGTGCAGCTAGGTATATTCTGGGAATGGAAATAACTAGGGACAAAAAGAGAAGAAAGATTTGACTTAGCCAGAGTATGTATATTAACACTGTTTTGGAGAGATTTTGTGTGACTGATTGCAAGCAACTAGTTGTTCAAGTTTTGCAGGGAACAAAGCTATTTGTTGAAGATTGTCCAAAATCTCCTATTGAGATGGAGGACATGACCAAAGTGCCTTATGCAAGTGCAGTTAGAAATTTAATGTATGCAATGGTCTGTACTAGGCTAGACATTTCCCAAGCAGTGTGAGTACTTAGTTTATGGCTAATCCAGGAAGGACACATTGGGATGTTATGAAAAGAGTGTTTAGATATCTGAAGGGAAATTTAGAATATGCTTTGTGTTACCGTGGTAATTCGGTTGAATCATAGAGGACTCTTAGCATTCATGGGTATGTGGATTTTGATTGGGTAGGGGACATTGGCAACAAAAGATCCACCAGTGGATATAGTTTCATGATGAATGGTGGTGTAGTTAGCTGGATGAGCAAGCAACAGGTTGTAGTTGCTTTATCTACTACTGAAGTTGAGTACATGGCAACAACTCACACCTATAAGGAAGCCATTTGGCTTAGGATATTATGTTTTGATATTGGTTTTGATGTAGGGAAGATTATTATTTGTTGTGATAGTTAGAGTGCCATTTGTCTGGCAAAAAATCCAACTTTCCATGCTAGGACGAAACATATTGATGTGCAGTATCACTTTGTACGAGATATGGTGGAGGATGGAAAGGTCTGTTTAGAAAAGGTGGATACTCTAAAGAATGTTGTTGATGCATTGACAAAGCCAAAGTGCATGGATAAGTTTAGATGGTGTGAAAATTCGATGGGCCTTGGGGTCCAGAATATTTAGTGACTTCATGTATTGAAAAGGGTTCTATGAGTTCTTCATCAAGTGGGAGATTTTTGAGAATATGTGTCTCAAACTCACTAGTAGAAACCCTAGTACTATCACCAAGTAGCAGAGAATTCATAAGTTCTAAGTCCATGCTTGTACCTCTATACTGCCAGGTGTTTGTGAGAGAGGATCAGTTACCGCCATACTGCGGGAACCTCTCAGTTGTTGAGCGGCAGTGTGGTGGATACCACCATAAAACAGGGGTCTTCTCATTGAGGTGTGGTAGTACAGTGATACTGCCATACCACAGAAGTCTTCTATCTACCTGATGGTAGTGTGGTGTACCGCCATACCATGAGAGCTTTGTACTAAGTAGCGGTAGTGTGGTTACCACCATACCTTGGGAGCCCTTGACCTATTTGGAGGTGGCCATTTGAATGACTGGGAAGTTTGATAGTTGCTCAACAAAGGAAGTTGAATTGAATTGATTGTATAGAGAATGAGTATTTCATGGTTGTTGATATACATTATAACATACTATAACTAAAAAGAGGTTATACATTTCAACAGTTCGATAGTTCGATGGTTGGATGATCGAATGATCTATTAATATTTTTCATTGTATGTTGTATATGCATTGTAACAGTGAGGCATAATGTAGATTGATCAGAATTTATTCTGTATGAGGTTGATCAGGGAAATGTTGTTGTTGTAATATTGGCATCTGAAAGGAGAGTCTGTAAGTTTTATGTAATTCGATTACTGTAATACAAGTGATTTTCTTTGGTGCGGTGGGTTTTTCTCCCATAAGGGTTTTCCCACGTAAATCTAGTGTCAATCGTGTTTGAGTTTATTTCTCTATTCTGTTATTCCTTTTATGTGAATCTTAATGAACTGTAATTGTAAAATTTAAAGACATATTTACATTCTTCTCTAAGTTTTGACATTAGGAAAGTTTGTTTCACATCCGTAGGCTTTCCTTACAAGGGTAGTGGTCTTGTTTTGGTTTTGGTGGCCCAATTAAGTCCTATCAGAAAATACATCTCAATATTGTGTGGAACTACTCTTTATGACTATTTTATTTGGTCTGAAATGATCCCTAAATGGAGAAAATTCAAACAAGATATCCTTGATTTGAGAGTTAGAAGAGGGAGAAATTTGCAGGTCTATTATGAGTTGTTTTCCACTCTTGAATCTCTTATCAGTGATTGATGTTTATCTTTTCATGATGGAGAGGATGAGTGGATTTGGATACCCCCTTTGTAATTTTCTTGGTCAAAGCTATCTACAATGGACTAGATCAAGCCTCTTTTAATGACCAGATCTTCAATTGGAGTAAAATATGGAATTCCAAGTTAATTCTTAAAATTAACTTCTTCTGGTGGGCAGCTATGCATGGTAAAATATTATTATTGATTTCCTCAATAGGAAAGGGTTTCAATTGGTTAGTAGATGGTCTGTTTTTTTGGCTACTAAAGAAACCATCCCCACCTGCTTCTCCAATGTGCTTATGCAAGAGAAATCTGGTCTTTGGTGCTTCATAATCTACTAACTAATTGGGTGTTCTCATCTAACTTAAAAGACTATATTAACCAATGGTTTTTTGGTCCTTTTTCACACCAAATCATTAAGGAATTATGACAAAAAATCCCCCCTTTTTTTCCTAGCATCTGTGGAAAGAGAGAAACAATAGAACTTTAAGTAGAAAAATTACAAGGATCTTAGAATAAAATAGCTATGGGGAATAAATCATGACCTAACTAAGATTAACTGGGCTAACTTATTAAGTAGAAAAATTACATTGTGGGAGCCTCCACTGGTTGGTTGGGTCAAATTAAACTTCAATGGATGTTCCAAAGGTAGTGTTAGACTCCTACAATGATTTTAATAACCAGGCCCTTCCAACCATGATTCAGAGATTGGACATCTAACCTAAATGACTACCTTAATCATCATGAAGGTACATTTACTTTTTCAACCCATGGATGTGAACTTGAAATGGGCCAACACAATATGTGCACTAGGAACTCTTAAGTAGCAATTTATAATCTATAGCTAAGAATCACAATATTGGAGGTAAATTGTAGAAAAGAAATAAAGAAAATGTTGAACATTAATCAACAACTATGCCAAACTGAAATGCATAACTAGAATCAAAGATTTGAACAACAAATAGGAACTACTCTATTTGCTTTGGCTGCAAGAATAGACACAAAATGGACTTCTAGTGGTTGTAGGAATAGTCAATGCCAAATTTCAACTAAGTACAAAATAGAAAATGATAATTAAACTAATTATTCTAAGGAAAGGATTGCTCACCAAGTGGCCCCCCTTGGATGAGTATCCACTAAGACTAATGTGAAATCAAATGTTTAAACTCAGACTATCATCTCATTCATTGGGAAATGTATAAATAGAGTAACAACATGGTTATATTGAAAAGTAGAGAATGCTTAATACATTATCAATGTCATTTTCCAACAACAATCAAGAAATATGAATCCTTAAGATTCAAATCCTTATTTATTCTACTAGCTAAACAGGGTGGTCGACTCCCACTAACTGAGAGGACGCCACTTAGGGAAAGAAAGGAAAGAGTGGTAAAGTGGTTATGTCTACAGGGAATCCAGTTAGACATGCATGTCCAAATGCGGACTCAACGCTGCAGTAATTCCCACGATTGCTCAATTCCATAAATACAAGGTGGTTACATTTGACTGTCATGGGGAATCTATTGCCATCATGCTCAATTGACTCCTTTGAATGATTCCCCTACATGATCATCTGACAGTTTCCTTTCTTAACTTAGCATCCACAATTGATGTCATGCAGAACAATGTCAATACACATAATAATTGGACATCTATAATCACCTTAAAGAACATTCATCAACCATGCATAAAATCGATATAGATAATCCACATAATATGTCAATGTCATTAAAACTTCACAAAGAGGGAGTTAAACCCAAAGTTAATGTTTTAAGGGGGACATTATGCAGATACTAACACTTAGCTAGTAAAGTTCATGATACTGCTAGAAAACGGACTATAAATTCTACCCAAAATTTGACCAAAAAGTAGGCTCATCATCCCCCCCAATCTAACATCTTGCTGGTCCTCCAACAGAGGAAGGGCTATTATTTTTCTTAGTCAGGGCTCTAAAGTTTGCAACTACAAGTTTTCCAACATCTGTTGCTGCAGTACGTGAGTCTGGGTCCCAATAAAATCCCCCCAATCTATCAAATTTGTTCCACCTTTTCCTTTCTCCAGGAATGTCATATTGGTAGCCTCTGAAATTTGGTACTGGCCACATGAGAATGGGTGGCTGGAAAGTCAAGGGAAGCCAAAATCTTCCCTTTTTTCTACCAATATGGATGTACCTGTCAATCCTCTTCAATGGTGCAACATAGTTGTGAATAGAGTGGGGTTCAAATTGCTTTAACTCATCTGTTAAACTATTCCATCGTCGAGCTAGATATCCTCTTACAAGCTCCTCTTTTGTTGTTTTAACTTCATACTTAGTATAGATGGCTTCAATCTAGGGCATAATTTTGTTACCATAGCTTAGTCTGAGAAGCATTCTGAGCCATTCCCTACAAATATCCTTGGGGTTGCTCGACTCAGCCCTAATGGGTAAGGGGATATTGGATTCCATCATCCTGTAAGCATTGTTCTACTCACACCAATTAATTTCATTTTGTGCCTAGGACATAAATTCTCTTAGCTAAATATCCCCAACATATAGTAGTGGGTTCCAATCATGATCTTGCGTAACAACATAATTGTGCAAATGAAATTCACATAAAATATTTTTTATTTCAAGGGAAGCAATCTTGAAAGCATTAAAGAATTTAGTAGGGGTTTCAATGGAGGGATTTAAATCTGAAACAATTTTTGATAATATGAAGGAGAAATATTTTTCTTTCAAATGTAGGGCATAAACCCTTGGAGGTGCTCTACATTCAATAATTTGTGGCACCAAGGTCACAATGTCATCTACTTTCTTCTTTAAAGTAGTAATTTCCTCATTTTTCTCCTCAATAATCTCATCCCTCTCTTGGATTTCCTTTTTTAGTTTCTTCTTCTCTTGTCTCCATTCTCCTTCCCTCCTTCCTATTTCTTTCCACAAGTTTAAAATTGTTGCATGCATTGTAAAATTAGGAGGGTTATGAATTCCTACCAATTTTCTCGTTGATGGCTGCTCCTTGTACAACACTATCTGCATATCCTCTGGCTGTCCAATTGTCTATGGCTATAGGAATACCATTTCTATGCCCCCTCCTTGTTGCAGGACCTCTAGCTCTTATTCCTGATTTCACTGCAAGAACCCTTGTTCATCCTCAAATTATTCTACAATACTAGCAAGGTCTGCCAGTGTTACTTTTTGTTGCTTCCCCAAATATATCCTCTTCTTTTCCTATTGGAGCTTTGGTGTCCCCATGTGGTATCTCATCATGCCTAGGGCTTTCTGGTGAAGGTACACAAAAGGCTGGCCCAATTGGTTTTGAATTCCTAGAGGTGCTTGTATGTTTTCCCTTGGATGCAGGATGAATAGGGTCAGCCTTTCTCTTCTTAGCACTCAACACGTCTTCTTCTACAGATTGGGCTTGGACTTTTTCCTTTCCTTTTCTTGTTTCAGCCTCTTTTCTCTGTTCCCTAGTTCTCTTTAGGGTTTGTAGAGGAACATCGTCATTAGAATCATATGAAGAGATTTCTTTTTTTGATTGTTCTGCTTCATAGGAACTAATGCTTATGGCTTCTTCTACTGCTGCAAGAGGATTACTACTAGAACTAGCACTTGAAGTTGAAGCACCAGGGGTGGCTTTAGCTATGCTTAATATTTTTCTAGACCTAGGAGATTGGGGTATGGCCCTAGGTGGAAAATGATCAGCATTGACAAACTCTTCCTGATGGTAATTTTGATTAACTTGAACAAATTCTTCCCAAGTCATTCCATAAGCATCATGCAAAAATTTCTTAACTAGCAATTTTATTAAGCAATGGTGGGAGACAGAGTTATCCCTACCCTTCTATGTTTTGACTGCCATGATGAAGAGAAGATTGTATAGGAAATTGGGCATGTTCATTCTCCTCCCATGCCTCATGTGGCTCAAGAGCTTGAAATTTATTGAATGCAAGTTTGAAAAACATCCCTCACAAGGGATATACCTTATAATATGGACAGCTACCTGCTTCCATGGTTCAGGCAGATACATTCTTTTTGCACCTTGCTTATCAATGCTAATTGGTGGTTTTTCATGTACCATAAATTATGCTCTGGCCAACCTGACATCCCTAGAGGAAGGGTAATTTTCTCCATCAGTAAGTAACCTTGAATTTTTTGCAATTCTCTCCTATGTTGCCACAACTTCTAATCCTTTTATGGTGGCTTTTCCTTTTGAAAATGTTTGGGAAAAATCAAGGGAAATGCCTTCATCAAAGCCATCCAACCTCATGAAATAATCAAACCATCCACAATGTTGGAATTCCGGTAGGCATTGTACATCTTGTAACAAAACGTCATGAACTAAGGGATCATTTTGAATTAAGCCACCTCCCATTGTCTAAAATTTCTTCTACAATTTTGTTATGAAAACCACCACCTTTCTACTAAATTTTTACTACTAGTGCTGACTGAATTTATTTCCTTGCCTTAGCTTTTACCATTTATAGCTTATACAACAAGGCAATTAAGGAATTACGACAAAAAAAGAGGTGATAAATGAGAGTGATAATAGAAAGAATTGGCGGCTCAGTTAACATCACTTCACACATGCGAGCTAGATTTTCAAATCGGCCTATTTAAATTTTATGACACAGGAACATTATGATTTGACATATAGGTAATATATTTGCATTTTTTTATTCCCCCCCCAACATAAATTTGGACATGTGTTTGTACATGTGAGAAGGGAGCAATGGTTTGACAAGAAATAATGAAATATTATGTAATCACCTATAGTAACATGCCATGATTAAATAAATGTGCTTAAAAGGTAATTAAGAGATGAAAATTACCACGTACATACCTGAGCATGCTAAGGATGCAGTACAAAGATTGTGGAAAGAAAGTACCGTTGTGCCCTTTTTTAGAAATAATTGAGCAATTAATGAAAGTGATGCGAAGTGAAGTGAGGCAGAATGAAATGATGGAAGAGAGAGAAAGGTGATATAGATGGATGGATGGGTGGATGGGTGAAGAAATGGATTTCCACTAAAGTGGAAATATTTATTATGAAAGTGCTTACCTTAATTTAGCCAAAAGGTGGGATGCTAGGTCCACCTCTTTCGGCTGCAAGAAGCTTGTGTATTGGATGCTGTAGGTCTTCCTTGGAGGCTAGCTCAAGTAACTCAAACCCTGTGTGAAGTGAGTTTGAAACTTGGTCACTGAAGGGTGAAGGAAAGTGATCCTGCTCGGTGGAATCATTAAATTTTCTATAATCAACACAAACTCGCCATCTTCCTTTCTTATTTGGCATGATTACTAGTATAGACATCCACTGGCTATCTAAAATAGGATAGATGGATTCATCATCTGTCAATTTCTGCAATTCTGATTTAACCATTCTGCTTAGTGCAAGGTATATTCTTTGTTGAGGCTGGCCTACTAGTTGACAATTATCTCTGATGTAGATCCTATGGATGTAGGATTTAGTATCTAGTGCCTTCACATCATAATAGCCCCATTCAAATGCATGCCGATGGGACTTTAGCGAATTTGTTATTGCAGGAATAGCGTCTGCAGGAATAGTGGCTATAGGAAGAACAAGCAGAAGTGTTCTGACCAAAGTAGAAGATGATGATTTCTCTACCTCATAAAGGTTCTGAATTACACAGGATAACATTTCATCTTCGTCTTGAAACTTCAAGAGAGGATTTCTAGCTAACATCATGAACTGCATTACCAGATCAATTTCCTCAGCCTCTTCACCAACTTGTAGCCATACAAGACCTTCCTCATTATGGGTCGACTAATAAAGAGCATGTTTTTTAGTATTCCTGCCATTAGAAATAGTCACATTCCCTGACCATGACCTTTCAAGAATGATAGGATCATTAGGCTTCCTATTAGAACTATCAACAAGATGTAGGACATCAGGAGTAGGTCTTATGTTTGCAATTTTTAGTTGCTGCAAGATGTCCTTAGTCATCATTTTTATTGCTGCCCCTAAGTCAATTAGGGAACTCTTTACTTGGATTCCATTGATAACAACCATCATCTCAGGACCAATTCCTAGGTCATTATACTTGGGAATAGTAAATTTTCCAAATATGATATTAGTGAGCTGGCCCACCACATGAATTGTAGTTGGGTCTTTCTTTCTCCTATCTGTCTTTTGAAAACAAGCTTCTTTGATAGTTGTACCATAGATTGGAATGCCCTGCAATAGGGGTATTTGAACACATGCATGCCCTAGCTGATTCATGATGTCAAAAGTTGTATCTTCCCTGTCTTCCTCATGCTTGACGACTTCCAATCCTTGAGGAAATGGTGGCTCTTTTGCAGTCTTCCTAGCTGGAACTGGTTTAGGATTTCTAGGTATGGTAGGCTGAATGAGACTATTTAGAGGCTCCTCTTCCACATGTAGCTCAATGGTGGAAGATGTGGAAGGAGTTAAGACAATAGTTTTTGAATGCAAGTGAATATCACTTATACTCACAACACACAGGTTTGAATCAACAAGGTATATTGGTTGTGGCTGTGGTGTGTTATTTGGGTAAGGTGAGGGCTGAGCTAGTGGCTGAAGTGTATGGGAGCTTGAATTAGCAAGTGGAGATGTTATGGTAGGCTGTTGGGATTGAGAAAATGGATGCATGCAACTAATTTCCTGGTTAAGCCCAAAAAAGGATAGTGGGTTTGGTAACATACCTAGTCTTGGAACCCACGATTTCCTTTGTGTGACAAGGTAGACTTGATCTTTCTGTAGCATTTTGAATTCAAGTGGAATTTGGCTGTTAGTTATCTTCTTCTCATGCTTGTTCATGGATTGAAGTGTATCCAGCTGGGTGGCTGGATTGTCTATAACATCCTGGTTGAAATCTACCAACGGATTAGTGGTTTCCATCCTTGAAATTCCACTGGTAAATGACTTACCCACATAAGATTGGTAATTTCTCTCTTCTTTTTGTTGCATCCTGAAAACATCACCTCCTTTTGTATTACTGCCCCCACAATATTTCTTGCATGTTCCAAGGAACTTTGTCTTCATGTCCTCCCAAGTTTCCATGGTGTCTCTACCTAGACTCATAAACCATCCTAGTGTAGCTTCTTTTAAAGTGGTAGGAGATAGTTCAAGCCCAGAAGCATTAGCGGTGTAGTCATAATCTTTGCAGAGTAAGTCATATTCAAACAAGAAGGAATCAACCATGTCTTCTTGATGGATTCTAAAGCGAAAGCTATAAATCTGGCTTTGATTTTTAGCGGAGGTTTCAGAACTAATCAGATCAGGATATGTATTAGGAAGATGGTTCCTCTCCTTCTTTGTTTCTGGGTAGATTTGGAAGCTCAACTAGTATGCAGTATCAATTCAGCATCAACTAACTCACAGAAATAATGGGAAAAAGAATAGCGGATTACTCATCTAAGCAAGGGATATTCTAAGAAAAAATAAAGAAAAATTTCTAAAGCAAAGAAACTATTAATGACTCTGAAGGACTTCCTAGCTTGAAACCATCCCCGACAATGACACCAAAAATGTCGGACTCCTACAATGATTTTAATAACTAGGCCCTTCTAGCCATGATTCAGAGATTAGACATCTAACATGAATGAATACCTTAATAATCATGAAGGTACATTTACTTTGTCAACCTAGGAACGTGAACTTGAAATGGGCCAACATAGTATGTGCACTAGGAACTCTTAAGTAGCCATTTCTAATCTATAGCTAAGAATCACAATACTGGAGGTAGTTTGTAGAAAGGAAATAAAGAAAATGCTGAAAATTAATCAAAAACTATGCCAAACTAAAATGCATAACAAGAATCAAAGATCTGAGCAACACACAGGAACTACTTTGTCTGCTTTGGCTGTAGGAATAGACACATAATGGACTTCTAGTGGCTGCAAGAATAGTCAATGCCAGATTTCAACTAAGTACAAAACAAAAAATGATAATTAAACTAATTATTCTAAGGAAAGGATTACTCACCAAGTGGGCCCCCTTGGATGAGTATCCACTAAGACTAATGTGAATTCAAATGTTTAAACTTAGACTATCATCTCATTCATTGGGAAATGTATAAATAGAGTAACAACATGGTTATATTGAAAAGTAGAGAATGCTTAATACATTATCAATGCCATTTTCCAACAACAATCAAGAACTATGAATCCTTAAGATTCAAAGCCTTATTTATTCTACCAGCTAAATAGGGTGATCGGCTCCCAATAACTGAGAGGATGCCACTTAGGGAAAGCAAGGAAAGAGTGGTATAGTGGTTACGTCTGCAGGGAATCCAGTCAGACATGCATATCCAAATGTGGACTCAGCGTTGCAGTAACGCCCGCGATTTCTCAATGCCATAAATACAAGGTGTTTACATTTGATTGTCATGGGGAATCTACTGCCGTTGTGCTCAGTTGACTCCTTTGAATGATTCCCCTGCATGATCATCTGAAAGTTTCCTTTTTTAACTTAGCATCCACAATTGATGTACTACAGAACAATGTCAGTATGCATAATAATTGCACATCTATAATAACCTTAAAGAACATTCATCAACCATACATAAAATTGATATAGATAATCCACATAATATGTCAATGTCATTAAAACTTCACAGAGAGGGAGTTAAACCCAAAGTTAATAGTGCAGGAGCACCCATAGATCACCATAGGTTGTTTAGAAGGTCTATCTAGGACAGTCTTGTCTAGGACAACTAAGCTAGCAATCAAATTTATTTTATTTGGATGTAAGCCTTATTTGCATTTTTTTGGTTGGGTTTTGATCAGATGAAGGTCATGTTGACCATAGTATAGGTATCATTAGGTTGTAGCTCAAAATAAGGTTTTGGCTTTTAGGAATTCTTGCAAAATATTTGCAAATATTACTCAATTGAAGCTACAAGCAGCCAAGAAGAGCCCAAGGAAGAGGATAAATGTTTTAAGGACCCTATTTATGGAATGCCTCGGCATTGGAGTAGGGTTAGAAGCATTTGTTATGTTTTAAAGTTTTGTGAATTCAAGAGGAGCAATTGTGTTTGGAAGTGAATTTTCTGATTTTTGCTTTGAAGTGAGTTTTTAATGGATTACTCATGGTGTTGTAACTTGTGTAGATTGTAGTGTAGTAGTTATTCAAGCATTGTGTGACACTAGGTAGTTTCTTTATTCAATTTCAAGCTTTGTTTGTAAATAGTTTGGTTTCCATACTGTTGCTGGTCTGAACCAGGCAGTTTTGTGAAAATGGAGTGTTAGTTCACTTTCCCACCGTACAAATTGTACAACCCTTTAGGAATAGTGACTAGACTCCATGTATGTACATATGGTAGGGTTTAGGGCTTTTGAAAATTCAGGAGCTACTATGGAAGTCTTTCTGTAGGCGAGCTAGGAAGAGTCCGGCTAGGGAAGACCTTAGTGCAGAGAACTTGATTTGCAGGGGTGTCAATGCTTTGACAAATTACTACTTGGAGAAGTCAGATAAGTGTCTTGTCAAGATATAACATGGAGGAGGAAGCTCCATCAATCCATTTGATGTGAGGAATTCTTAATAGTTTGAGAGCAGCCAGGAAAGGGCTTAAAAGACCTAGTTTTGGCTCATTTTCAAGTTAGGACATTGTATAGACAGATGAGACCCAAGACCCCATAAATCCTTGAGAGGTGGGCATATGAACCAAGAATCCCAAGAAAATATTTGGGTGTTCTTTGGAAAGTTTAGAGAACTAACCTGTTTTCTCGGAGAAGGAGGCCTAATTGGGGCTCCTAGGGCTAGTAGCCTTTTTAGGCCTAAATGAGGGTTTGGTGAAAGCGACCCATATATGGAGCTAGGTGGAATCCTAATACACTTAGTATGATCGATTAAGGACCTTAGAAACATCTCCACACCCCTATAAAACTATATCCAAGAGTTTGGAGGATTAGTAGCCTTTAGAGTGGATTAAGGGCTAAGGCAAGGGTTTCAAGTTTGCACCAAGTCTTGGCTTGGTAGGAGGATTTTTAGTGATAGTTGGGTTGGAAAAAAGAAACCAGGGGACCTTAAGAAGGAAGAGGTCCTATAGGTTGCAAGTGGTGTAGTGAGACACCCTAGAGGTCTTCCAAGCAAGACCCAGAGCATGAATCAATGATTGATTCATCCAACCTCCCTATCAGATTGGTATCAGAGCAACAAAAGATTTGGGATAGAATAATATATGTCAAAGATTTAGTCTAGTGGTTCTACTGACATGGTGACAAATGCGGAATTGGCTAAGAAGGTCAAAGAACAAGAGGAAGACAATAGGCTATTGAGGGAAAGAATAGCCCAACTTTAGCAAGAAATGAGTAATGTACAATTGGAAGGAAGGGTACCAAAGAAAGAAGAGGTTGTAGAGGAAGACAAGATCCCTAAACTTGACCTTGTTTTGCAAGAAGAGCCTTTCTTGAAGGCATTGAAGGCTTTGAGTGGAAAATACCTTGAAGGCATACCACTGTTTATTGGGAAAATGGAAGCTGATCTAGTCATGGATTGGATAGAGGGAATGGAAAACCATTTTGAGTGTGATGGAGTCACTGAAGCATAGAAGGTGAAGGTGGAAAAGTCAAGATTAAGAGGTTCTACCTTGACATGGTGGAAGTTCATTTAGACAGAGAGAGAAAAGGAAGGCAAGAAGCCAATTTCTACTTGGAAGGGAATGGTTGCCAAAGTGAGAGAAGCATACATGCCAGATGATTATGAAATTCAGTTGCACAAGAAAAGATAGAGCTTGAGACAAAGAGACCAAGATGTAAATTTCTATATGGAGGAGTTCCAAAAACTTTGCATGAGGTCTAATGTATCTGAGGATGAAAATCTTAAGGTGGCTAGATACCTTAATGATTTGAAGTGGAACATTCAAGAGGAAATGCCTCTTCTAAGTCCCAAAATAGTGCACCAATGCTATCAATTGGCTATAAATATTGAAGAGAGGAGTAAGAGAAAACAAGACCAGGCTTCTAAGAGTAGAGGAAAAGGCAGAGATCAAAGAGGACATAGAGGTGGATACCAAGGTAGAGGGACCGAAGAAAGAAGTAAGGGAGAGTCTAAGCTCACAGAGCATGGAAGTGAAACAACTTCTAGAGGAGGCTATGGAAGAGGTAGAGGACCTCAAGGAGGTTCAAATAGAGGAAGAGGAGTAGGCAGAAGTAACTCATACTTTGCTAGTATGAAGTGTTACAATTGTGGTCAAGTAGGTCATCCAGCTTATAGGTGCCCAGAGAAAGAATCTTCATCAAATACAGAAAAGAGAGTAGCATATGCTCAAGAGGACACCATGAGTATCAAGTCACTAGAGGTTAGTCACATTGAGTTGGAAATGGGGGAGAACTTGATGTTTAGAAGGGTTCTAATCAGACAACCAGTCAAAGAAGAGCCAAAGCAAAGGAGAGCCTTATTTAGGGTAAGATGCAAAATAATTGGGAAGGTGTGCAAGGTTATAGTGGATTCAGGGTCTACTGATAACATCATCTCTGAGGAGGTAGTGAGGAAGTTAAAGTTGGAGAAAGTACCCCACATTAACCCTTACAAGGTGACATGGTTGAACAAAGGGTAAAGTGTTCTTGTAAATGAGCAAACAACAGTGGAGTTCTCCATTGGAGGGTACAAAGACAAGTTGATTTGTGATGTGTTTCCCATGGATGCATGCCATCTTCTATTGGGTAGGCCATGGCAGTATGACAGAGGAGCCATCTATGATGGAAAGGAGAACAATATCTCATTCAAGAGGGATGGAAAGACATTCAAACTGCAGTCACTGTCAGATGAGGAAGAAGGATAGTCAAAGACCCCTAGTGTCTTGTTAAGTAGTGGCAAGGAATTAATCAACACTCTACAACAAGGAGGTGAAGGATATGTGGTCATGGTACAACCCAAGGAGGAAGATAAGACCAAGAAGATAGTCATACCAGGAGTAGTCCAGAAGTTACTTGAGAAGTTCAAGGACATAGTTAGTGATGGAACACCAGCAACCTTACCTCCAAAGAGAGCCATCGGTCATTAGATTGACTTCGTACTAGGGGCTTCATTTCCAAACAAAGTAGCTTACAAGCTTACACCAGATCAGAACTTAGAAGTAGCTAGACAAGTGCAGGAGTTGTTATACCAAGGACTAATTAGGAAGAGCATCAGTCCGTGTGCAGTACCTGTGGTCTTAGCAACCAAGAAAGGTGGTAAGTGGAGGTTATGCACTAATTCTAGGGCTATAAATAGGATTAAAATCAGATATAGGTTCCCTATTCCTAGGATTGAGGATTTGATGGATTGTCTTGGAGGAGCTCAATTTTTCACAAAGTTGGATCTCAAGAGTGGATACCATCAGATCAGAATCAAAGATGGGGATGAGTGGAAGACAACCTTTAAGACAACTGATGGGTTATATGAGTGGAGAGTTATGCCATTTTGCCTCTCAAATGCCCCTAGCACATTCATGAGGCTCATGAATGAAGTGCTTAAGGATTTCATAGGTATATTTGTGGTGATATATCTAGATGATATACTCATCTTTAGCAAGAAAACAAAAGAACATCTAAAGCATGTGGAGTTGGTTCTTAAAATATTGCAGGAGGAGAGGTTAGCTATCAACCTAGAAAAGTGTGAGTTATTCAAACAAGAGCTTGTGTATTTGGGGTTTGTAGTATCCCAAGGATCATTGAAGATGGACCCAAGCAAGGTGGAAGCTATCCTAAATTGGCCTACACCAACCACCGAGACAAAGGTAAGGAGTTTTCATGGGTTAGCTTAGTTTTATAGGAAGTTTATAAGGAACTTTAGTGGCACATGTGCACCAGTACTTGATACAATTAAAGGTGGCCTAAAAACTAAGTTCAAATGGACTCTTGAAGCAGAGAAGGGTTTTGAGAAACTGAAACAAGAAGTGGCAACTCAACCCATCCTTTTGCTACCCTATTTTGATAAGTTATTCACTGTGGAATGTGATGCCAGTGGAATTGCAGTAGGAGGAGTACTAAGCCAAGAAGGCAGGCCTATAGCTTTCTTTAGTGAAAAGCTCAATGAAGCTAAGAAAAAGTATTCTACCTATGACCTAAAACTATATGCTCTAGTACAGTCACTTAGAAAGTGGAGGCATTATCTCCTACCTAAAGAGTTTGTAGTGTTTATTGATAACCAGGCACTTAGCTACATCAACACACAAGAGAAGTTGAGCAATAGACATTTGAAATGGATGGAATACCTCCAAGCTTTCACTTTTACCATCAAGCACAAGAAGGGATAGTTGAACAAGGTGGCAGATGCACTAAGTAGGAGGTTGCTGATAGTGCAGGATATACAAATAAAGAGCATTGGGATAAAGAGTTTCAAGGATCTCTATGGGGAAGATGAAGACTTCTCAGAGGCATATAAGGTATGTTCTGATTTTGAGAATCACTTTCATAGTTAATTCTCAGAATATACATTATAGAGTGGACTTTTGTTCAAAGGGAATCAATTATGTGTTCCAAAAGGTTCAATGAGAGAGAATCTTATCCAGGAGAAGCACAATGGTAGTCTTAGTGGTCATTTTGGTATCAACAAGACACTGGAACTAGTTTAGAGGTTCTATTATTGGCCCAAGTTTCCAAGGGATGTCAGAAGGTATGTAGAGCAGTGCGTAGTTTGTATGAAAGCCAAGGGGGGAGCTAGCAATGCAGATTTGTATAAACCTCTACCCATTCCAAATAGACCATGGTAATGTGTTAGCATGGACTTTGTGGTAGGACTCCCTAAAACTAAGATAGGGTTTGATAGTGTCTATGTGGTGGTAGATAGGTTTAGCAAAATGAGTCATTTTATTCCTTGCAAGACCACCCATGATGCTAGCTATATTGCTCATCTTTTCTTCAAAGAGATTGTGAGGATCCATGGATTTCCATTGAGCATTGTCTTAGATAGGGATGTGAAGTTCATGAGTCATTTTTGGAAGACTCTATGGAGCAGATTAGGTACTAACTTGTCTTTTGGATCAGCCTACCATCCTCAGACAGATGGAAAAACTGAGGTGATCAATAGAGTGTTAGGTAACCTGCTAAGATGCCTCACCAAGGAGTATGGATAGACATGGGATTTGGTCATATCATAGGCTGAATATGCCTACAATGACAGTGTGAATTGGACCACAGGCAGAAGTCCTTTTGAAATAGTGTATGGAATGTACCCAAGAGGTGTGTGTGAACTTAGAGATTTAGGAGCTATGGAGCATAGGAGTGGCCATGCTAAGGATTTCTCTCAGACCATGAAGGATATTTAGGAGCAAGTGAAGAATACAATTGCAGAGGCTACTCACAAGCTGAAAGATAAAGTGGATATGTCTAGGAAAGATCTACAATTTGCAGTAGGAGACTATGTCATGGTCCATTTCAACAAATCTAGGTTGCAGAAAGGAACATCAACCAAGTTGCAGATGAAGAGAGTGGGACCATGTAAGGTGTTAGCCAAGTATGGAAAGAATGCTTACAAGGTGGAGCTACCTGTAGACTTAGGCATTTCACCAGTGTTTAATGTGGCTGATTTGATCAGGTATAAAGGACTAGTCATTGATTTAGATCAAAAAAGTGTGGATGTCTTAAAGGATGTGAGTAACATAGCCTTACCTCCTAAAGACAAGGTGCAAGCAGAGAGGATCTTAGAATCAAGGGTGAATAAGTCTACCCGGCATAAGGAATACATGGAGCATCTCATCAAATGGAAGGAAAAACTAGAATCTGAGGCTACATGGGTGGATGAAGCTCAGTTCAAGAAGCAATGTATTGATTTATCTTTGATCTCTTCCCACAATTCTTAGTGTTTGGGCTGAGGGGGAGAATGGTGCAGGAGCACCCATAGATCACCATAGGTTGTTTAGAAGGTCTGTCTAGGACAGTATTGTCTAGGACAACTAAGCTAGCAATCAAATTTAGTTTATTTTAATGTAAGCCTTATTGGAATTTTTTTCTTTGGGTTTTGATCAGATGAAGGTCATGTTGACCATAGTATAGGTATCATTAGGTTCTAGCTCAAAATAAGGTTTTGGCTTTTAGGAATTCTTGCAAAATATTTGCAAATATTGCTCAATTGAAGCTACAAACAACCAAGAAGAGCCCAAGGAAGAGGATAACTATTTTAAGGACCCTATTTATGGAATGCCTTAGCATTGGAGTAGGGTTAGAAGCATTTTTTATGTTTTAAAGTTTTGTGAATTCAAGAGGAGCAATTGTGTTTGGAAGTGAATTTTTTGATTTTTGCTTTGAAGTGAGTTTTTAATGGATTAATCATGGTGCTGTAACTTGTGTAGATTGTAGTGTAGTAGTTATTCAAGTATTGTGTGACATTAGGTAGTTTCTTTATTCAATTTCAAGCTTTGTTTGTAAATAGTTTGGTTTCCATACTGTTGCTGGTCTGAACCAGGCAGTTTTGTGAAAATGGAGTGTTAGTTCACTTTCCCACCGTAAAAATTGTACGAACCTTTGGGAACAGTGACTAGACTCCATGTATGTACATATGGTAGGGTTTAGGGCTTTTGAAAATGTAGGAGCTACTATGAAAGTCTTTCCGTAGGCAAGCCAGGAAGAGTCTGGCTAGGGAAGACCTTAGTGCAGAGCACTTGAATTGCAGGGGTGTCAATGCTTTGACAAATTACTGCTTGGAGAAGTTAGATAAGTGTCTTTTCAATATATATCATGGATGAGGAAGCTCCATCAATGCATCTGATGTGAGGAATTCTTAACAGTTTGAGAGCAGCCAGGAAAGGGCTTATAAGACCTAGTTTTGGCTCATTTTCAAGTTAGGGTGCTGTACGGATAGCTGAGACCCAAGACCCCATAAATACTTGAGAGGTGGGCATATGAAATAGGAATCCCAAGAGAAGATTTGGGTGTTCTTTGGAAAGTTTAGAGAACTAACCTTTTTTCTCTGAGAAGGAGGCCTAATTGGGGCTCCTAGGGCTAGTAGCCTTTTTAGGCCTAAATAAGGGTTTGGTGAAAGAAACCCATAGATGGAGCTAGGTGGACTCCTAATACACTTAGTATGATGGATTAAGGACCTTAGAAGCATCTCCACACCCATGCAAAACTATATCCAAGAGTTTGGAGGATTAGTAGCCTTTAGAGTGGATTAAGGGCTAAGGCAAGGGTTTCAAGTTTGCACCAAGTCTTGGCTTGGTAGGAGGATTTTTAGTGATAGTTGGGTTGGAAAAAAGAAACCAGGGGACCCTAAGAAGGAAGGGGTCCTATAGGTTGCAAGTGGTGGAGTGAGACACCCTAGAGGTCTTCCAAGCAAGACCCAGAGCATGAATCAGTGATTGATTCATCCAACCTCCCTACTAGTTAATGTTTTAAGGGGGAAATTATGCAGATATTAACACTTAGCTACTAAAGTTCACGATACTGTTAGCAAAAAGACTATAAATTCTACCCAACATTTGACCAAAAACTAGGCTCATCAGGTAGCCTAGGGTTTGTTGTAGCGGGTGGTTTGCTCAGAGACCATAAAGGGAAGTGTACAGAAGCCTATGCTAAATGTCTGGGAATAGCTACCAGTGTGGAAGTGGAAGCAACTATTGCTTCGAGAGGAATAAAGAGACTTAAAGAACTGGGTTATACTAAGGTCATCATTGAGGGTGACTCAAAATTGATTATTGAGTCACTTAAAGGAGAGGATGAGCCCCCATGGAAGATCAAGATTATGATTTAGGACTCAAAAAGAACAATTAATTCTTTGGATCAGTATATTTTGCACCACATTTTTAGAGAAGGTAATAAAGCTGTGTATTCTATTTGAAATGTTGGCCTTTCTAATTTCTAATGGATTTTTTGGAAGTTTGAGAATCTCCCACAAAGGATAAAGGAATGGGTTTCAAAGGACCATTTGAATAGTTTCATCTCTATTGGTAAAAATGGTGTTTCAAATTACTCATAGCATGGGGTTTAAAGTTAGCTTTAGGGCTTAGACAAGACAAAGCTTTTACCAATCTTTTTTTAATTCAAATTTTCCAGCTCAGCTATTGACATGTATGAGGAGGGATCAAATGGAAAGTATTAAAGTGCTTTTGCTTATGTCAACTCTTATAAGTTATTTAACCATGTGTTGTGGTATGAAGTGGTGGACCCTTAAGATTGATAGAATGGGAAAGGAAAGTGATAGAGAAAAGATTTTGTTCAATCAAATTAACTCATCAAAAATTTGGTGATCTCAGATAAGACAAAAAGTAAGGAAAAGAATAATCTGGATAGATTAATTCTTACAAGAATATTTTTTGAAAGGGAAATCATTTAAAGTTGATAATGGTAAAAGAAGGGAATGGTTATGACAAGACTAATCATTTTTTAATATAATTGCAAAGGTAATGAGAATTAATTTACTTGTACCTTTTGGATGGTGGAGCACTTTAATGGAGGCCTTTTATATGATTTTGAGGTCACCTTTTGATAAATTTCACCTCACTAATTCACCTAACAATAGAGAGATTTTAAAATTAGTAATCATTATCAAGATGGGTGATTTATTCACATGAATTTTGGGTGCTAGCCTTAGATTATGGAAGTTCGGTCAAAGATACATTTGGCCTCAAATTATGGAAAGGGAATTATTAAAATATTTTGTGGATCTTTCTAGAGTACTAGTGATTTTGATGTGGGTCTCTTAGATATTGTGTGGGTTTCTAATTTATCTCTAAGTGATTGTGAGTATTGTTGCATCCAGTGGGGGGTTGATTTCTTTCACAATTGTGCATAAGTTTTTAATAAAAAAGTGCTAACTACTCCTACCTGTTGTATTATTATCATGGGGGGTCCCAAAAAGAGGTCTGAGCCACTCTCCTATGTTCCTTTATGATAAAATATTGAGCTCTAGAAGGTCTTTGAAGATGCTGGTAGGACACCCTTTTTCATGACGCTGCAGGGTTATAATGATGATATTACATAAAAAAAATTACAACTCATGGCATGAAGATCTAGGGTTATGATTGGAAGCATAATGTTTGTAGTTAATCCAAGGTTAATAGCAGAGGTGACTGGTCTAGCTTGTAGTGGTCTAAAAGTGGCAAAAATAAGTAATTGAAACTACCAAAGGTTCATTGATAGTTTCTCAGAAGGTGATGAGAAGATTCAGTGCTACCAAAATGGGTATGATCATGAAAATATCTTGGAACTATATAGAGTGGTTAGCGTGCATATAATGAAGTATTTCACCTTGGAAGGAAGGTATACTACTATCCATGGGTATCATTTTCCTTTTCTTAATCATATTAGAAGGAAGGAAAGAATGAATACACCTTTTTTTATTTTCTTCTCTAAAGTAATATAAGGCCAAAGGGGCTTCGCCTCTTCTTCACCGAGGCCTGATTCAAAGGTTGTACAACTTTGTCTCTTATAGAACACCTCTTCACGACCCTTCTATGGTGAATGACCCACAAAATATTGAAGCCCAAAATAACTAGTGTTGCCCCCTCCCTAATCACAACCCTTGCAAGAAACAATGTGAGGCTTCCCCTTTAGCTAAGGATTCATTGAATGATAATCCCCCTAGATAATTTCTACTCTTGTTCCTTCTTAGGCTAAAATTTTTACCACTAAATTTTTATTAACCAATGAGTATCCTAATGTTTCGGCTGCGAAAGGTAAGAAAATTACTAGAAATCCCTCTAGTGCCAAAAGAAAGTGCCAAGAGAGTACTAAACCAAGAACAAAAAAAAAGTGACAATTGAGATCTGTGATGACGAGGGAGAAGGCCACATATAGGATTCTAGTAGTGGGAAAGGTGGAAGAAGGTCTGATATATTGGTAGGGAAAAATTCCAAAGGAACAGTTGTGTTTTGAAGAGCCTCATTATGAACCCTTAGAAGAGGAGGAGCCCTTGGATTTAAGAAAAAAAGAGTTGGGGGTGGTTCTTAGTGAGGAATCAAAGGAGAACTCTATTAGTAGTGAAGAAGAAGAGGAGGTGGAGGGTTTTGACTAGGAGGTTGTGAAGGATTTTGAGAAAGACATGATGATGAAGGACACAAAAAAACAAAAACATAGAATGAAGAAATTAATATGCAAACAATGGCATACCCTGAAAATGAAATGCAGAAGGAAGATGAGTCTCTTTGGTTCTACAAGAACCAGTTCCTTGTGTTGTAATAAAATGTTAACTACCTAGACAAAGAATTTAATAGGCTAATCTTTATCACACATTGATTAATGAGTAGGGTGATCTTTGGAACCATGAATGGTATGGAAAAAGGAAGGCATAGAGGAGAAAGGATTCCTCTCATGAAATGGAGATTCCATATAAGGATAAAGCTACTAAAGAAGAGGACACCTAGAGTGAGGAGTTGGACCAATTAAAGATGGAGTGGGCTTGATCAAGACTCTCAAGAACTAGTTAGGGTTTGTAGTTTCATTATTTTATGGCCTATGTGTCTAGGTTGTTAGTTCTATGTACCCCTATGCTTATCTTAGCTATCATTTTTTTGTTGTTTTATTTGAATAGTTATTTGGTTTCTTTTTGATCTATGGTAGGGCCAGTTGAACTTCTACTATTTTTCTCCTGGTGTTAGTTTGTATGTTTTGGTGAGTCTATTCTTTGGTGCTAAACTATTGGCCTTGTGGCCTATTTCTTGATCTATTTTTCAAGTTTAGGGGCCCTTTCCCCTATTTTTCTAATCAATTTTTTTTAGCAAAACTACTATCTATAGTGTAGGAAAATGTATCCCTTTACATTTTCACACTCGTTTGGGCCCTCTCTACTAAAATTGGGCTTCTTTATGCCTTTTTCGGTCTTAATTTGCATCCACAAGCCTTAATTAATGCATATTTATGAGGATAATCATGAAACATATGCAATGACCAATCATAATTCAATAATTTTGGATTGTATGGCATAGATTTAGTGATCTGGGACTCATATTCCACCTTGGGTGTATGAGTCCCACCTAAGTTTCGAGGCCTGGTCCTAAATTTAGCATAAAACTTAAAATTTATTGAAAAATGTGTCCCAATATTAGCCTAAGTATTGGGACTCATACACCCCAAATGGTGTATGAGTCCCTCTTAGCTTGGACCTATTTTGAATTCAAAATTCCTGGTAGTATTTCATTCTCCTAGATTTGATGTCGGGTTATAGTGTTGTAATTTCAAGAAATTTGGCATAAACAAGTATAAATACAAGGTTATTTCAAATATTTTCACCTAGCAATTCAAGTGAGAGTTTACAAGAGCATGCAAGAGAATTCAATAGTGATAATCAAGCATTTTGGAGCATTATTCAAGAATCAAGCATCATGTCAAAGTCATCATGCATCATGCTTGTTTTTGAGCTAACATTTGTGATGTAGGGTTTTATGATTCAAGCAAGCATTCAAGTCAAGATCCATATCCATCAAGCAAGATTCAAGATCCACATTCATGCTAGCCATTACTTACAAGATTACAACCTTTTTTTCAAGGGATTGGTGAGTTGTAACATTTAATAATTGTTCATTCATCATTCCTTCATTCTATTTGATTTCTTTTCAAGGTTTGATTACCAAAATGGGGTTTGACCAAGGAAAACCCCTATCCACTAAAAAACAACATTTTTCCCTGTCTTCAATGTGTGATTTACAAATTTAGGTTGGAGATCCATTGAAGAGAAAGATTCGAGAAAAGTTGTCAAGTTGTCAAAGTTGTCATCTACATTGCAAGATCACGGAAAGTCACCTATAGGTTGCAATTCTGTGTTTTAGACTCAGATATTTGACAAGAGAGAATCTACAGGAAAACACTAGAGGATATATGAGTTTAAAATCAACCCTAACACTGGGACTAAATCGCCACTTGTGGCACATGAGTCTTGGAGTATACCATATTTCAGGCTTTTTCTGTAGATCCTTGTTTAGTAGTTCTAGATTTTGGTTCTGTCCTGAAACCCTAAACTAGGATTAAATCTTCCCTACTGGCGTATGAGTCCTAGTGTGCTTCACAAGTCATATTTTTTATATTTCAGACCTTGTTTTGAGCCTTTTCAGATTTCTAGGGGCACCTCTATTTGTCTCTAGTTTACTATTTTGTTTTGAGTTCATTTCCATGCCATTTACTTAAATTTTGCATATCATTTACATTTCTTGTCTTTCCAAGCCCTATCTTGGTGGTGAACCCAATTTTAGTCTTTAATCATACCCTATGACACCTTATTGTAGATCTCTTTCCCTTATTCCATCATTGGATTGAGATCTCTAAGGTTTCCTTGAGTTAAAATTGAAGGAAATAGATGGAAAGGTCCTAAACCGTAGTTCTATCTCCCAAAAGAGTAGAAACCCCCTATATTTTTCCTAGGTTTCACTATCCACTATATTTTTAATTGAAGAGATTTATGTCAAGTTTATAATTTGTTATTTTGACTTCATAATCATCATCACAATTTTCTAAAATATCCACCAACCTTTCCCTATATTTGTAAATATATCTTTCTTCATATAATATTAGGTTTACCTTAACCATCTATGATTTTACACTTCTTGAATCTGAACTTGTTGAAAAAGAATAATTATTTATAATAATAAGGAAAGAAGATCCTTTTATTTTTATTTTAGCACATGATTACCTCTACCAATTTATCACTAACATAAATTAAGGAATTTTTTATGGGACTTTAGCACCACCATCAACCTAAATATATGTGAAAGTAGAAAATTAAATGTATTAGCTACCTAATTTTTATCTCATTCATATCTTCTAGATACATTCTCTTACAAAAATCCTCTTGTAACATCCTAATTACATAAAATATAAATACAACACTAACTCTCACAAAAAAAATGTATCTTCTTTAATTTCTAATTAATTGGGGTAATATTTAAGCACTTTCTATTGACCCTCGCCCATAACTCCCACTATTTGAAACCCTAAAAATTATTACCTCCAAGTAAGGGCACATAATAGTTAGGATGCCATGTAAAATTTCTTATACCTAATACCTTAGTTAACTGATCAAATAATGAGTCACTAATTGTTGATGGTGTTTTCTGCACAACAACAACTCAGACATAATGTAATATCCTATCTCTCTTGAAAGGTAAATCTCTATCAACAAGCCTCAAGAGATAACCCCAAGGTCTCTAATGTCAGGTCTTGACAATGCATAAACAACTCAGTGATAAAATGTGAAAATGCTAGTAATCAGAAAGGGACCTTACTACAAGCAAAATACCGAATCAATTTTATCAGTTCTAACAATCTGATGATATTTTAATCCTAGATCTAACCCAATAATCAAAGAAAATAGAAAAAGGTAAGGGTTTCAAAGAGATTTCTAAATCTAATACTACTCCTAAGATTAACAATGAAAGTAACCAACACTCGAAATGGACCAATCCCTCAAAACTGATCTCTACTTGACCCAGATAAATCTACAATCTTACAAAAAACAACGAAATCTTCTGAGGTGTTAATATTTTCAAATCATGAACATTCATTCAACAACCCTATTGCAGTTGAAATGAAAAAATCCTCACAATCGAACTAAGCACATTGAATATGAAGTCTAGGCTAACTTTGCAAAGCAACTAACAATCAGTTGGTTGCGAAAAGTATGGATTGAAGGATTGCTGCAACATTCAAGTATCAAATCACAAACATTATTGAATCAAATCTAATCTAAATATTAATCTCCTCAAAGCAATTTTAAAGATGGAATAACAAGAACCATGCAAGACAAGAGAACACAAGTATGGCACCAAATCACAATGTCATTACTTGCATTCAAATTATCCACTTTAGCAACAGTTCTGGTTTTTTGTTACAATATTTGCTTGAGAAAAACTACTTGCTAACTTTCTCTACTCGCGTCTAACTACTCTACCCTATTCTACTTCTATCTTCTGACCCTTTTCTCTATTTTTTAACTATCTAACCCCTTACAAATGAGGCGAAATGCCAAATATATAGAATCCCCCAGAAAACTCATCGACTGAGCAAGAGCTTACAAAATTAACTAGGCACCACCAACCAGCCAAGAGAAAGTCAAAATGGAATGAAGGAACACATTAAATGCGTGAACTACACCCAGGTCGGCCCGAGATTCCCAATGCAACTCAGACCATTGCAGGGTGTGATAATGGGGAAGCACAAATCCCAGAGTAGTTGGGCATTAACTGTCTTCCCCTTTGTCTCTATTCTGATCTGGCTCTTCATGAACTCTCAGGAACGTCCCATCCAAGCCAGCTACTAGTGGCAACGGAAAAACCCTAAGTTGATTCTCAATGGAAACAATCTCTTCTCTTGACCATTTGACCGACCTATCCCAATCCACCTTATATGTTAGGTATTTGTCAATAACTGCAAGGTAGGTGGTTGCATCATCCAACTGGTGCTCAGAGATAACCATCATCAAGTGGTGCGTAGACATCCTACCACCAATTTCTCAACTGTTCTAGATTCAAATATTTGGGCATGATCTTCCTTCTTCCCATCATAATTTCGAAGAAGGTAATGGAGCCATTATATACACCACCTAGGGTATCATCAATCTTCCTTCTTTGTTTATAAATCTTCTTCAACACCTTCTGCCTAATCTGCAGTGCCTCATACCACTCCCATGTTCAACAGCTCTAGAGGAAGGAAGAATTCCATCACTTACCAACCTATCCCGGGTGTACTCCATGATAATTCTGGTTTTCTACAGAAGGAGATCCATGTCCTCCTTGTCTTGTGCCAACACCACCTTCAACCAATCAGTTGCCATGATAGCATCCTTCCAGTTGATAGAATCTCTTTAATAGCTTCATCACCCTTTATTTGCACTCCTTTCAACCAATTTGCGGTGGCAACAACATAAGCTTTCATCTTTTCTAGCTCGGTGATGGTCTCTTGAGGTAGAGGATGTGCAACAGAGATTGAAGGGTTAATGGATTGAAGGGGCTTCATTAATTCCTCCAAGCATTTCTTAATATTTTTATTTTCTTTCTTCAACTCATGCTTGGTCCTTATTTCCTTTCTTAGCCTGCCCACGATGACTGCACTAGAACCCTCGTAATCTTCAATGTCCTGCTCAACTGATGTAGGTCCTAGATTGAAAGTCTGAATATTGTAATCCTTTCCAACCACATCATCTCTATTTTTATCAAGAGCAGGGGTGGAAATGTGAACAAATCTATCATGAGCTTTGTCCCTTTCAATCCTCGAGATCACCCTAGCCTTCTTCTTACCTTTATCTTTTCCAATTTTGGCTAGTAGTGCATCCCAATTCGGTGGGCTATCTTCCACAACAATTTGTTTTCTCTTTATCTCTTTGTCTAGTCAACCAGGGACAGTGGATTCCAATTGCACCTCACTTTGTTTCTCCTCTTGCTGATCTTTAGGTGTTTCCTCACCTACATCTTGTTTGTCAGAAGTCCCATCTTTCTTGCTTTCCTTCTCCTCAGCATGCTCTTCTTCTTGTTCAGGCGAGGGAACCTTCACTGTTTCCTCTTCTCGTGGAGGGACTTCTTCAGTTCTGATAGGGGAATCTGCATATGCAACCATAGGGGACTGCATTATTTTTTCAATTTATGCCTCTGCACTATGGAGATCACCTTCATGAAACTCCTCCCCCTCAATATCCGGATGATCCTCAACATCCTATGACTCACTAGGCTTTCCTTGAGCTCCATGAGCGGAAGGCATATCATCATGTTGTTCTTCATGAGAAACCACCAGAGGGAGATCTACCTCATGCACACTGTCCCTGGGAGAAGGAGTCCTAGACCTCCTTGTATACACCCTGGCCTTCTCCTCCGAACTTTCAACATTTATCACAGGTGGGGGAACTTCTTCCTCCCCAACCTTGGAGCTTTCCTTCTCTGACAATTTTATGATTCTTCTCCTCTTGGGCACTAGTACATCAACCTCAGGACCCTGATGTTCAGTCCCTTTCTGCTCAGATTTCCTGGTCCTTGTCCTCTGCTTAGCCTTTGGCTTTCTCTATTTTTCTGCTTCCTGGGCCTCTATTTCTTGGACACCTTTAATTTTGATTCTGAATGGAGAATCCAACTTACCCTTGCCCTTAGGATCCTGCTCGGTAGATTCCTTAGAGGTGGAGTGGGGATCCAAATCTCCCATTAGAGCATAGGTGAATTGCACACCATTATTGTCTAGCTCCCATAACTTATGCCTTAGCCACATCCTAGTAAATTTGATAACTGGATCCACTAGTTGCTTCAATTCTATCTTTTCCTCCTCTAACCAATCCACATCACCAATTGGTCTATTTTTTATGGCCTCATAGGCATGATCCTGAATTAAGTTTCAATCATCTTCCAATTGACTGAGAACTACCTTTACATTGTACAACTGAACTGACTCAATTGGAAGATGGGATAATTTCTTCTTCCTGACCTCAAATTCATCATTGCAGTTGGCCCAGTAGTCCTCCAAATTCACCTTATGGCAGTAATATTTGCAGTCCTTCTTTTGAGCTTCTCTTGTAATATCAAATCTGGACCTCTTGGAGTGGAAAGATAGACTAAGGGCACTCAATTCTTCCTTTGAAGCCTGGACAAAAATAATAGAAGGAAAAACCTCTCTAGTGCCAATTCTTAGGGGAAAATCTCCACCAAATCCAGTCTTATGCTTGTCCTTCTTGAAAATAGCATTAAAGTCACAAATCTGCCTGGTTACTTCCAACAAGATAATGTGATTAGTGGGATACCTTGGAAGTCTGTATGGGGCCCTTTGGCAGCCATCAATCTGAATATAGGAGAAAGTTGGGAACTGGATAAACCATGCCCCATATTTCTTGATGAGTTCCTTAGCCTGGTCTGAAATCCTGACATGCTCTGCTTCCTGAAGCATTCTAGTGATATACATGGTAAATGCATCATTT
Organism: Sequoia sempervirens; assembly: GCA_007258455.2. Lineage (NCBI taxonomy): Eukaryota > Viridiplantae > Streptophyta > Pinopsida > Cupressales > Cupressaceae > Sequoia > Sequoia sempervirens. The sequence continues at coordinate 76,003 of VDFB02056227.1, read as the reverse complement.
TCCCTCCTATAGTTTGAACCTCCCAAGTGCAACTGAGGGAAAACTTCATAAATAATATCCTATCTGAAAATTCCCTTTGTATCCAATCCTTTGTAGGGATGGAATCTTGCAAGTGCATAGACCAAATATGAAGTCATTGTGAAAGTCTTGGTCTACAACACATTGGATAACTATTCATGGAGTAATCCACTAATGACCCCTTCCCAATGGTAATTAATCTTCTCTTACTCCATTCTCACAATCACGTGGCACATCCAATTTTCAAACATACCAACATTCTTCAATCCAACCACCCTGCTGAGAAGAGTGATGGCATCGTAGTACTCCTTGAACTTTATCCTGAATAGCTGCTTGGGTAATTTGGAATAGTGTGACTTAGGCTTCTCCAGCCAAGAATTGATAAGTTGTTGTGACTTCATAGTCTGCTCGTCGTAGAACTCTTGAGCTGCCATCATATTGAATGCCACCACATGAGACCTGTTTGGCATATCAAATGTTTGGGCAATGGAGACAGGGTTGAGATTTGCCACAACCCTCCCTTGAGGACCAATTATTCTCTGTGTATCCTGATCATAGTGCCTGGTGCACTCAAGGACCAGCTCATAACACTGCACTGCAGAAGGGAAACTAGCTACATGGGACAAGCCCGATTCCATCATCCTTCTAGCCACCAAAGGAGAATCCTTAGCCGCCATTATTTCTTTGAAATCTTCATAATCCCATGATCTGACATTGGTATTAGTCACCTCTGACCAAACTGAAATGATCTTGCTCTCAAGGATCTTGCTCTTAATGTCCATTTTAATCCTCTCTACATCAGACATGGAGGACCCAGCTACTACCTTGCTAGATTCAGCCTACACTCAACATGAAAATCATAATAAGAACCACAGGAAAGAGGATGCTAATCCATAAGAACACCGTAAGAATGAATCTCATATAGCCATAGTGTTATTAAATTTCATATAAAATGACCACAACGAATTTAGGGTTTCAAGACCATCCGCAAAATCTGAGCCAGAGAGGAATTTTAGGAAATTCTGGGCTAGACGAATTCTAGTGGGATAATCAATAAAACACCCATTTAACCATTAAATTTGATCATTTTTCATCAATAAACCATATGGCAGATCATAAGATAGCATGAAATAATCATTAAATGCATCACAAATCATAAACAAATCCAATTATCTGACGTTCCTTCATATTTCATCAGATTTTGGGAAAATCCGTGAGGGACGGATTTCTACGAGGAACGAGCCAGAGTGCAGTCTTTGGAGAATCAGAGAGACACCAAATTTTAGAGAAATCCAGACCCGACGGAAATCCATGAATAAGTCAACACTACGAACCAATGCAGATTCCAGGAATGAAGGATTCGGCAAGAATCAGTCATCTCGCGGAGAAGTCTTGGTGACTTCCGGGAGGTCACACCGAAGGATGTCATCGGAAGAGGTTTCATCAAGACTTGGTGGTTTTGGTGTAATGTCTCGCCGACTGGGATATAACAAATATATTGATATGACTAAAGGGTAGTCGGGGTAAGGTCCTAGCGAATCTTTTGTGTCTCACCAACTTTCGGGGTCCAAGCAAACACTTCGGCCAAACTAAAGTTTTTCAGTATGGTGTCTCAGTGAAGTTGCGATGTCTTAGCGATAGGTTTTTTTTTTTTTTGAATTTGGCCAGATGTCTTGCCGAATATCGGTATAACTAATGGAGCCTGCTATGACCTCTTGCCGACTAGGGCTTGTCCTGCCAATGGCGTATAAAGAAATGTATGTCGATGAGAGACTTTCTTTTCGGGTGAGGTCTCAGTGATCAAATATGAACTTAGGAAGGCTTCTTGGTGAAAACAGGGTGATCAATATGACATCTCCCCGACTTTGAAGGGTCACAGTGAAGAAAATTCAGAGGGGACAGATAGTCACAATTTTACCCAAACACCAAATCGATCATGAATTTCAAAATGTTTAACTCAGGGCAAGTCAGGGATGGACCTTTCATAGATTTTCTTCACATTTTAGGTCAAATTAAAGATAGAATCACCTGACATGGCACTGCCCTAGGTTTCAAACCCCATTCATCTGCCATTAGCACACAGGAAAGCTTAGAATTTAGTTGTTTGAACTGCTAAACCGTTAATAGGGTTTATTGATTACTCTCAGGCAAGATTCATCAAGATGCAGATAGACAAATGAGCTCAAGACTCACCTAGGAGATGACAAATAACGCAATATTGAACAACCCTAGCATGAAATGATCAAATACGTAGGAATTCAAACCCCACAAGCTCTCATAACATCAAAGTGCCATTCAAAATTCTCAATCAAGGGCCGGGCAATAAAAACATACCATTATAACGTGAAAATCGGTCTCAGAAGCAGCAAATGAAAAGCCGAATGGCATCCACAAAGAACAGGTGCAAGAATGCACAAGAAATCGCCACCAAATCGATCAATTCAAACCCAAACACCCCAAAATGAAGTCAATCAATCACAGGAAAGCACTCCTCAGCTCAAACAATGGAAAATAGTAAGCATGATGGCACAAAAGATCCCAGAAACCAAGTTAAATACATCCTTCAAGGCACACACAAAGCCATTAATGCAATCGATAGGATAGTCAGAAAACCTGGAAAGCCGACGATAGGGTGGAATCTGGGAAAATCCGGCCCATGCAAAAATCCGCGAAGACGAAGAATCCCTGAACCATGATGCATGGCTGGAATCCAAGTGGGATTTGGGAAAATCCGACTAGGGTGGAAAATCCTGAATCAGGGTAAAAACCCAAACTTCATCCATAACTTAGGATTTTCAATGAATAACCTGGGGAAACACTTAGGCAACCAAAAAAAAAAATTTAAGCACATGCCTAAATAAGACAACACCTCAAAAAGAAAGGGCCAAGACGCCAAAATTGAAGCAAAAGAGGGCCCTACCTTCAGCGGGGCGTGTGTGTAAAAATTGCACAACACTAATCACTATAGCTCATTCATTGAATTTCTTCCTAGCTAATGAATTTATACGTCTAGGCTTGTAATGAATCAATATGTCCACACTTGTAATTATTTAATAACTTCTTGTCATATAACTCTACTCAATAATGTTATACAATCATTTACATCTTCTATGAAATCCCTCCTAAAGAGTGTCTTGGAAATTCTTGAGGTGGTGGATTTAGGTTTTTGAAGCTACCCTTTATTGATAATCTCCAAATATTTATTCAAAATTTTATCATAATATATTATTAGGTTGATTTCATAGAGACCTTTACATATAAATATATAATAGATAGACCAAATATTTCCTTAATAAACTATAGTTGTAACAATAGATTTGCAATACCCTCGGTATTTCTATTTTTCTTTGGTTTTGGCATAATAGTTGGCACATATCTTTACTAGATCTATAGAATGTATAGTGAATAGTAATCTTGTAGCTTGCACTAGTCCACTAGTTTTTAAATTTCATATTTTGATAGATGGATTATCCTCAATATCTATTCTAGTGCTAAACTCTTTGAGACCCATGTGTACTAAGTCTATGTCTATTATTTTGACTGGGTCTATTAAAATATTTCATATTAATATGACCCCTTTGAACTCACACTTCATCCTCGTAAATGAGGTCATAATCAATAGAAAAAAATTGAAATATTAATTTAAATTGATATTTTATTATATATATCCATATTTTTCTACTTTTACATAATTAAATTTGAAGTATATTTATTATGATTTCCAATTTTTAACATATTCAATTTTCTAATTCCTAAGTGCTAAAATATTTTAAATGATTATTGTGTTATTCTAGTATACTTCAAAATTTTAGTCATGGTTTGTACATTGCAAGCTAGGTTTCAAGACCAATGAATACTTTGTTATTTCTAGTTTAGAGTTACAAAATACTAAGGAAGTGTGATTACCCATTGGAAACTAGAGTTTCCTTGCAAGTTTGTAGTGAATTACAAAATATTAAATATTTTGGGTTTCTAAGATACAACTAAAGTATAGGTTCTAATGGTAAGTTGCAACTACCTGAACCTGTAAATATGTTTCAAATTTTGGGTTACAACCAAAGTTAAGAGTTTGGAAGTTGTATAGGAGTGAATTTGCACCCCCTTGCAAATTCACCTTTTGCATCTCCTACCTTAGAAGTAATTAATCCCGTTGGCATATTTTTGCTTGAAACTTCTACATTCCATCCACTTGGAACTTGTCCTTAGTGTCAGTGGGAAATATTTGTCAAGGATGCCCGTGCGATGTGCAAACGTCTATGCGGCACGCTTACATCCTGATAGGATTCTTTCTCTTGAAGCTCGCAGAAATGTTACACTTGCAATTGGGGCTGAAGTGTAACACCTCTACGAGATTCTTCCAACTTTTGAATGGTTCCTTTCCCCCCAAAACCTCTTCAAATGGCTATATTTCACCTTCAATCACTCTCTCTTGAACTCTCTCTTGAACCCTCTCTTGAAATCTCTCTTGATTTCTTGATCTCTCTTCAATTTCTTGCTAGTTACAACATTCATTTCACACATCACTTCAAGGTTCTTGTTGCAATTCCAACATCACAACATCTTTCATATCCACAACTCAAGTTCATGCCTTGATTGCCTAGTGAGGCCATCCTTCATCACCAATGGGGTCATGTCGACTTTCCAAGCTCGTTCTCTTGCAGTTTCTTTAATTGGACTTGATCTCCCTTGTACGGAGGTGATATTGTTCTTTATTACTTTGTTGTTGGGATTCAGTAGCATAGTGCCTTTGGTAGTGTTTGGTGATATTTCCATTGCTGCACTTCCTTTCTCCTTCTTTATCATATTTCTATTGTTGCTATACTGGTTGTTCATGGAGGTGGAAAAACCAAAGTAGGGGTTTGACTGAGGCAAACCCCTAAATAGCCCTAACATTTTCCCCTCTTGGCTATGTGCAGGTACATTTTTCATGTGGAGCTTGCTGGAGAATTGGACCTCCGGTGAGTTCGTTCTTATCTCATCTAATTCATCACTTTCATAGCATTTACTTCCATTATTCAACTTTATTTTATTCTTGCATTGCACTTATTTCCTTTAGAGTAGGTTGTTAGTAGGTTTTGGAGTATTCTTCCTGTCACTTTCTGCTCGCTGTGCGTACGAACGCCAGTACATAAGTGAGATGAGAGTGTGGTGTGTTGTCATCCCTTTTCTGCACTTTCATCCTCTACAAGTGAGCTAGGGGTGAACCCACAAAAGTTGTTTACAATTGGAGTGAGGAAGGAAAAGTTGAAAAAAATGACCCCATGCCAAAAAATTTTAGTTTTTGGGTTCAAACGAACCAAAAGAGGGTTTGAATGAACCAGGGTTCGAGCAAACCTTTTCAATGAGCTTCCCACCATTCTTGCCAGTTCGAGCGATCCCCCCTTTTCCCACCTTCCCACTCTCTAGCACATAAAAAATCAGAAATTTCCCTTCGAAGCTCAGGTTGAGGATGAAAATGGAGGAGATTTCATAGACCCAAATGGATGATGGTATTCCTCAGAATGAGCTATCCAATGAATATAATTTTAATATGTTTTGGTTTTATTATGTATTTGTTTTTTTAGTTTTATTAAACATAGGTTTTTCATTGAAAATCAAGCTCTTTGTTTTGCACATGTGGAAAAATAGCAGATTATCAAAAAAAAAATTGAAAAATATGACTACACCAAATATTGAAGTCCTTGATCCAACAAAAAAGAAAAGTGAATTTCGATACATACAAAAAAAGTTACACATTATACGATTCGCCTATGTCTGAATTGTAATTGGTTTGACTTTGAAACTTGATTAAGGAAAAAATATTCAATAAAACACTATATAACCAATTGGAAGCACTATATATCAGAGTTAAAAATCTAAATTCGAAAGAATTAGAATTTTATCCTTCATGGAAAAAAAATTATGCGTTATACACTGAACGTCACTCCTTAAAAATGTTGTTTTTTGAAAAAAACTAGTTTTCGAAGGAGATGGAAAAAGAAGTGCAATCTGATTCCAAATTTTTTGAAAAAAATATATTTAGAATCTACAGACAAAATTTCACAAAACTCTAGTTTGCACCATCTTCAAATTCCTCACGGTTTAGCTGCTATAGGTGCCTGAAAGTGAAGATTTAATTAGAAAAAAATATTTTAGTGTCCAGTTTGGCCAAAAATTGTAAACTAGTATTGTGGGATCACGCAGAGTTATAGTCCAAATCCCAAAACTATGCTTGTTTAGTCCTACAACACAAGTTTTTGGATAAACAGACTGACAACAACACCTAAGAGTTCTCTTCATTCTCTATCCTTCCTTTAGACGTCTACACGATTGAGGTAGTTTAGGACAACCTTCAACTCTTGATCCTCCGTAACCTGGGATCGGTGAGTGGTTGGTCCCCCTTTTCTAAAAAAGTAATTTGGAACTACTTGAAAGTTACAAAGTGGTTATGGGTTCCAAATGGATTTCACATTTATGGTATGTTTAATGCAAGATATTATTAAACTCCAAAAAATTGAAATATGATATCAAGTTTCAAATTTGGATTATATTTTACAAATTGCATAAAATTTATGGACTCTAGAAAATTTATGAAATGGAACCACTTTTTGAAATAGAATTTAAAATATTTGATTATAACCTATCTCTTCTTAAACATATGATTACTGTTAGGGAACCATAAATTTTAAAGTTGAGGGTAATGCAGCCATATCAAGATGTAATACAACCTTTGGAAGGAATTGAATATGATATACAAATGAGATTTCTCATAATGGCTAACTTTGATGGGGATCACAAGGGGATAAAATAGAGCACTATAAATTCAATGAATTTATAGGTGCCAACAGGGCTAATCCCGTTGAGACCTTTGGGTGAAATTTGAAAGTTGTGTCACACTTTTATAAAGGAAATAGCCAACACTAAGCTAACTTTTTAACTTGAATTAGTATGAAGTGACATATATGTTTAAATTTTAAAATTGTATAAACTAATAAAATATACATGTTTTAGTGTATTTTATGCTTATATTTTTTGAAAATGTAGGGTCAAAAAAGGTAATCCTTTTTCACACTTAATTTGAAATAATGGACACATAATTAACTTAATTATGCCTTGGAGTGGTGTTGTAAGGTGTTGTACACATTCACACCTCTCTAGGGTCCTTATTTAATTAAAATCTATTTAAATTTCACCTTTTGCAAAAGTGTTGTAAAGTGTTGTAACACATTTTCACACTTTTCAAAGGTTTATTCAATCAATTAATCCTAATAGACCCCTCTTCTACTTAAATTGAGCCTTATTTATGGTGTTCTAAAGTGTTTAAAGACACTCTCACATTTATCTAGGGTGATATTAATCAATTGAGTTTAATTAGACTTAATTGGACCTTTAATTCAAATTCAAGCCCTCTAAATTGTATTTTTCGAGAGATCAATCCTGACGCTCAGTAATTAAATATTATAACATTTCATTGGGAAAATTTAGGTCTTGGAAAATGGTGCTAGGACCCATTCACCCTAGGTGGTGAATGGGTCCTCCCTTAATAGGACCCCCTTTTTTTTCATATTCTAACTGGGTTTTTAATGTACTTTTCATCCCCCGAAGCAAGGTCCTGGGAAGTTGTGCCAGGACCCATTCGCCCTAGGTGGTGAATGGGTCCTCCCTTAACATGAAAACTCTTTTTGAATTTCATATTGGTGGGATTTTAATTAATTTCATTTCTAGATCTGATGTCGGCTTGAATTATTTGAATTTCGGGGTTTATTCTCCAATTATGTATAAATAAAAAGTTATTTTACATAATTTCACCTAGAACTAAAAGAGAAAATTACAAGCAAGCAAGAGATAAAGAACTTTCATGAGATCAAGCATTCATAGTCAAGAAGCAAGCAAAAGTGAAGTTTGGAGCAACATTTCAAGATCTTCAAGCTCATTTTGTATCCAAGATCAAGCATTATTGAAGGTTGATGATAGATGCCTATGGAGAATCATGAAGGATTCTATGTGTTGGGAGATAGACAATTCATACAACCAAGCCTAAGGACTTGTTTCCTAAAGTGATTCCATCTTCTATGATCATCCTATTTGCATCCTACAAGAGGTATTTTTCAGATTTGTGATTCATTAAAGACATTAGACATCTCCTTTAGTGAGTCCTTCACATTGTTCATATTTCATTCAAGGGTTTTATCCTAACACAATTGGATATAATTTCCTTTACATTCTCATAGATCTTAGTCTTAAATACACTTAAGATTAGGATCACACACATTATTGCATGTTTCATATTTTCATTCATGATCAAAGGTTTAATTACCAATAAGGGGTTTGACTAAGGCAAACCCCTATCCACCAACAAACAAAAAAAAATGTTTTGCAGGTTATTGGTAGATCTGAGTTCAAAAATAGGAATTTCGAGGTGCAAAGGAGAAGAGCAGACCTAGAAGTTGATACCCATATTTAGAGATCTCTAGAAGAGCCTAGCAAGACCCATTTTCCTTTGGTGGCTAATGATTCCCCATTAGGGGTTGAGAGGTAGCAGATCAAAGACATTGCAAGCTTTTGTTTTCAGTTCAGAGTCTTCAAAATAGGCCTACTAGGACCCATTTGCCTTTGGTGGCAAATAAGTCCCTATCAGCAATTCAGGAAAGCCAGATTTGACTAGGTGCACAATTTCATCTCCTTCTTGTTTTCCCAAAAAAATTACAAATTCATACTATTTTATGTTAGATTTATGAATTTCATGTGTTAGATCTAGAATTAGGGTTTGCATACTGCTTGAATTTATTCTCCACAAGTTGTGATTTAGCTCACCACCCCATCCTTGCATAAAGGAAATATTGCAAGATCCTTTAATTTTGATTCAATTTACCTCTTGGGTTGATAGTTATTTCAAGATACTTGGATCTCATCTTTTGAATGAAACCCTAATATAAAAAAATTCTAGGTCGAAGGTATTCTCTTATCTTCCCCTTCTCTTTTCCAATGTTTCAGAAAATAAAAAATTATTTGAATGTACTTTTAATAAAATTGACACTATAATTTAATTACTAATAAAATTATAAAAATTAGGTTAAATAGGGATGTCACTCATTATATAGTAACTTTTTCCTTCAATGTGTTTTAACTTGATACTTTAATGCATATATTAATTTTTCCCATGTTTCAATAAATATTTTTGAATTGTAGGGTAAAAAATTGTCACCCTTGACAATTTCACTTTAGGTTTAGCCCCCCCTATGTGTATGGAGCTAATTATGCATTTAACTACTTGTTTTATAAATATCTATATAAAATCAAACTAAGGGAAATAAAAATAAGCATTTAATATTTTCCCCGAACACTTTGGGCCCTAAAAATAATGGGTCTAGTCTAGGGCACCCCATGCCCTAGACCACCTCTTTTTGGATCCAATTTGAATATGTCAGCGTCAGTATTTTATTATTTGAATTTCCAATTTCAATTAGACCATCAATCAATATTTTATTTTTGGGAAATTAGAACAATTGCATATAATTACTATTCATTTTATCATTTAAAATCCTAGAAGCACACAAGGAAATTTAATGAATAAAATGAGAAATCAAGGGAAATAAAGAGTAGAACTATCAACATTATTGTAGAATTCATTCATGTTAAGCATCATGTCAATCATTCATCATGTTTTTATATAAGTTTGTTCATGTTTTATGATCATTTATTTCGTGAGTACTAACACTTACAGGACTTCAAGATCAATAAATCAAATTCTCCTTGAAGATGACAAGTACTTGACTTAAATAGATCAAGGAATGTAAATCTAAGTGGTGAGTTGTAGCATTAGTCAATTCATTACTTGTTTCATCATTTATCCTCCACTCTACCGAGGGTAAGCTCTGCTTTATAAATCGTCATAGATGTTGTGGAGGTAGAAATACCAAAATTAGGCTTGACTTAGGCAAGCCCCTATACGAAACAACTCTTCCCCCTCTTTCTTGTTTACAAGTTTTCATATCTAAAGCTAACTGGAGGAAGATAAAGAACAATTTCTCATTCATGTATCTAAGTCATACAAGTTTTCAAGCCATGAAAACTAGATTTTTTCACCTATAGGAAATTTTTTGACAATGACCCCAAGAGAAAAAGAGCTACAGAGTGGAGACTTCAAGCCCGTGTTTTTAAATTTCATAAAATAAGAGTATAGTCTAGGGTGCACCATGCCCTAGACCAATTAAACAGTTTCAGATTTACACACCAAGTTCCTTTGTGTCTGCTCAATTCCCTTCTAAATTTTGTTTCAAACATTTTGTATTCAATTAAACTAACTACATAAGGAATACTAGGGTACAAATCTCTAGACTACAATTCCCCACATTCCTCTACTAATAATAAGAAAAATAAAGATGTAGATGATTTTCTATAGATCGACTTGTATGTGTAGTATACCTTTTGTGTCTTTGTGCTTTTTTCTTTTAGGTAATGTGATCTCCCAAAAATGTGTTGCCTGGCACATTTTCATGTTTTTTAGTTTTCTATGGATGACTCTTTTGTTCTTGTTGGTACAAGGATACAAAAAAAAACAAACTTGTCATGATATTCATCCATTTGTATCTTCATTCATCTTTATGTTGTGAATGTACTTTCTTTGTTTCTTTTGGGAATGATGCAAAGTGTTGAGACATTTAGGTATCTTCCATGTTGACCCAAAAGCTTGTGCATTGTCTTAATGTGTTATTCCCCCTTTGTGTTTGTAGTTCCACAAGTATTTGGGGAATGATGTCAACTTTGAGCATGATCATATTTTACATTATCTCTCATCTACACTAGACCCAACTCTATGGATCCCTTATGTGATAATTATGTCTTGTTAATTATGTAGTTTTTTTTGGGGCAACCCCTTGTCATGAGTTAGCTTGTTTGGAACATATCATTTGGCAAGGGTTTTCCAACAACATCTCATGGCTTTTCATTGTTGCAAATAACATTTTATTCTACCTTAAGGGAATTTTCTCCCAATTGGCATTTGAAATTACTTTAAGGTGGGGGAATACATTCCATTGTGTGATTCACTTTGTTCACATGCATTGAACTTAGTGATGCTTCTATAACATATTGATCATATTTTGGAGCGCCTTATTAGAATTATTTTGAAAATTTTGAGTTTTTCTTATAATTATTGGTATGGTTGACATGAGAAATCGCCTAGTAAATATCGAACTTCACTAGCCCTACTATTGTAGAAATGCACTTAGTGAATATCAAACTTCACTATCCTATGTTTTCTTATCAAGTTCACCTTGTGAATATCAAACTTCACTAGCTTGTGATACTTTCATTCATGGGTCACATAGAAAATATCAAACTTTTCTAGCCTTGTCATTTATGTATGCCTTCAATATACATCCTAGTAATAATTTTTTGGAGCTTAGTAGTCCATGATGTCATACCCCCTTTCTCATATGTGCACCATGTTTTCATCGTGTTTGCATTATGTGTGCATCGTTATTTCATTATGTTTGCATTAGGTTTGTATTGCATTATTTTTTGTGTCTTCATTATGTATGCTTCATTTTTTTCATGTTGTATTTTACCTCATGTGTGTGCAATCCTTTGTCTTTACATTGTTATTTTGTAGGATCTTGAGCCTTGGGGCTATTGTATCCCTTATATTTGGTGTCGTCCTACCACTCCAATGTTTGGATAAAAGAACCCTTCTTGAATTATCATTACTTTAGAGTGAGGATGAGTGTAAGTTTATGCTCTCACTAAGGTGGGGGCTAAATGCAGCATTGTAAATTGTCACCCAGCTAACAATTTAACACTAGGCTTAGCTCTCCCCTATGTGCTTGGACCTAATTATGCTCTTAAATTTCCTATTTTGTGGTAGATTTTGGGAAATCAAAATAAAATTAGGAATTAATATTTAATATTTACTTAACAACATCAAAAGCCCCAAAATAGGTCTAGACTAGGGCACCGCCGCCCTTGTCTAGCATATTTTATCTCAATTTAAAATATGTTATTACTATCATTTTAACATTTAAAAAATTTAGATTTATTTATCAACTTTTGATAATTAATTTTGTGTGGAAATGATTAAATGTATATAAATTCAATTCTATTTCATGTAATGAGATTCTAGAAAAAATATAATTACAATTGAGAATCTTGAAAGTAGTCAAGAGCAAAAAAAGTAGAATTTATAGAACTTATTATCAACCGAGATTCATGTTTGTAATGCATCAAGTTCATATGTGATATTTTTCATGTTTCATATTCATTTGTTTTATGAGTACTAACACTTGCAATACCTTCAATCAAGAAACCAAATCTCCTTGTATGAGATGAGTACAATGACTTTAGTCCATCAAGGAAAGCAGGTATGAGAGGTAAGTTGTAGCACTTGTCAATTCATCACTTGTTTAAATATCCATTTTTCCTCTACTCAACTAAGGGTAAGAACTCTTTACATAATCACAGTTTTTGTGGTGGTGGAAACACCAAAATGGGGTTTGAATTAGGTAAGCCCCTATATGGAACAAGCCTTTCCCCCCTCTCTTGTGAGTAGGTGGTAGATCTAAAGTGGGTTTGGGAGAAGATTGAAGACCTAATTGTAAGATCAAGCATTCAAGCATCTTATTTCAAAAAATTAGGGAAAGTGTAATTAATCATCAATCGACGAAGCTCCAAAGCTAAGTCCAAAAAGGAAGAACCTATAGATAGTAACCTTTTGAGATTTGTTCATGGATTCCTAATATCCGCATTGTTTAGACTAAGGTAACACTACCCTTGTCTAGCCAATTTGAGTCCTAATTTCTATGAGTGATAATTTTAATAAATCTCCTTGAAAGAGGATATAAAATCTTGGAAAATATTTCATTTTTTAGAAAAAATATTAACTTTTGTTGCCAAGTCTTTCCTTTTTCTGAAAATAAAAATAAAAATTATAGGAATTATTTTTAAAATGGATATAAATTTATAGAAAATCTTGGCGAATCTTATTAAAAATATGCAAATGAATCAATTACCATGGTGAATCCCTCCTTTTTTATTTATTTTTTATTTTTTATAGAAACATGAGGGCCTAAGGGTGGCGATAATTGACTAGTTTAAGGTACAATGATCATTTTTATAATTCCTTAATTTAATAATACTTTAAATAAGTTTGTCACCACTATTAATTTTATTTATAATCTAATGGTTTTGGTTCTATTTCGCGATCCAAAATGTACCCACTAAGATCCAATGCCCATGCGGCCAAAATTCCATTTTAGGACCCATGGGCATTGAAGATTTATAAGTACATTTTGGCCCATGGAATTTAACCCCATCTATTATATTTTAAATGTTCAATGATGCAAATAAATTTTTGGGCTTGATGGCAATTGTAGCTCCATGAGTACATTTTAACCCATGGAATACTGTTAGTGTAGGTTTTTTTTTTTCCTTATGTTTGGGGTATTTATTTTTTCCTACACATATTATTTAAGCTTGCTTAGGTTTATTAGATGTGGTAATATGAGGACATGTGGAAAAATACAATAGCTACATGTGTCACTCTCTCCCCACACATGGGTAGTTGAGTTACACATCCTCTTTTGGCTTGTTGTGCCACCTCTCATAACCACTATTTTGTTTTTACCTGAGTAGTTTATGGGGTAGTTGGGTTTCTCACCCACTTTTGGATTTATGATCCACCTCTCTCCTATCTTCACTTAAGGAGGTTATGCCACATGTCTTTTCATTTACCAAGTAGGTGATAACCTCCCACCTTTTATGGGTAGTAGGAGTTAATGCACCTCTTGGATGTATTTTCCCTTATTCTTCTATACATTAAGCACTCTCCTCTCACCTTCACAAGTTCAGCTGGTTTAGCTAGTTCGGTGATTGTTCTGTGAGAGTGACAAGAGTATTCTCAAAATTCTCTTGCAGTGTTATCTCTATTTTCTCTCTTGCTCTAATTTAGATTTCTTCTCCATTCTACTGTTTTGATTTTTAATCATTTGTTGAGTGGAGTGTATATGATCTACTACCGACAACAGATCCTATCTCAGTTATTGCATAATCCAACAAATACAACCCCAACCATTCAATTATAAATAAATCAATGTTGGTGATCTTAAAAATTAGTGATATATCCTTAAAGTAACCAATGATTATAGGGTATGTGCAGGATCATGATGGGCCAAAAAGTGGTGATATGATGGGTATGTGTAGGGTATGTGGCCGATGAATTTTCTTTAACCCAAAATTGATGAAATGAAAAGGGTTTTTAAAGGATATTCTCAGCTTTCCACCAATATAAATTATTCTTTACATTGAATTTAATAAATAATTATTATTTATTTTCTATTTGAATTACAACTAAAGTCTTGATTGATAGGCTGATTGAAAAAAATCTATAGCTTTCAAATAGTATAACATTTTTTCATTCTGAAACATGTGTCACATTCTATGCTTCACATACTATAAGATAAAAAAAGAAAAAAATGATTTTCATGAAGTTTTGACCATGTTAAGGTGATCAAACATACACATTTTTATATTTTTAAAAAGTTGTAATAAAAAAATCATAATTAATTATTTACTAGGAAAAAAATTACAAAAAAATATGCATCACATTGGGACATGACTCCCATACTTATATCTAAAATATTATAAAAAAATATGATCATTTTATTGTGGTTAGGGTGGTCAAACAGACACCCACTTCTTATTTTTTCCCTGAAATTTAAGTACTACTGCATTGAAATTTCAAATTTTCACCAAATAGATTTTGTTTTTTAAAATAAACCTAGTAGTTTAGAAACTAAATTCAATTTTCTATAGATTTTATTCTTACATATTTTTGAAATAATATAGATAAATTATTCAAATTTTTATGTCAAGTTGTCTAACTCTAATTTTTCTAAATTTTTTGCCACTTAAGGGCCTATTTTTTCCATGATGATCCTGCATGTATACTCTATATAATATTATTAATGAATCAATTTTATTTTATACTATAACTTATAAAATTTAGATGAATTTTATCTAATTAGTTATCGAATATTATGGTGAATTTTTTATTTTAAAAGTTTAATAAAATAAATATTTTATCGATTAAACTAGGAGTAGAATAAAATTTTGTAAAAAATTGGTGATTCAAGTCGCCTTACAACTTGTACTATTAGCCAAATTTTGATTCCCCAATTTCAACTATTAGCCAATTGGCAAATATTAGCTACTAAAAAAATCATTCATTTATATGACAGGTTCTTTTGTCTCTACACTCTATTGTTCTGTGATTAACTTTTGTACTTTAAGTTTTGTAATTTTCTATACATTTATATCAATTTGTTGTATAAATTTGTATAATCAAATCAAGTTAACTCCAAATCTATCAAAATCAATATCATTCCCCTATAAACATGTGTTAGGATAGGTGACATTATAATTGCTATCCTAAGTTGAAATTATGTGTCTCCACATTCTTTGGAAAGTGTCCCTGAGGACATGAGAGGCAAAGTATTTATTCTTTATTTTACTATGAAAAATTGTAATTATATTCATAGAGGTGGACCCACTACGATGACGGGTACAAAGAATCCTGAGAGAATATTCTTTTTGGCATCCACTTTTTGGGTGGGGACCAACCAGAAGTGTATGATCTCGCATTTTCATTTGCATGTTGTCCTGGGTTGGGCACCCAAGTTTTCATGTTCTAGGTATGAGCCATGGGAGCCATCAAAGAGTAATGGAGCACTCGAGATTGACTTATTATGATTGGCTATGGGTTAGGCACCCATGTGAAGGCCATGTGAGCATTTAATATTTTTCACCATGTTTATGGTTTGTCCACTAAGAGGGGCATGGTTTTTTCCAAGTGGTTTTACTTATTGTTTCAAGATACCACAAGTTGTATTCTCTCCCAAAAAATTCTATATATTGGAGCATTGAGATGGTGGTTTCATAGTTTTATTTACAAGTTGATAGAGTAACGAAGTGATGCCGAAATTTAGAGAGGATTGTTGTATTGATTTACTTCTTTTAAAGATTAATACAATCATTGTATCTCTTTAAGTGTGGAGTTTTTTCCCGCAAGGGTTTCTCCATGTATATCTTGTGTCACTTGTGATTCTCAACTTGTGGTATTATTATTTTTATTTCATTCTTGGAATTCTAATCACATTATATATTATTGGTAATATTGAATACATATTTTTTATATTTTTAAATGCAATGTTAAGTTCATATTGCTGCAATTTTCACCTTGATTATCCAACAAGAAGAGCCAAAACCTTGATCCACCATTCTAGATATTCTATTGAGGTTAGTAGCTAAGTGGTTGTATGTGATCAATTTTGTTTCTTTCTAGTTTAATGAAGGAGAACGTGTTATTTAGACCCTATATCCCTTTTTCCCATATCAATAAATTAACCCCTTCTTAGTGTTATTGGAGGTTTTGTAGCTAAGGCTGGTTTGGTTAAGATGAGCTTGAGATTTAAATTTATCTTGAAGAATGTTTAATCTCTCTACATAGTTTTTAACTATCGTTTTACTAATACCAATCATAATCTATATCTCTTCTTTAATATAAAGGATTCCCCCTCTAGAGATTGAACCCTTTATTCTAGCTTCTATAATTCTCCTTTAGATAACTCAATTCCTCTAAATTATTCTATTTATCATTGATAATATTAGGAATATTAAGCTCTCTAACTAAGACCTCCTTGAGTAGTTGGCCAAGAATAAAAGATTAAATATTAGTTTTATTTATTTTTAAAATAACCATTTTAGAATAGAATGTGGAATTTTATCATTTTCTAAAGATCACAAGATTTTTCTATCACTTTCCAAATAATAGATGCCATAAATTATATATCAAAGAAAATGGGAAGGTAATATTTTCAAGGTAAGAGACATGTATTATAAAAAAGGTCATTTATTACCTATATTATCCTTCTCCTTCCCATTTTTGGAGGGAGTTGGGTCATAACTAGGATTATAATACATCTCCAAAAAGCATATATTTCCCAACTTCAATATAGCATCCAATCTCAAGGAGGTAGAAAAAGGATTAGGGTAATTTTCAGGAATGTAATATTTTAAATGAACATCCTCATTAGACAATGGTGTTTTAATTTTTCACAAGAGAGGATAATTATCAAGATCTTGGTACAAATAAACAACACATAATTTATTTAGAGAAAAATCAAACACTAAGCACTCCAAAGAGGGCAATAGAAAGAAAGGGATACTAACCAATACAACATTCCGTAAATGATTGAGGAGGAAAAATGAAAATATTAAATGAGGTTTAATATACCTTATAAAGTAATTTAGTGAATAATTTGTAGAGCTAGATCATCCCAAGGATTTAGAAGGGATACATGATCAAACCTGGACTAGGGCTTCTTCATCTTCTCCTTTCCCCTATAAAAATAAATTTAAATCATAATTTTTTATCCCCCATTTATTATAGATTTTTAAATTCCTATCATTAACATACTAGAAACTAGTGCAATAAAGCCATACAAAATATTTTATTTAACCCCTCTATTTCAACTCATTTGGTCTCCCAACTATTGAAGAAATTTAGACAACACCAAATAAATTCATTAAAATCATTCCATATAGTATCAAGTCATTTTTTATAAAATCCTCCATGCAATACAACTTTTTCTCATAAATTAAGAAAGTGACTAAATTTAGTTTATGTTAACCTCATGGGACCCAAGAAGACCACAAATATGACAACCGAGGGATTAATAATGGTTGAAATAGATAAATAATGGCACACCTCTATTAAAATTCACCATAAGATCAAAGTAGATCCTTCTTAAAACATCTCCCAATGTTACAACTTTGGTTAAAGGTAAAACTCACCTAAGCCAAGACCAAGTTAAAAATGGGATCCTTCATATCATCTTTAATAGTACATTTAACATCACTTTTGGATTCATTTTTATTGATAGCTTTACCCTAATTCTCCATTTGGTATAACCTTTTTGTGTAAAATAATAATTCAAAAAAAAGTTAGAGTAATAAGTTATTTCACTTAATTAATTACATCATATTGGTTAATTAATTAAGTCACTTATCACTTTAGTTACTTAAGCTAAACTTAGGCAAATTAATAATTAATTATTTATTAATTATTAAGTGTGCACACTAGGGTTTCCTTTTAGGGTTAAATGCATACATTGCTTTTATAAAGTAATTCATCTCATGTAATTTCTCAATTCCTGAATACAATTCATTTGCACATCTTCATGCAAATTGCTCTGCTTTTTCTGTTTTCTCTTGTGGAAGGATTTTTCTGGTTTGCATGTCTGATCTTGGTTTCTAACATGGTATCAAAGCCTTGATTTTTAGCCCCTTCTCATTTTTTTAGAGAATTTCAGTGCAGAGTACATTTGAGGTTCCTTGAGGGTTTCATGCCTTGAGCCTATTTCTGGCTATGGCTGCAAGATCTTCTTGAGGTTGTCTCTCTATCTGGGTTTTATTGCATGGTCACTTTCGGTGTGTGTTGGAGAAAATATAAGCTCATATTCAAGTCCAGGGCTGTCGAAAAAGTCAGGATCAACTTTTGTCTCACCTAAATCTAACATTTTATGCCAAAGTTATGGGGGTTTGAAGATTTGCTAGATTTGGGAGTTGCGAAGCTTCTAGTGCATTTTGAAGCATATTGGCCCTTGCCATCAATTCTAGAGAGTCTGAGAGACAAAAATTGACATATAATACACCTATATTCTTGTCGGCTATTCGTGAGGATTTTTTTTTTTACCTAGCAGGTCGTACGACCATCCAGGTACATGGTATGATTATGTAGAATAAAAATAATATTTTTAATTTTTCATGTTCTGCAATTTTTATTGGGCTATATCAAATATTCATCGGGTTTTTTTCATAAATATATTCAGGCTATTTAAATATCATTGGTGGCATATCATATATATTATGGTGGTTTGAATTTTATTCTTCTATGAGTTTTAGTACATTTTTTGCGGAGTGTTAATTTGTAGGGGTTGTACCCCATACCCTCTGCTGCCTATGGTCACATCTACTATCGACATCATCATCGACCATTGCTTCTCTAGTCTCTGTCGGCTTCTATTTCGCTGCTCATCTCTGTCGGTGTTTTTCTAGCCACCTCTAGTATTGGTTTCATCCTCCCGTGCCCCACTCCCAAGCTCCTGATCATATCATAGCCCCAGGGGGGGTTCCTTTGACCAGCGGTGGCACCACCCGTAGCGCCACCATTTCCCAGCTCGCTCGCCACCTGCCTGGTGGTGGGATTTTATTTTTCAAATTTTTTCCCTTGGTCATATGGTAGACCAAGGGCCAGTCTGAAAGGTGCTTAATTTTTGCACCCTATTAGCCTTCAAATACCCTAAATTTCCATTATATAGCCCTTTTTTTCATTTTGCCATAACTTTTGACCCTAGAGGAAATTTTTTTGAAACGAGATATCATCGGAAAGCTAGCGAGCCCAATTTTCTCATGGTACAGTTAGTTTTTAGAGATTTTGTAGTTTAGGTGCACTTTTTTCTATTTGATGTTAGATGTTCATTTATGGCTTCCGAGCTCATAACTTTTTGCCACAATATCTGATTTTAGTGATCTTTCCGGTGTTGGAAAGGTATTGAGGTGCTCTACGTTGCTATCTATGCACCTTTTTTGTATCTATCCCAAGTTGATTGTTAGTCTAGATTTGGCCCGATGGGTGTTTTGGAGATTACTTGGATATTTTGGCAGTTGGGAGGGTGCAACTTGAATCTTTGCACTTCATTTCAGTATTACATCATTCAATAATCTACTATTGCTTCATAGATTCTAGGGTTATTCTATTTTGTGAGTTTACTAGTGTTCTATGGCATTGGGTCTGCTGTTGCTTTATCATGATTCCTTGAGTCAATCAGTGATTCTCATATGGTTTTAGTAGTAAAAATTTTTATCTTTCCTTGCTTGCCGAATTCAAGTTCCAGTGTTACTCCACAATGTTCTTCTAGTACTTCTTTGCAACAGGTGATCTCATTGTAGGGGGTTTTGTCCAACTGGGTTTTCTTCTCTACCTCATTCTTGCATTTGTACATGGGTACCTGATTAGGCCTTGTTTTCGAGACCCATCTTTGCTTTCATGCATCTTTTCCTTAGTGTTTTAGCTACTTCCTAAGTTCATCTTAGGGGGGGTGTTAGAGTAATAATTTATTTCACTTAATTAATTACATCATATTGGTTAATTAATTAAGTCACTTATCACTTTAGTTACTTAAGCTTAACTTAGGAACGTTAATAATTAATTATTTATTAATTATAAAGTGTGCACACTAGGATTTCCTTTTAGGGTTATGCATACATTGCTTTTATAAAGCAATTCATCTCATGTAATTTCTCAATTCCTGAATACAATTCATTTGCACATCTTCATGAGAATTGCTATGCTTTTTCTGCTTTTGTCTTGTGGAAGGCTTTTTTTTGGTTTGCATGTCTGATCTTGGTTTCTAACAAAAAAAAAAGAATAAAATTTCCCTCTTTGTATGTGTGATAAATTTATAACTCTGTTAAGGAGTTAGTCAATAATATTGCATAAAAAATAAGGTTTATAATTTTACAAGGTTAATTAACCTTATATAGGTTATTTATCATATTTAGAGAATCACATGTTCAACATTTACCAATCCTAACACCTAAGTTTGAGGCAGGATTTGAATCCCAAAATGCTACCACAACTTTCACATAATGATTTGTTTGGGAACTAAGGATAATAGAGCTTGGTTCCTAGAAAATTTCTATAGCTATCTTCAATAATCCTCCCCCAGTGTTAGGTTCAAATTATCTTTATATGTTCCATAAAAATTAATCCAAACATAACCAATACTAGTATGGATCTATTTCACCTAACTTATTAGGATCCCCTTTTCAATTGTGTTAGATACTTTCCAATTGTTAGGATAGGTGACATTATAATTGCTATCCTAAGTTGATAACTATGTATCTCCACATTCTTTGGAAAGTGTTCTAGAGGAAATGAGAAGTAAACTATTTATTATTTATTTCCCTATAACAAATTGTAATTACATTCATAGAGATGGACCCACTATGATGATGGTTACAAATAATTTTGAGAGAATATTCCTTTTGGGCATCCAACTTATGTGTGGGGACCACCTAGAAGTGGATGCTCTTACATGTTATTTGCATGTTATCCTGGGTTGGGTGCTCGATCTTACCCGTTCTGGGTTAGAGCCGTTAGAGCCATCGAAGATTTATGGAGCACTCCAAATTGACAAATTTTTATTGGCTATGGGTTAGGCGCCCATGTGAAGGCCATGTGATCATTTAATATTTTTCACCATGTTTCTAGGTTTTTCACTAAAGGGATGTGGGTTTTTCTAGGTGGTTTTACTTGTTCTTTCAGGATACCATATGTGGTATTCTCTCCCACAAACCTCTATATTTTGGATTCTTGGGGTGGTGGTTTTTATGAGTTTGTTTGTAGGATGTCAGAGTAATGAAGTGCTACAAAAATTTAGAGGATTACATTGTATTGATGTACTTCATTAAAGATTAATATAAGCATTACATCTCTTTGGGTGTGGAGTTTTTCCTGCAATGGTTTCTCCACATATATCTTGTGTCACTTGTGATTCTCAACTTGTAGTATTTTTGTTTTGCTTTCATGTTTACAATTGCTAATCACATATCATAATGTTTATAATTTTGAATACATAATTTCATATTGCTGCAAGTTTCACCTTGATTTCCAACATTTGGTATTAGGCTTAACAATTATGTTGAGAGAGGGATGCCTTTCTATTAAGTCTTGAAGTTTTTTGGTTGCAGTGGGAGCTTGTACATTGTGGGTTTTGTGGATTCATGAAGAATATTGAAAACCATGGATTCTACCTCTTGTCTAGATATTGAGAAATTTAATGGCACTAGATATGAGATGTGGAAGTTAAAGATAAAGGATCTCCTTGAAGAGAGAGATCAGTGGTTGGTAGTTTCAAATGAAATGAAACTAGATTTAATGTCTAATGATTATTGGAAGAAAATGGACAAGAAGGCATGATGAACCATTCGATTGTGCCTTGTATATTATGTCCTCTTGAATGTTTCAAAAAAATCTACCACATACAAGTTGTGGAGGAGGATAGGTGATATTTACCAAACCAAAAAGTCTAACAAATAAATTATATATCAAAAGACACTTGTATTTTTTGAAAATGAAGGATGGTGATTATGTTGCAAAATATTTAAATGATTTTAATATGATTATAATTCAGCTTGCATCTATATATGTTAAGATAGAATAAGAAGATAAATGTATTTTGTTTCTTTTTTCTTTACCTGAATCTTGGGAAAATCTAATTGTTGTCATAAGTGGTGGTGGTACAAAACCAAAGATAGATATTCTCATTTCTATACTTCTTTTAGAAGAGATGAGAAGAAATTCCATGAATGTGTGCTCCCAAGATGCCTTGCATGTGTGAGGAAGGTACAAAGAAAAAGGAGGGTCTAAAGGGGACAAAAAGAGAGACAAGTATAAAGGACATTCTAAAATCCTCAAGAAGAGAAGAGTAAAGTGTTGGAATTGTGGTAACAGAGGACATGTGAAGGAGTGAAAAAACAAGAAAAATAGTTTAGATACTTCCACAAAAAAGTCCGTAGAAGATGGTGATTCTGATGCTTTATTTATTTTTGTTAACATTAATAGTGATGACACCTAGCTTATTGATTTAGGTTACTCCTACCATATGACTTCTCACAAGGAGAGGTTTACTTCATATTTAGCTTATGATTGGAGAGAAGTTTTCCTTGGTGATAAAAAAATGAAGAAGCTTGTTGGTAATGGAATGGTAAAGTTGTGTTTCAATGATGGAAGGGTTAAAACCCTTAATCATGTTTTACATATTCCAATACTTGCGAGAAATTTACTTTTAGTATCCAAATTGAATGATTCTGAAATGCATGTGACATAAATGACAAGTATGGCTGTAGGTTGGTAAGAGGGAGTTTGGTGATTGCTAAAGGATCTTAGATAGAGACTTTGTTTAGGCTTAATACCTCCACTTTTTGTAACTCTTCCAATGTAACTGGCACAAAAAATGCATGTATGTTGTGGCACCATAGATTGGGTCACATAAGTGAAAAGGGTCTTAAGACCATTTTGAAAAAAAATGGTTGATGGTATTTCTAATTATTCTATTGGAAAAAATGATTTTTGTGAGAATTGTGTGTTTGGTAAATAAAATATATCATCATTTCCTAATGGAAATAATAAAGCTAAGCGATTATTAGAAATTAGTCATTCAGATGTGTTAGGACCAATGGATATTTACTCTTTTGGAAAATCTCATAATTATATGTTACTTTCATTGATGATGTCTTAATATACACCTTGATTTATTTTATGCATGAAAACTATGAGGTTTTCACTAAGTTTAAGGAATTTAAATCCTTAGTTGAGAAGCATATATATTATAAGGTAAGGTGTTGATATCTGACAATGGGGGTGAATATTGTTTTAGGGAATTTGATGCATTTTGTAAGCATGTCGGTATTGTTTGGAAAAATACTACTCCTTCTATACCCAACAAAATGTGGTAGCAAAAATATATAATTGAACCTTGATGGAAAGAGCTAGGAGCATGTTGAGTGGTGCTTATCTTGATAGATGATTTTGGGAAAAATATGTAAGTAATGAATGTTATTTGATTAATAGATCTCCTTGTGAACCCCAATCCTAGACCTGCACAAACATAGAAAACAAACACAATATTAGATCCATATGCAAGTTAGAACTAAGATTCCCCATGCAATTCATCTACAATACTCAAAAATAGGAAAGAAATGAAGAAAAAAATAAGAAAATTTATTAAATCCTATTTAAGCATGCAAACTCTCAATCCCATGGGGGAATTGGTACCAATTTGGTGTGGAAATTGTCCCTTTCCCAATCCCTTGTAAGCTTTGTGATGACTTGATGAAGAGTTGTTGATTCCTTGGAGAAAATCCTGCATAACCTAGCTATAAAACTTGAAAATGGATGAATGGTGGATGAGAAAAGTTCAAAATATCAAGATTATCACTTTGCATCAAATTGTGGATTCAAAAATTCATAACTTGTGGATCCAAAATGAGAAGAAAAGCCTCTTATTTATAAATGAGAGTGTTGAAGAGTGAGGTAAAATGAATGAATGTGGGATCATTCAATAGCCAATGGACAAGTACCACTTGTCAAGATGCGAATGGAGGAAGGTTGAGCACATTTTGATGAATGTGTCAATAAATGATATTAGATGGAATTTGAAATTTGTGAAATGACATGTTTGGGGGGAATGAAAATGGATTAAATGCCACTTGGATGAATGCACAAGGACATGTAAGAGGAGTTAAATGCTTTGTTGCAAGGACAAATCCACTTGGAGGGATTTTCAAACTTGGAGGAATATTCCCTTTTGATGCCATGTTGAGGGAAAATAGAGGATTTAATAAAAAAATTAAATGATATATTTGTGCAAGTTGCAAAAACTAGAGGATGTGATGGATTTTGATTAGCTTTAATCATGATTTGATTAATTTAAGAAAGATTAGTTGATGTGACCATTTTGACTTAGGCTTTTGGGTTATTTTAAATCAAAATGAGATGAATATGATAAAGACTTAATTAAATAAAGATTTTGATTTATTTAATCAAAGGGGAATGATGTTAGATTAAATCAAACAAAGGTTAATTTATTCAATTTAATAGATAGACTTTAGGGATTAATTAAATAAAATGAATTATTTAATTAAATATAGAGACTATGATGATTTAATCAAATAAAGTTAATTATTTAATTAAAAGAAGACGTTATAATTAATTAAACAAAATTATTTATTTAATTAATATAAGGGAATGATTTAATCAGATAAATTTGATTTATTTAATTAAGAGGTGAAATGTGATGAATTTAACCAAATGAAGATTATTCGATTAAATGATTAGCAAAGGGGATAATTTAGGCTGAAGCAATGTTAGTAAAATCAGGATTAGGTGTATAAGATCAATTAGTACATTTTATGTGTCTACATTTTTCCCCTCTTTGAAGAAAAGTACTCGGTATGTTGGTTCAAAGAATAAACATGTCTTGATCAAATGCCAAAAAAATTATGATTTTTTAAATGCCCCACTATTGCCCTAGCAAAAAGAAACATGCTGATACACTTCCCCCTCGAGAGATTAGATGAAAATTTTGATTTTTTGGATGATCTTGCAAAAAAAAGGACAAGGTGCTTGATGGGTCCAGAAAGGCTCTGGGATGCCAAAAACGTGAAAAAATGCAAAAAAAATGATGCAAAACGACCTTCAGTTGGGTGAAAATGAGTTCGATGGTCCAAAACCCTAGCTGAACGACTAAATAGGGTTAAAATACCCTAACTTTCAAGCTTAAATAGGCATCAAGGCGACACTTCCAATTCATTTGCTCACATAGTCTAGAGAATTCTGCAATTTGAGCTCTAAGGACTGATTGAGATGGTGTAATGCGTGCTTCCACGACACATTTTTGACTACGTGCAAGTGTACTAGAGGCTTCCTGGCACAGGACCCGTGGTATGCCATCTTGCCCCACTTTGTTTTTCAATTTTTGAATGCATTAATTAGGGTCCAAAGTCAATCAAAGTCAAGTGGTGCTATATAGCGTTGCTGAAAAGCTTAAATTGGCACCATGCATGCCCAAACTACGTCATAGATGCACATAACACTGTAACAATGAACTTTGAAAAATAAGGATTTGGCGCAAACTGTGTTGCATATGCCTTAGGTGCTGTGACAGTCCTTTTTAGAATTTAGGGTTTCAGGGTTAAACTAGGTTGCTGACAAACTGCATGGTGGTGACAGAGTTTGAAACTTTTGGCTTCTAGTGGCATAGTTTTAAAGTTTCAAACAACGATTCATTTGCTAATTCAGTTGTGCGAGCTTCAAACAAGAACCCAATTTTTTACGAAACTTGATACAGTGACTTTACTGATGCAGGAGGACATGGAGCCAATCCATTCACGAGAGCACATGTCATCCATATTGTGCAGATTGACCCAAGATCCTCCTCTGGATGAGGTACTTTAGGAGCACCCAGGAGCTATCGGACTATGGTACATCACTTATGCACCTCTGATCATGACACATTTAGACATGATGATTCCATTGGCAGAGCATTGGCACAATGAGATATCTTCGTTCCACCTCCCTATAGACGAGACCACCATGACTATGGAGGACATGTGGTGCATTATGTGATTTCCCATCCATGGAGAGAGTGATCTATGATGTGGAGGCCGAGAGGGACACCTGCTATGACATTATGGGTGTCGATGAGATTATCTTTTCAAAGGGAAAGATCAAGCTCGAGCAGTACAGGAGTATACACTAACAATTGGTCTAGAAAATATTAATTAAATATTGATTATTTAATTAATGAAATCTTTATTCCTCTACTATGTAAATAAATTGCAAATTTATTTACATAGTTCCTATTTTCTTAATTCCTCCATTCTAATTCACCCTCTTCATGATTTAATTGAAATAAACAAATCTAAATAATTTGTTTTATTTTAATTAATTCCTTCTCATTAAATTTGAATTTCATCACATTTCTACATATTTCTTCTAACTACCTTCCACCTCACCCTCCAACTCAGCATGTGTCACATGAAAATAACTATTCTTATTTTCTAAAATGGATATTTGTTCTCAACAATTTTAACCACCTTCAAGACACATGGCTTCTTCATTCAAATGATTCCTTCTTACACTTGGCAAGATGGTTTTACTAAAGGGAACAATTGCCTTGTTTTCTCTATCCTTCTCATTCTTCATCGTTGATTTCTCCAGATCAAATCTCAATCGTTCATGGCTGCCAACTCACCTAATGCCTTGGAAAAATCTATAAATTGAGGCCCATTTATAGCTTTTTTATAAGGAGCATTTTCATAATATTACTCTACAGGAATTTAATCAGCATTTTGAAAGCTTAGTTTTGCATTTCCAATTCAACATTTAGAATAGATTATCAATTTAGATTAGAATCATGGCTCCTTTAGATGTTTCTTAGCTTGTTTCAATTTAGCATTTAGAATCATTTCCACTAGTTTAATTCTGTTTTGCATCATTTACATATCATTTTGTATACAACAGTCCATTCATCATGTCATTTTATCATTTCATCCAGTTGAATCCATTCAATCCTGTAGATGTAGACTTAGGTTTTTCATTATAGATAAATAGGCTACTCATTTCTTAGATGACATCTCAGTGATTTGTGCATAAATAATATCTAAGAGCATAAATTACTAAGACATTTGAGATTAGAGGAAGATGAGAAGTTTTTATGGAATTATGTTATCTAATTGTGTTTGATTAAGTTAGATTTCCTTACTGTAATGCTTTCCATCTAGGTGTGTTGTTAATTTTATATAATTTGCAC